>OY757934.1:50110232-50127732 GCA_963585895.1 Sepioteuthis lessoniana | reverse complement strand
GTCTATATAAAAAAATACTACTTTTTTAATCTTCCATGACTCCTGGCGATTTATGAAAATAAATATTTGGAACATCTAACACAGAGGTACTCATCCCTTTTTTGGCGTGTGAGCTTCTTTTAGATATTTAATATCAAATTCAGGTATTTCCTTGCTTGCAAATATATGGTTTAGAATAATTATTCCTAATTAATAGTGAATAACACGTTTGCGTGTAAACTGACTCATGATACACACGTAAACGGACTCAGGCAGATAGATGGATAGATAGAAATTTATGTATATATATATATATATATATATATGGTGACAGATAAGCAAATTTCGATAGATTAGGATATCTATCGATAGACAGATAGATTGATAGATATTTATCTGTGAATAGTGAGGGTGATAAACACTAAGATATAGATCGATTCGTAGATTTAAACAGATATATATATATATATATATATATATATATAGAGAGAGAGAGAGAGATGGAGAGCGAGAAAGAGAGAGAGAAAGAAAGAAAGACAGAGACAGAGAGAGAAACAGAGTGCGAGTGGGAGAGAAAGAGAGAGAGAGAGAAAGAGACTGATATATATATATATATATATATATATATATATATATATATATATATATATATATACCTGTGTGTGCGTGTGTGTGTGTGAAGGAATATATGGATAGAAAGATAGTTAAAGGACACACACACACACACACACACACATACATATATAAACATATATATATATATATATATATATATGTATGCACTACCAGAAGACGTCGGTCCATTACCCTACTGAATATGCTTTAGAAACATTTCTGAGTGAGACAGAATGGGAGAAGAGAGGAGAAAGTTAAAAATAAAAAGTATTTTCTAATTCATAATTGAAAGAATTCTTATGTTAGTTTAAACAAAAATTATATTTTTATTTTTTTCATTATTTTCTTTTTATTCTTCTTTAGTTTACATTTAAAATAGGGTATAACATTTTTTTCTAATAAATTTTTCTTTTTTACAATTATTTCGCAATTACAGATCAATTTTTTCTCCATAGTTTTTCGAAAAATCGGCATAGATTTGATTCAAATTTTTGTTCGCACTTTAGAAAATTAACAAAAATAATAAAAGAATCGATGTATTACGATATTGTTTTATAGACCGGCCCATTGGCCTAGTGGGTAGAGTGTTTGCCAATGGTTCAGGAGACCTAGGTAAAATCCCAGTTCGCGTCATACCAAAGACTTTAAAAATGGTACTTGATACATCCTTGCTTAACACCCAGACAATATAAGTTACGTATCCAGGGTAAAGTTGAGCAATTCATGGAAAGGATTAACGCCCTCACCTACACCTGGTGGAAAATCTTGTTTATTAATTCAAAAGAAAATTATTCGTTTATTCTAATGATAGTTTTATTAATTATTTATTTTTGTTTTCAAGTTAGAGTAATCAAAAATTAATATATTTTATTCTTAGAAATAGGAAAAGTTTAAAAATCAGTTTTTGATTTATCAATAAAAATGCTTTTGTTTAATTTTAAAAGGCACTAGTAATTTATAAAGATTTTTTGCTTAGATGTGACACAAGGCCGACTAAATGGGGCACCCAATGGGACCCTAATTCGTTCTTTCACATTTGCTAGTCAAGCTTGCAAACCATTACGCTACCCGAGGAACCAAATTTTGGAAAAAGCAATATATCAAATTTCGCGAACGCATCTGAGTGATATTTAAACATCGTAGGTTTTCTTTTTGTACCTTCTTGTGAAGAACTGTGGAGAGTTCTACAAGTTAAATGGACTTTTTTTAAACATTAAAGTATAGGATTTAATCAGTAAAAAATCAAAAGCTTCATTTTGTACTTTTTATTTCATGCATATATTAAAAAGTATGAACGATTTTAATGTTTAGTGACATCTCTTTTTTCGAGGTTATATGTCTACAGATACACTAAAACGTCTCCTAGATAGATAGATAGATAGATAGATAGATAGATAGATAGATAGATAGATCTGGAGTTCTGAGCAAGGAAGAATGGAAAAGATAACAGAAATCGAATCTTAGTTGAAAAATGAAAATGACGAACTTCGGCATAAAAAGGCGCCAAAAAGCTGAACATGCAATCTGCAGGAACATTGATAGAAACAGAAAGGTTGTGTGTCAAATGATGT
Source organism: Sepioteuthis lessoniana (assembly GCA_963585895.1). Taxonomy (NCBI): domain Eukaryota; kingdom Metazoa; phylum Mollusca; class Cephalopoda; order Myopsida; family Loliginidae; genus Sepioteuthis; species Sepioteuthis lessoniana. Next base: position 50,125,567 of record OY757934.1, on the reverse strand, counting down.
TGAAGACGAAATGCTGGTGGGTGGTTGAAATGAAACGGGTCAGGGGCGAGATTTAGTTGCTTGCCTGCATATCACATCTGTAATGAGTGGCTGTATAAAGAACTGTGTGTACTGCTTATGAAAGTCGACATTTATGATCGTCGTATAAAGGAGACAGTGTGGCTTGTGTACTATGGGTGGGGGAGATTTAGGGTTAAAGACGGCCAAAAGTGGAGAGGAAAAGGCGGAAAAAGATGGAAAATGAGAAGATGTAGAGGAGTGGAGGGAAGATGGGAATATGTAAAGGAGGAGGGAGGATGGGAAGAAGAAAAGAGATAAGAGGGAAAAGCAAAGGAATGAAGAAGAAGAAGAAGAAGAAGAAGAAGAAGAAGAAGAAGAAGAAGAAGAAGAAGAAATATACATCAAAGAAAGAAAGAAAGAAAGAAAGAAAGAAAGAAAGAAAGAAAGAATACATAATCGAAAAGAAGTGAGAAAGAAAGATAGGAAAAAAAGGAACTAAAGAAAGACAGAAAGAAAGAAAGGAAGTAAGAAAGAAAGAAAGAAAGAAAGAACATATATAGCATATAATAAAGCAAGAAATCTTAGACAAATACAGAAAGAGATACCTTTGAAAGAGAAAAAATGACTGGACCCAATTGACCGTTTAAAATTTTTCATGCACACTCACACACACACACACACACACATCCATGCACTCTCTCTCTCTCTCTCTCTCTCTCTCACACACACACACACACACATACGTGTGTAAGTATTTGTGTGTCTTTCTATATGTTTCGTGATTTCTTACAACTTGTATCAAATTTCAACCCATCACAAACATATATTTTTATATTCTAGTTTTACCTTTTTACGTTCTTATCTATTTTATTTTTACATCTGACACCAGAATGGTATTCGTTGTTTCCTGTTCAGTCACGCTTCCTTCTCGTTGACTCGAAAAGCCTTGACCCAAAAAGGGGGCCAATGGCTACTATCGAGAGTGCACATATTTGCCAATAAACAATAAATAATGCGAATAATTCCAGGCATTCAACTCCGACATGAATTTCAGTGCCTCATTCTTTTGGTTGATTCCAAAATCGTAAGGAAAGCTGAAAAAGCTACTAAAGTCTTGTAAAAAATTTTAAATATTCATTGAAAGGCTTTTATGTTTTTGTAAATTTTTTTTTATTTATTCTCATTTTTGTGATGTTATTTATTTATTTATTTTCGTTACAAAGATCTTACAATCCATTCGAATTAATTATGAAGGGCGTGTTTCTACAATAAGGGAAAGTAAGGATAAAATTAATGATTCATCATCATCAGCATGTCGTGCCGCTAGCACGGATATCCCTGACCCTCTCTCGCCACTTTTCCCTATCGTTTTTTGCCCCTGGTAGGTCTTCAAGGCTACATCCTGTATCCTCACATAGCTGCTGGATGTATGTTTGAGCTGGTCGTCCTGCTTTTGTCCGGCCATATGTGGGGGTCCATAGGAGTATATCACTTATGAGCTCGTCCCTGCTTCTCAAGCAGTGTCCTGCATGTCTGGTTCGTCTAACTTGGATAGTTTTCGTGATGGGAGGCAGGTGGCCGTATATTTGGTGCCCTGTGGGGTGTTGCCGCCAGGACTTATTCAATATTGCTCCCAACATTCTTGTGTAATTGCCGTCTAGCTTCTTCCCCAGCCGTTTAGTTAGCGTCCAAGTAATGCATCCATACTGCAGTATCGATGCTACCGTTGCCTGGAAGAAACTGTGTTTCATTTTATCGGTCAGGTTTGATTTCCATATGATCGATAGCTTATCGATAGCTGTCCATGCCTTCGTTAGCCGCGTGTCGATGTCCTTTTCGGTTGATGGAACGCTGCTTCCTAGGTAGGTGAATTTTTCAACTAGTTTCAGAGTTGGTGATGTCGCCTGTTTGATTATAAAACATATATTCCGTTTTGTGTGCATTGATTAAATCTAATAAAAATACGAATATAAAAAAAAAGGACTAGATAGATAGATAGATAAATAGATAGATAGATAGATATAACTTATTATACATTAGAGATTTTATATCTTTTGTGCATTAGAAGATCTTAACTGAGAGATATAATGAATGTTCTTTTTTTTTTATAAATATTTGAATTATGACATGTGAATCTTTACGTAAGATAAAAATATTCCCCTAAATTAACGGTAAAAAGATGAGAACTTTTTCAAATACATCTGATGAACCCATCAATTAGCGGGCGTAATAAATTTATAATAGAACACTCTTTGATTTTCTTGTTTCTCAATTATATATATATATATATATATATATATATATAGAGAGAGAGAGAGAGAGAGACGAGGCTCCTTGTATTGAATAGTGCTAATAGACTTAGGAAATCTATGCATACAAATATTCTTCTTTCAGGTAAGGGCAAATGTTAACTCACGTATGGCAACCGGGTTTGGAGAAGGAAAATTCAGACCTGTTAAATTCCACTTGAAAATTGACTTTATATCGCATCTCCCCCCTCTCTTTCTATATATATATATATATATATATAAATATATATATATATATAAATATAGATAGATAGAAAGAGAGTGATAGAAGGAAGTTAGGAAGAAAGAAAAAGAATACAAAAATTTTAAAACACTGTTTTGTTTTATATGTCGAAGTTGAAGCTTTCTATGGTATATGAAACTTTTCAAACAGCCAACGAAGTAGCAGAATTTGATGGAACGTGAAGGCAGTTCAGACTAAGATCAACAATCTCGGAGTTTCAGTTCTTGGGACAAGGGAAAAGCAAACATCGGGACTGGTCTAAAGAAAACGATAAGCAGATCACTAAATTTCTCGAAGAAGAGGCATTAAAATACCTCGAGGCATCAGAGAAAGAATTTTAAAAAAAGGTTTAACTGCCGTATCTCATGTAGGTAAAATCCTCTCTCCAGCGGAAGACACTAATGGAATTCAAGCTGTTAATTTTCTTCAAAACCAAAGACACCAAGATTTTATTAGTTCTAGTCGCATATTATACAGCCAAAACGGATATTATTAGGCATTACTGTATCTTCCATAAATAACGACATCACTATTAATTATTTGTAAATTTAATTTTCTTCAAAACCAAAGACACTAAGATTTTATTATTTCTAGTCACATACTATACAGCCAAAACGGATATTATTAGGTATTAGTGTATCGTCCATAAATAACTACATCATTATTATTTATTTGTAAATTTAATTTTCTTCTAAACCAAAGACACTAAGATTTTATTATTTCTAGTCACATATTATACAGCCAAAACGGATATTATTAGGTATTACTGTATCGTCCATAAATAACTACATCACTATTAATTATTTGTAAATTTAATTTTCTTCAAAATCAAAGATATAGGGATTTAATTATTTCTAGTGGGACATTATACAATCAAAACCATTATTCTCGAGTATTACGGTATCGTCTATGAATAACTACGCCACCGACAATTATCTTCCTTCGAAACACAAGACACCAGGAATTTTATAATTTCTAGTTTTTCTAATTTTTAGAAATGTTTATTATCAAATTCTATTGGCGTACTTATCAATGAGCGATACTGTATTTAAAAACCCCGTGTTTCTAAATTGCTTTTTAATATAAAATAAAAATCCTGTTTACATTGTTGAATTACAAGTGTATTAGAGAATCTTCTTTGCCATTTCATTGAAGAGACATTTTCGAATTTTCTAGATTATAACAACTTCCAAAACAGTGCTAGCTTATCCAGATTATCTCGGCCAGCATTTCATAGCATTTAAAAACCGTTAGAAAATTAATTAAACTAGTAAAACTTGCCCATATTACTTATGAATTTTAAGATGGTCGGTGAGACGCATAAAATATTAAAACCTGTCATTTCTTTACGCCCTCCATACACCTCATTGTCAAAATCGGAAAATATCTGGTTGTCATACCAAGATTAAAGAGTATGCCCTACTATTTACCCATAGCTGGAGGGGAAATTGTTGAATTCATACCTTTCCCAAAGGTATTAACGCAATGTGAAATGCAGTCAACCTCGTCAAGGATTTCAACTTGACGAACCGTGTCCATTTCCAATTGTAACATATCCATGATACCAATATATGAAATATACGGAACTGTAAAACGTTCATATGCATTGGAATCCTGAAACACTGACGACTCTCTTTAGTTCAGGTACGGAACGTTTATTGACTTCTTGAGCTTAGTCTTTCGACACGAGGAGAGAGAGAGACAATTTTTACTATGCTGACCGTTTCATCTGACCCAACAAATGCACGGCGCATCCCGTAGGCCACAAACTGGACTCGCCTCGTCCAGCTTCAAATCTCAACTCGCTTCGCCCAGCGACAGATCTCAACTAACGACTTTTTCAAAAATCACCAAAATTCCCAGCCCCTCGCTTCAAGGCATGACGTCATTCGCACCACAGTCCCATTTCCTATCTTGGGTTTTTATTATGACATATGTGATTGTCGCATCCTCCGCGCACGAACGTGAACACCTGCACTCAATGTGTGCACCTGCACGTGCACTAAGCCTAATAGTTCTAAGCCTAATTAAACTGAATGATAAGATATAACCAACGAAAAATGATAATATAGATAAAATATTTCTGCAATTATATAACACTACGACGATAATCATTACAGCACGAGCGGATAACGCAAATATCTTCATCATGAAAGAACCTCTGCTAAGATTTTTTTTTTAATCATTTATTTGTCCTCTTTGTTGGACCTCTTGGCAATGATTCGTAGCCTCGCAGGATGTCCGACATAGCTCGTTGCTGCATACTGTATGTGTTGAGCAGCGTGGACGTAGTCGTTATCCTCTGGAAACAAATACCGAGAGATCATTGGTCATGAGGCAAATATCCTTTAACAACAACGTTTAATAACATCATCCAAAAATAGTGAACGATCCAGTTTTTTTTTAAAGTTTAGACGACCTTAAAGTATGTTTTAAACCTTTTTTTATGAATACTACGTATTGTTCCAAAATATTCATACTAAAAGCAAACGATATCTTTTTTTCCTACTTTTCGTCCATCACGTTTGTTTGTTTGTTTGGGTTTTATGGCATATCAACCTTTGTAGGTTATTTAATGTTAAAACCCTTTTTATACAAATAAACAGTTCTGTTTTAAATAATTCGGTTTAGCATAAGTACACAGTTTAATTGTCAAAAAACATTTGGTCTTACCTCACTATAGAGATGCAGTCGGTGTATTCTGGGCAATACACAGAGTTAAATTTAAAAAGAGTTTTATTTCAGATAATTCATTTACCATAAGTACGTAGTTTAAAATGTCAATACAGTTCTCTTTCGAGCAATTCAGTTTAACATAAGTACGCAGTTTATATGTCAAAACAGTTCTATTTTAAGCAATTTACTTTAGAATAAATACACGGCTTAAATGCAAAAACAGTCCCATTTCAACCAACACAGTTTTATTCTATGTGACCCAAAGATAGGACCCTATCATAAACATCTACTCCGGGCCAGAGTGGACCTGGGAACGATGGCAATGAAGGGGTACTCAGCATTTCCCAAAGCTCCAACATTACTGGAGCTTCACAATCGGATTGTATAGTGTCATATCTAGGACACTTACCCCTCTTCAGAGATGTAGTTGGTGTATTTAACAGCCCTAACCGACCAGGAAATTTCGTCCATCACATCATTTATATACATTTAGGTGCTATATATACGTTACTCTGCGTAACATATTATGTCCTTACATTTGAAAGCAAAGATGAGTACTCAAACTCGGGATGGAGGATGTCTTCGTGGAGTAATAGTTAATGAGCTAAACTACGGAATCGTAGTACGTGAGTTCGTACTCCAGTCGCGCGATTACGTTCACTCTCGGACAAATAATCTTAAGAAAGATATGAACCCCCTTATCCTCCCAGCTATGGGTTAAACAGTACCACTACTGTTCTTCTCGAAGGATGGATTTGACATTAAATAACCAAGAAGGTTGATGTGTCATTAAACAAAAAACAAACACGTACGCAACCTCAACAATAATTTCGATAAGAAAGAATATTCTTATTTACTAATTATCCACGTGCCCTCTATATATTCAAATTAAGCATGGGTGAAAATGTTTTTTGACCTTTTTTTTTGTGTGTAGTGTTGTTATCCCACCATAGAAACCAGCTGTAATCACCCATCGTAGCTAAACTCAAGCTCCCTTGGTATGTAATTTTCCAAAGCGAAATATCTTGGTAAATATTTTTAGTCCTGCTTCTTACTTATCTTGTTAATTTTACGTGTTAAAAATTCGAAATATCAATGAATGAAGTGAATTTATATATATATATATATATATATATATATATATATGTGTGTGTGTGTGTGTGTGTGTGTGTGTTGTTGATAGACTTTTAGCATGACTAACACTAACTAAATTTTCTGCTTTGTGGTTCCCAAAGAAGTTCTTCACAGCCAATATAAATTCTCTCTTAACTAAAAGAAACGAGTCAAAGTTATATATCTAAGGTTAGTAATGACAACTGAACTATTGTAAACAATTTTCAATCATTTAAGATTTTACAATAATATTTTTCATAGCAGTAATTCTTTTTGTGTCCTGGTTTTCTCCGATATTTGGGCAAAATCCCTTTTGATATTAAAATTATGTAATCCTTTTCTTAATTTAAAGAGATGTCAAACTTGAGGACTTGTGATGTTGATATATATAGACACTAGAAGGATATTTCTACCACCTTTAGGTTTAGTTGGGTTTCATAGCATATCAACCTTTGTGGGTTAATGCCACGGTCCTCTTGTACATATGTATTGAGTATATATAAATTGTAAGCGTATATATTATAGATAACAATTTAATAAACTAGATCTCATTTGCTAGCACACAGTTAAATGGTATTAAGCATTCTAACATCAATATTTTTATTTACACACAGTAAAAATAGTACGTTCCTTATACATATATATTAAATATATATTATTTGATTTGGTTTTATGGCATATCAACCATTGTAGGTTATTTTATGCTAAATCTTGTTTATACATATATATTAAATATACCTGATTTATAAACACTTTTTCATGACTATATTTTTAAAAGAGCCTGAGTTTTTTTTTGTTTTTTTTACATACAGTTAGATAGTTTCAAGTATTGCTATATAACAGTCACAACTTAATATTAACATTTGTAACCACAGGTTTAAATGGATATGCATATACGATTTGTAAGTGAATAGTCTGTAGTTAATTTCATTTTAAAATGAGTTTTAGCAAATTTGTTTGCACTCAACAATTGCTATCGTTTCTACAGTTAAATCTTTCAGTTATTGTTATTCAACAGTAATAATTCTATTCAATATTAATTATTTGGTTGCACACAGCGAAATGGTTACAAATACGACAATTTAAGACTAATTATTTTATTTAACACTATCTATTCATGTCCACACTGTTAAATGATTCTTACTCATATAGGGTTGAATTTTTTTAAGTGCTTGAAAAATAGATCTAATCAAAAGAAATTAGGTTCATCACGTCTTTTAGAAAAATTAAACGAATCAGACTAAAAAAGGTTTTAATAATCTTTCAATATTTGGCTTCCGCACCCGTAGGATAGACCTTTTTGCAAGATATACAGTCAGCGTTCTTGAAGTCCTAGTGATAAAGTGATATCTTTTGCCATCCTAGAACTACTAGGATCTGCTCTTGGAAATAGATTATGCATGAATTTAACTTACGATTGCTGCTGTCTCAAACTCGAACTATGTCTAGTCCTATCGCCAGGCCACTTAACCTTTGTATAATTAATGGCAGGGTGGTATCTGCCATTGAGTCTAAAGTCCGTGTTTTTACCCCATAGGCATATTGACCAGGGTAATGATTGATCATAATACGTCTAAAACAGAAAATAGATTAAAGTTTTGTGTTATATAATTAAGGAATGATTTTTTATAATAATAATTTTTCGTTAATTATATTTTATTATCTAGTTTGGTAAGGCTTTAAACTACTCGGGTGGCTTAGTCCAGGTGCGTATTCTGATTTTCGCGCGGAAAGTATACGACAATCATCATATGTCGTAATTAATTCCTTGGCAGGAAATGGGGATGGAGCGTGGCTGATGTCATGCCCAAAAGAGATGGTCCTGAGAATTTGAGGATTTTGAAAAGAAATAGTGAAGTTTTCAACCGAGGAGGCGTGCGGATGAGTTTTTTTTGGATCTTGACCGGCAGATATGAATAAACACCATTAGATGCGCCGGGGTGTGGTCAGCATATTATGGTTAGAATAAGCTATTAAGAATTACGTCTCTCTCTTCGTGTCAAGGACCGGAGCTAGAAATTAAGTAACCCCTTCGTAAATGAAACGATAAAGTCAGCCTGTATTTGTATATGTATCTGTATTGTTATATTAATATCACCAAATCAATACAACATGATACATTTGTTGGTATTAACAGAATGTATGTTCTTTTAATTCTTTTCATTATCAATCTTCCTAAATGCAATCCTATGTAAAATAACACATCTTAGTATTACCTTTATTACCGGCTCGTTGGTCTAATGGGTAGAGTGTTCGCCAATGGTCGAGGAGACCTGGGTTCAATACCAGGTCGCGTTATACCAAAGACTTTAAAAATGGTACTTGATACCTCCTTGCTTGACACTCAGCAATATAAGGTACGTATAAAGGGTAAAGTGGAGCAATTAAGGAAAAGGAGTAGCACCCTCCCCTACTCCTCGGTGTAGTAGCTATTGAAAAGGGAGCCTTCTGGTCGCTCTCGACTAAGGTCGCCAAGTTTACAACAACTAGTATTACCTTTATTTGTCGGAGTCAAAAGTTTTGAAATAATTTGTGACAAATTTGCAGCACTGAATGCGTCTACCTTGTTCGTGAAGATGACAAAAAAAAAAACTGGATTGTAAGATGCCGAGCTTGCCTGATATTCGGCTAGAGCTACTCGCAGGATTTGTCTCTAAGGCTTGGAGCATGGCCTCACAATCCAAGATATTAGGCTTATCAGACCTTTCTTGCAGTCCGGGTAAAATTTCTTCAACCATCAGGTTACTGTACTCTGATTAACTTGGCCTTCATCTTTCGCACGATAAAAGTTTTTAGTCGCTTCTGTATCGTTATAGTTCAGTTCAAACTCATGAAGGATAAGTTCCTGAATTAGAGTATACTGCAAGCTCATTTGCGTGGCTTTCAGATCGCACAGAAAGTGAAGTAATTTACAACCTATCAGCACACCAACTACCACGATACTACCAACCACAGTGGATATCTCCAATTATTTGAACTGCTTCTGTTACGTGATAAACAAGTTGCAAACTTGCACGTACCAAAATATTACATAGCGTTTGTTCAACCTCTTCATTCATTTCATTTTTTCTACAACTAAATCTACTGAAGGCTGTCAGCGACTGGACAGCGAATCGTGCTATGTTTTTTCTACACTTGACCACTAAACATAAGTTCACTAGATGTTTAACAGCCTGTTAAAATATTACAGAATATTTATTTGTAACTTGAAGCATTTTTAGATGATGTTTATACAACGTAGACACCGTTTATATTTGTACTAGACTGCTCATTTTTTAAATTACTTTCAGTTCTTTTTCACAAAATACAGTAAACTGATATTTCAGTTTGTCTTAATATTAATTAAACTAAAAGCGGAAACATTAAAAGTACTCAGTCTGTTGTTTGATAATAATAAATAGAAATTAAAGAGATTAAAACAAATTGAGGCTGAATTTTTTTTTTTATCATTAATTTTCATAATTGATTGATTGAATAATTTTAATATCATGTCAGCTCGTTTAGGGTTAGTTTAAGCCTAGGGGTCAGAGAATCACGTTCATTAGACAGTTATGTTGACATTTTCTGAATCGTTATTTAAGAAGTTGTCCTATTGAATTCGAATATCTTTTAAACATACCTAACAAGTACTACCACAACAGATAATAGTGGACTTGGGAGTAATGGTAATGAAAGAGTACTCCATATTCCCCAGAACTCCGGAATAATCTCATGATACCACTGGGTTTGTTTGTTTGCTATCCTATTTACCAGCCTCTCCGCTCGGGCAGGATATGACTCAAGGTCAATATTTAAGCGGAGTTTAACAGGTTAGAATTTAGAGTTTTCCTTCTCCTAGACTAGTTGCCTCACTAAGGCTGAAGAACACAGTCTGTCCTACTATTTACCCATAGCTGGAGGGAGAATAATTGGATTCATATCTTTCCAAGGGTATTAGTGCTATGTGGATTCATATCTTTCCCAAGGGTATTAGTGCTATGTGAAATGCAATCAGTCTCGTCCAGGATTTGAACTCGTGTCGCCGTATCCCTTTCCTATGACGATAACCATTACACTACGGGCACCTCCTGAACTGAAAGTAATTTTAAAAAATGAGCAGTCTAGTACAAATATAAACGGTGTCTGCGTTGTATAAACATCATCTAATAATGCTTCAAGCTACAAATAAATATTTGTTTGTTGCTATCAAATGGCATATCAACCATCTCGGATTATTTAAGGCCAAATACATCCTTTTAGAAGGGTAGTAGTGGTACTATTTAACCCATAGCTGGGAGGATAAGGAGGTTTATACCTTTCCTAGGAGTATTTGTCCGAAAGTAACAATCGTGACTGGAGTTCGAACTCGCATACTACGATTCCGCAGTCCGGCGCTTTAACCATCACACCACGTGAAAAAACTCTTTTTTTGCATACAATTTAAACGTTTCAAGTATTACGATTTATTTATTGGTTGTGTTTTAAGGCATATCATCTCTTGTGTGATATTCAATACCAAATCCTTTTTATACATATGTTATGAAATATATATGGTTGGTTGGTTGTCAACTCTTGTATGTTATTTAATGCCAAATTCTGTTTATATATATATATATATATATATATATATATATATATATATATTATTCTGTTTATATATATATTATATTTTTGGTACACGAAAATTTATATAAGCTGATGAATAATGAAATCATTGGTAAAGAAAGTGGCGGACTATTCTAAAACAATAAAATAGCGAGGGCCCTTTCGTCCGGCACTTGTCAAGCTAAGTCACAGGAAAATATTAAAAAAGAACGGGGTGTAAATTCAATAATTGGATTGAGGAGACGGAGTGAAAAAAATTATTTATATATATATGTGTGTGTGTGTGTGTGTGTATTATTCCGTCCAGTTAAACCGGAGTTGGGAGTAAATCCATCAGGACAAAAAATAATATTCAACAGTGAACATTTAAATTTTCCTGATAAAGAGCTCAATAAAATATCAAAAACACATAACAGGATGGAAATAACTTTATAATCCTTATGTGACCGGTTTTGTTTTTTCTTAAAGAAATATATATATATATATATATATATTTATATATAGTTGGCTGGTTGTGTTTTACAGTATATCAACTCTTGTAAGTTATTTAATCCTACATCCTATTCATGCATATATATCAAATATATATTTGTAAACGAATAATTTGTAAGTAATATTATTTTTAAATAAGCCACAACTCAATTGTTTGTATGCATTTAAAGGGTTTCATGTATTGGAATCTAACTCTCGAAATTCTATTCAACATTGATGATTTCCGGTAAAGAAAACTATTAAACAGTTCTATTTGACCCATAAATGGGACCTTAGCTGGTACTACCACTCCAGATCAGAGAGGACCTGGTAGTCATCATCATCATCATATCGTGCTGGCAGCACAGATATCCCTGACCCTCTCTCGCCACTCCCCCCTATCGTTCATCGCCCTAGGTAGGTCTTCAGGACAACAACCTGTATCCTCACATAGCTGCTGAATGTACGTTCGAGCTGGTCGTCCTGCTTTTGCGCGGCCATGTGTGGGGATCCATAAGAGTACATCTCTTATGAGTTCATCTCTGCTTCTCCAGCAGTTTCCTGCATGTCTGGTTCGTCTAACTTGAATAGTTTTCGTGATAGGGGGCAGGTGGGCGTACAGTTGGTGTCTTCTGGGGTGTTGCTGCCAGGACTTGTTCAGGATTGCACGCAGCATGCAGCACCTGGTAGTAATGATGTTGTATTTTGGCCTTTGACCCGGCCAAAAATGCCATTCAAGGTGATGCACCGGAAGGAAGAGACACATTCTGATGGCAGTTATGAGAGGAAATCGCGTGGGCGGAAATTGGCTGATGAAATGGGATGAGGTAAAAAAATTCCCATGGTACACTCATAGACTGATGCACCGGAAGAGAGTGACCTCTGAACTGCATGACAGTTATTTCCGCTTGATGACGATTAAACATGCGATTCCAAAGATCGAGTAGGCGACTGAGTGGACGTTGAACTATTATATAACTCAGTCAAGACAGAAGTCAGTGTTCCAGTTAGAGTTGGAGACGGAGAGAGACGAGACGTGGTAGGTAAAGCCACATCAGGCCGAAGGGGCCTTGGGGCTCTGATGAGTTGGGGTCCAAGGAAGTTTCTGATAAGATGCAGTAAAGAAAGCCATCACCCAGCAGAGTGGGCCTCTGGGCCTCCGGTTGAGCATCTGAAGAACGAGAAAGACACAACGTTGCCGGCCATAAGAGTGGGGGTCAAAATATTGCAGTTTCTGTTCGGTCTCTGGCTCCCTCTCACACGCAGACCTTGGGTAACCCTTTTTGAACTCTTACAATAAAGTGAGAGGTACATATTTTTCTAAAGAAGTCTTCCTGCGTCTGTTTATTTATTGTGTCGTTATGATGCTGTAGATGAAAATATAACAATGACAATTAAGGAATATTCTACTTTCTTCAAAGCATCAGAACTGGACTCTCCCCACCAAATCCTGTTAAGTGTTATACACAAGTTACTGATTGGGAGTGGGACTTACTCCACAACAGAGATACAGTGTGTGTAATCTAAGCTGATATGATCACAAATATTTTTTTCTATTTAATAATAGTTATATGGTTTTAAATAAGTAATAATAATCCTAGGTAAATAATTATAGCTTCAAGTATTCAGATACGAATATTTGTTATATATACATATATATATAAGCTAAATATCAAAGTATACATACATATATATATATAGTCATCCACAGACAAATCTGTTTCGTTCTATCAGAATTCATCAGTGTGGCTAGACATAAGCTTCCCGTAGCGGAGATCGAAACCCGGTTGACACCAAGCCAAGCCTCTTACCCTTCAGCCACGAAGTAAATTTTAAACGGTTATGAATCACAATTACTATTGTTTACATACATCTGTTCAACGTCTACCGAGACCTCAATTCATATATGAAGAGACTTGCAATAAACGCTAATGGCAACACGATTACTTAGATGGCACCCGAAGTCAAGAGTGACCCAAAGGCTCTCTTTTCAATAGCTACTACACCAAAGTGTAGTGGAGGACCCTACTCCTTTCCCTGGATTGCTCCACTTTTCCCTTGATACGTACCTTATATTGCTGAGTGCTAGACAAGCCGGCATCAAGTACCAATTTTTAAGTTTTTGGCATGAATCAACCTGGGATTGAACGAAGGTCTCCCTGGCCATTGGCGAACACTAAGCACCATGCCAATGTTTATATATAGGTGTGTGTGTGTGTGTGTGCATGTGTTTATGTATGTGTGTGCATGTGTGCAAAATAATAAGTGGAAATGCGGGTAAATCGAAGCACAGAGAACGGATTCAAAAATAATAATATTTCGTCTTTATTTAAAAAAGATTGCATCAGAATGTGGTTCTTTTTGAAATAGAGATGAAATATTATTATTTTAAAATCAATTGTCTATGTTTTGGCTTACCCACATTTCCCAGTTATTTTTTCACATCTTGTCGGATTTACCAAATCTACCATTTCTCCATATATATATATATATATATATGTATAAACACAAAAGAAATATTCATGTTTGTCTTATCATATTTGTTCATCTTTATATATATATATATATATATATATACTGTTAATCTCGGAAACTGCGCACTCTAATTGCTATCAGCACAGGAAATGGAGTAGGCATATCGTGTTTTTAACTCTGGCTGAATGTATTTGCTTCGAAATAATGCCCTCAGGATAGACATCAGTTCTCTTTCCCTGTGGTCTGCCCCATCACCATATATTTTGAAAAATCTCTACTCGCAGGCATAGTACAATGGTTCAAGGAGAGGTGTGTGAATGAGTGAGTACTTTGGAAGATGTACCAACAACTTATTACCATACCGTTAAGTAAGCGCCTCATTCAGCGTGATGATGGGAAGCAAACTACGGTAGCAGAACACTGCCAGTTTTTTTTTTATTCTGATTTACTATCCAATATTGTTTCAGAATAAACTAAGTTTGGTAAATGACTTGAGCAGAGCATTGTCATTTAATTTGATACTCACTGGGTGTCGCATACTTCAGGTCTGGTGTCAGACTAATCTAAGATTAGTAAATGACTGCAGCAGGGATTTTTATGTATTCGATTCTCACTATGTGATCTATGCCAGCATTCTTGAGCAAAAGAAACCGGCTCTTTAGCCTAGTGGATAGAGTGTTCGCCAATAGTCCGGGAGACCGGGGTTCAATCCCAGGTCGCGTCATACCAAAGACTTTTAAAATGGTACTTGATACCTCCTTGCTTAACACTCAGCAATATAAGGTACCTATCAAGGGTAAAGTGGAGCAATCTACGGAAAGAAGTAGCGCTCCCCTACTTCTCGGTGTAGTAGCTATTGAAAAGGGAGCCTTCTGGTTGCCCTCGACTACAGTCGCCTACTTTACTAACTTAGTTATGGGTATAATTTTGTTTATGTAACAATTATACCACTTTGCAAAAATAGAGTAATAAGCAATTCTCAGAAAAAATCTTTTCGTCTTGTCGATGGGGATTAGGATACTCTGACTTTATCCCCAGCAGGGTAGTAAGATAATGTCAAATAGGGGTGTCCTGGTTTGGTTGTTTCGCTGGTTGTTTAGGTGCTTGTTTCTATGGTGTATCAACCTTTGTAGATTATTTAATACCAAATCCATTTTCATATGAATAAACAGTTTTATTTCAAACAATTTAGTTTAGCATAAGTACACAGTTTAATTGTCAAAAACATTTCTATTTCAAGCTATTCAGTTTAGTTAAACAGTTCTAATTAAAAGAATTCAATGTAGTATGAGTATAGTTTTGTTTACACGGAGTTAAATGTCAAAATAGTTGTATTTCAAAGAATTCAGTTGAACGCAAGTACAGTTTCAATGTCAATAACAGTTCTATTTTAAACAGTCCAGTTTAGCATACAAAAACAGTTCCATTTCAAACAATTCCTTTTAGCATAAATACGCAATTTAGTTTTTTAAATAATATCAGGT
>OY757934.1:50047732-50105232 GCA_963585895.1 Sepioteuthis lessoniana | reverse complement strand
TTCACCCTTAAAAAAATAAGAAACAGACGATATCCTGCAGACGCAGACTATACAGATGATTTAGCGCTTCTTGCAAATACACTTGTCAAAGCCGAATCCCTACTGCATAGCCTAGAGCAAGCAGCAGGAGGCATTGGTTCTTACGTGAACGCAAATAAAACATAGTATATGTGTTTTAATCGATTAGGAACCATCTCCACTCTACGTAGCAGACCTCTAAAATTAGTTGACAAGTTCACGTACCTCGGCAGCAATATCTCATCTCCCTTAAGAGATTTCCCAAGGATGGATGATTGATCTATCCAATGTAATAGAACGGGATTTCTTCAAAGCTGTGGCTGTGTCCATACAACTATATGGATGCACCACATGGACACTAGCAAAATGCATCGAGAAAAAGCTCGATGGGAACTACACAAGAATGTTACAAGCTTTCTTTAAAAAATCCTGGAAACAATCATCCACGAAACAACTGCTGTTCGGGCACACGAGACAGACCAAGCCTTTACGTCAGGCTGATAATATACCCCTAACCCTGTGACTCAATGTCGGCTCGGAAATTAACGCATACATATTAACTTTTGTTTGTTAACATTTTGCGCTATCGGATACCTAAGTGTTCAATTCGTTACAAGGGTTCTGCTTTACATATATATATATATATATATATATATATATATATACATTAATAATTGAGTAAATGAAAGGTCAGATTTGGAGGTAAGGACAGAGCATCGCAAGTGCTTCCATACACTGTATGATGAAAAAATATATATGCACTTATAATTTACTCAATGAAAGGTTACATTTGGAGGTGAGATGCTGCCATAAGTTAAGATTTATTCGTATTTTGGCGCCGGTGGAGCAATGTGATCTATGACAAACATGTTGTTTGTTTTTTATAGTTTGGAAGCAATATCTATTTTCTTTGAAGGGTTTATTATAAATGAGGATGATCTTGTTCGCATGTTGTTTGTTGAACTTGTTTAGTATATAAGTGCCAGTGAAGAATATCATTTTATTTATGTTTGTTTCTTTTTTATACTGAAGACTTCGGGGATTTTTTTTTAAAGGGTTTTATTTTTAATACATGATAAGGTGTTATTGGTGAAGGTTTTTCGTATTTTAGCAGATGTAAATATACTTGTGTTATTTCTGGGTGTTATAGTTATATCTTGTTTGAAAACATTGGTATCGGAAATGTGGTGAGAGGTTAATGATAAAAAGTGGCTAAGCAACTGTATTTGTAAAGAGAAGAATTTGTCATAAAGCAAGATGTTTGTTGGTCTCAGATAAGGCTTCTATCCAAAAAATGTTCTCAATAAAGATGAAAGGATATATATCGAGGTCAGGGAATCGAATAAAAAAAATTGCATGTATAACAAATAAATCTCCCCAAATGAAATTGCCCAGTTGACTGGGACTATAGAATATTCAAGCTGCTTCTCTGCAGAGGGGTAAGATCCCCACCAAAAGTATTCTGGATATGACAATTTGATGTTGAGGTTCCAGTAATGCAGGAGCTTTAAGGAATACAGAGCACCACTTCATTGCCATTGCTCCCAGGTTCGCTCTGACCCGGACTGGTAGCACCTGATAAGGTCCTATCTATGGGTCAAATAGAACTAAACTGTGTACTTATTTAAACTGAATTGTTTGAAATGGAACCGCTTTTGACATTTAAACTGTGTACTTATGCTCAACTGAATTGTTTGAATTAGAATTGTTTTGACATTTAGCTGTGTGTAAAAAAATATTTTTATGCTAAACTGATTTATTTGAAATAGAAATATTTTTTGACTTCGAAATTCTGTACTTATGATAAACTAGATTGTTTAAAATAGAACTGCTTATATGTATAAAAATGGATTCGGCCTTAATAACCTACAATGTATGATGTGCCCAAAAAAAGAAAACAATCCTAACCAAACCAATCTCCAAATGAAATGGGATATTGCGAAAAAGCCCAAAAAGTGATAATAGCTGCTAATTATGTTTTGAAGAAAATTAAGTATCCTGGAAAATGCCGAAAATAAATTATGGGGAAAAATCCTAGAATTGATATCAATCATGTAGATGGCATTAAGCACTGGCGAAATTTGGAGAAACTTGATATAGAAAATGAAATTGAAATTAGGGATCTCTACATGCAACGGTTTTTAAAAAATGTTCTTGTCTTTAAAATAGACATTCATAATCATTGTGACCTTTGGAACTGGTAGTAAATATGCAGTCATCTCGGGAACGACAATAGTTCAATGAACTTTGCTATAAATGTTCATATTGCATTTATATTTTTAACAATCAACAGATTCAAGGTAAAAAGGTCAATCAGACAGGGTTAAGGGGATCTAAAGTAATTGTTAATAGCTTTCTCACCATTCAAGAAAAATAAATACAGTTGATTTACTACTTTTTCCGATATTTCCGTCTGATGAATGTGGGCCCAACATAAAATTTTTAGCTATGGAACTTAATACTTTTAGACGGTAGAATTACTCTGCCATAGTAATAAAGATGACTCTTTATACAATTTAATTATTTGTATTTTATTTTATTTTATTATTTTATCATATATATATATATATATATATATATATATATATATATATATACGACAGAATATTTTCAAGCGTTTTTTTTTAGACTTTTTTCCTTGGGGTTAAATTTTTATTTTTTTATCATAATGTTTTGTCGTTGTTTTTTTTTTTTTTAGACTTTTGAAAATATTTATTTTGTGTCGATTCGAAATGGTGGCAAATAAAAAATGGATTACTTCTAGCTTGAACAGAAGTTTGTCATCAAATCTTTGGTGGCTGAGAAGTACAAATCATGTGAAATTTACAGAAGAATGTGCAAAGCTTTATAAAAAAAATGTAATCTTCATTTTTTTCTGCTCAATTTTTTGTCATTGCACAGTTATATTCCATTCATTGTCATTGCACAGTTATATTCTATTTATTGTCATTGCACAGTTATATTCCATTCATTGTCATTGGACAGTTATATTCCATTTATTTCTGTGATTAAAATTATGAGAAGGAAAATATCATATGGAAATCAGACCTGACCGATAAAATGAAACGCAGTTTTTTCCATGCAGCGGTCGTGTCGATACTGCTGTATGGATGCACCACTTGGATGCTAACAAAACGGCCGGAGAAGAAGCTAGATGGCAATTACACAAGAATGTCGCGAGCAATATTGAATAAGTCCTGGCGGCAACACCCTACAAAGCACCAACTATACGGCCACCTGCCTCCCATCACGAAAACTATCCAAGTTAGACGAGCCAGACATGCAGGACACTGCTGGAGAAGCAGAGACGAGCTCATAAGCGATGTACTCCTATCGACCCCCACATATGGCCGAGCAAAAGCAGGACGACCAGCTCGAACATACATACAGCAGCTATGTAAGGATACGGGATGAAGCCCTGAAGACCTGCTAGAGGCGATGAATAATAGGGAAAAGTGGCGAGAGAGGGTCAGGGATATCCGTGCTAGCGGCAAGACATGATGATGATGATGATGATGATGATGATGATGATGTATATTGGAAGCGAATGATTTTTAAATAACTTTATTTCAAAACGATTTAGAGCAGATTTGGTAATACGGAGTTTAATGTTTCCGGGCATTGCCATCTAATACTTATGATTTTCTATTTGATATTAATCATTTGTTTGCCGATGTTTAAATGGGTTTTCAGCATTACTTACTCACACTCATAACTCTAATTAATATTAATTATTTGTTTGAAGGTGTCTAAATAGTTTCAAGCACGGCTATCCCAGGGCAATTGACCCGATCAACCCCTTCCAGCACATTTTAGCTAAAATGTCTTGGGTATTTAACGAATATGGTTGGGACAATCATATAAATTCTAGGCTTTGACATGATCAGCCAACTGTTCGGATCAGGCCTCTCCGACAGCCCACTTAGCCCAGAATGGCCGTTGAAAAAAATTCTTGATCTCCACGCCCCGGCTTTTGCTGGGCTGTCTACTATTCGTGCCGGATGGGGTATCGAAATCAATGGCAGATTCGAAGCCAAAAGGCCCCCTTCGGGTGGGCGATCTGCAACCTCTGTTCCCTATGTATAGCACTAGACCTTGCTGTCTAGTTCAAGCTATAACACGGCATACGTGCCCGGATCCAATTTTGGATTCGTGAAATTGCTTAGCTCATTAGACCCACATTGCACTTAGTGGGTTGATGAACAGCACAGAGCAGCAGGGTTCGAGTCTCGGATCGTTCCAGACCTTTCCCTTCCCTTTATCCCCACTTTCATCCGCCTTCGGGCTTTTGACCTTGTATCAAGTCCTGTCTGGTGGGAGGCAGCGACAAATATCATACCTATTTAGTGGTGCTGCAACTAACTAGTGACTTGAATTTGTTACTTGTAATGATATCCACACTGAAAAAAAAAATGATCTTCAGAGTTGAATGTACGAACAAAATGAAGCTTTTTTAAAACGCTGGTTTATTTTCAGTATGAGAACATTTTATCACAATGCAAAGTAATGGATGAAGTTTGCTGGAATATTTGCATCAGTCTTTGATCATTTTAATAATAGAGACTATATTCCCAGCATCATTTTAAGACTTCTAAAATGAGTACAAAGTTTGTTTTTGTTTTTTCTTGTTTTTTTTTGGGGGGGGGGTCGTATATTTCTGAAACCAATTAATTTTTTTTAATATTAACGGGCGTTTTCTCATGGTGTAATGGTTAAAGCGATGAACTGCGGAATCGTAGTGAGCGAGATCAAAGACTAGTCGCGCTATTCCTTTCATTTTAGAACAAATACCATAGGGAAAGGTATTAACGCCCTAATCCTCCCAGCTATGGGTTAAATAGCATCACTGGTGTTCTACGAGAAGAATAGCTTTGGCATTAAATAACCCACAAAGATTGATATCCCATTAAACAAAGATACCAAACCAAACCTTAATATTGATGACATTAGAATTAGAAAGTATATTCTTAGAATTTGCAATTTTTATATTTAAGAAATATATATTCATAAATCTTTGCTTGTGGCTGTTTGTCTCTTTTCTGCCATACAACTTCCCAGTACACACACACATACACACACACACACACACACACACACACACACACATATATATATATTACGAAGGCATGTTTTGTTGAACATGATAGAACACTTTTTATTTATAGTTTTTGATAGCAGTTTCTTAAGTTTTCGTGTTTCTGTACTTCAGAGTAAAATTGGAGTAAAAATTTTCCCATGTGTTTTCCCAAGTGCTTTTTACCATAATTTGGTCGTCTTCAGGGGGGTTGTCGTTTTTGGCGGCTGTTTAGTTAAAGTATTACTTTTTTGAATTGAGTTGTAGCGTTCTTTCTTATTTTTATCAAATGTTAACGACAACACTTGGGAAAAGAACATGGGACGATTTTTAAATCAACTCGACCCTGAAATACGGAAAAAAAGCAAGACAAATTGAGGAACTACAAACAAAAACTAGAAATAAAAAAGTGTTCTATCATGTTCAACAAAACATGTCTTCATAATAATTTGCTGCCATATCATACAAGATAGATAGATGTTATATAATTACGGAATGATTTTTTATATTAATCATTTTTCGTTAATTATATTTTATCATTCGGTTTGGTTGGGGTTTGAACTATTCGGCTTTTAGTTCAGATGCACAGACATTGGGTAGAGTTTACGCTCGTGCGCAGAGGATATGACAATCAAAATTGCCATAATAAACTCCAGATAGGAAATGAGACTGGAGTGTAAATGACGTCATGCCCGGAAGCGATTGGCTGAGAATTTGGGTATTTTGAAAAACACGTCAGTTGGGTACTCGACTATAGGCGAGTCGAGTGGGTAGTTTACTGGGGGCTAGTCCAGTTGTGTTTTTACTGTAGGCCAGTCTAGTTGGGTACTCGACTGGTTGGGAGTTGACTTTAGCCATGTCGAGAGTTGAAGTTGAGTTAAGACCATGGTGTTGAGAAGTTGAAGTCTGACCATGGAATTCTGCTAATCTCTACCGACAGAGATCTTAAAGACTATGAGATGTGCCGAGCGTTTGAGTTTTGTTAGTATAGAATGATTAAGAATTGTGTCTCTTTCTCCTCGTGTCGAAGAACCGAACTCAGAAGTCAATAAGTTAATAAACGTTCGTACCTGAACAACGGAGTCGTCTGTGTATTTGAGTCCACCTGTGTTTTTGCATATGTATAACTTTTGTGATGGATATGGCTATACAACATAATAGATAGATAGATAGATAGATAGATATGTGTGTGTGTGTGTGTGTGTGTGTGTGTGTGTGTGTGTGTGTGTGTGTGTGTGTGTGTGTGTGTGTGTGTGTGTGTTGGAATGAATGGCGATGTGAAAGATAATTTAGTCGTCACAAATCACCAAGAACCAATATTAATAATAATAGATCCATGTAACAATTGAATGGCAGTCGACACAATTTCACTCAAAATAGAAAATATTTGACGTATACAGCAAACTGGAGGCGCTCGTAGTGTAACTGTTATCGTTCTAGGAAACGAAAACACCAACCTGAGTCGGAATCCGAGACGGGGCCTTTTGCAAGTCCCATAGCGCTAACACCGTTAAGAAAGGTATGCATCTATTCTCTCTCCAGCGATGAGCAGAATGGGTTTTGGTACGTCAACTGGCCTAGGAAAAAAAAGACACAGTTTTCAAATCTGTTAAACTGCTAAAAAATTGACCTTGTGTCACATTCTACATGTAGATGAACACACACACACACACACACACACACACACATATATATATATATATATATATATAGCCAACTAAATACAGTATCGACCTTATATTCTGAATCTTTATGGAAGACCTAGTCGGCTGAGGCGGTAGAATACACCAACTGCACCTCTGCAGAGGGGCAGGTGTTCTGGATATGACACTAAACAATCTGATGATGAGGTTCCAGTGATTCTGTAGGTTTGGGGAATGTGAAACACCCCTTCATTGCCATCGCTCCCAGGTCCACTCTGACCCGGAGTTATAGCACCTGATAGGGGTCTTACTATGGGTGAAAGAAAACTAATCTGCGTACTTATGCTAAACTGAATTGTTTGAATTAGAACTGTTTGATTAAACTGAATAGCTTGAAATAGAAATATTTTTTTACAATTAAACTGGGTACTTACAATTAAACTACGTATATATGCTAAACTGAATTGTTTGAAATGGAACTGCTTTGACATTGAAACTGTACTTACACTAAACTGAATTGTTTAATATAGAACTGTTTTGACATTTAACTGTGTGTAAACAAAATATATACTTATTCTAAACTGAATTGGTCGAATTAGAACTGCTTGAGTAAATGGAGTTGCTTGAAATAGAAATGATTTTGACAATTAAACTGTGTACTCATGCTAAACTGAATTGTTTAAAATAGAACTGATTATTTGTATAAAAATTGATTCGCATTAAATAACCTACAAAGTTTGATATGGCATAAAACATAAACAACCAAACCAAACCTTAAGGGACGATTTTTGAAACAGTGTAATCATTTTCTTAATCATTTGATGATATATTCATCTATATAGATAATTAGAAAGATTTTAGTTTGTCTGTTATCTATGAGTAGTTAAATGGTTTGACGTAGAGTGGTCTACCGGAGGCGATGAACGATAGGGAAAAGTGGCGAGAGAGGGTCAGGGATATCCGTGCTACCAGCACGACATAATGATGATGATGACAATTAACTTGAATACTTACCTCGGGTGTTAAAGAACAGTGACTTTAATGAGGTGCTCATGGCAAAACAGTTACCGTTTTTGAAACTAAACTTGTCGAACCGTGTTCAAATCCTACGCGTAGCCCAGGTGGCGAGGGTTTTTGAATAAGCCGACTGAACCCTTGTAGAAGAGTAAAATACCACCACGACCGAGTGTCCTCAATATGATACTAAACCATCTGATGATGAGTCTTCAGTCCTGGAGCTTTGGGGAACGTCGAGTACCCATTTATTGCCATTACTCCTAGGTTCACTCCGATCCAGACTGTTATTATCTGTTAGAATCCCATCTATGTGTCATATTGAACTTTGTAACCCTTTAATTGTGTGAAAATGAATGACTAATTCAAAATTAAATGATTAGCATATTTACCAACCCCTCTGCTCGGGCAGCATGTGACACAAGGTCAATTTTTAAGCGGAGTTTAGCAAGTTTGAATTCAGAGTTGTCCTTCTCCTACACAAGTTGCCTAACCAAGGCTGAAGAACCTAGTCTACCCTACTATTTACCCATAGGTGGAGGGAGAATAATTGGATTCATACCTTTCCCAAGGGTATTAGTGCTATGTTGAATATAATCAGTCTCGTCCAGGATTTGAACTCGTGTCGCCGTCTTCATTTCCTACGATGATAACCATTACACCACGGGCACCTCCAAAATTGAATGTTTAGTATTACATAGCAACGTGTGTAAACATTTAACTGGGTGCAAATTAAACTATTAGTTTTAGACTGTAATACGGGAAACCATTCAAGTGAGTGAAAATAAATAATTAATACTAAAAATAATTATTTGCGTTAAGAAGTCTTGAATCTATTAAACTATCTTTGCAAAAAAATGAGCTCAGGCTTCTTAAAAATGGTACCTACAAACTATTCGTTTATAAAACATAAATTTTAAATACATATGTACAAAGAGGACTGTGGCATTAAATAGCCCACAAAATTTGATATGCCATAAAACCAAACCAAAAATAAACATGGTACAAAGATATATTAAATATATGTATAAACAGAGTTTAGCATGAAATAGCCTACAAGGATTAATTTGCCATAAAACCAAACATAAAGATGATAAAAAGATATATTTAATATATATTCATTAATAGAGTTTAGCCTTAAATAGCCTTCAACGGTTGATAGGCCATAAAACGATATCCACCAACCAAATTCTGCTTGAGCTTGTTTACATTTCATAATGCGCCAATGTCCTTTGGAAAAGCATAAAACTAGTTATTTTCTCTCCAGCTATTTGGGTAAATAGAAGGGCAGACTGCTCTTTAACATTGGTATGGCATTCGGCCTTGAAGGAAAACTCTTAATAAAAAGCCAGTGTTAACTCGCTTAAAATTTCCCCTAGTGTCACAACCTGCTTGTGTTGAAGGACATGGGTAATTATATGCAGTTGGTTTGAACATCAATACTTTTGGAGCCAGTAAAGACATTGGACCGTCCAGACATACAATGTTGATGCAGTCGCAGTTTTATTATTATTGAAGAAATGCGATCCGATCGCACTAAAATTCGCTGCTTGTGTCGACAGTGATGTAAATCTCAGATTGAGATTAATAAATGGAAAAGAAAGGAATCAGTGTCTGAATAAATTCCACAGCTCACAGGTTCCCCTTGTTCGTCAACACGATGCATCAACTATGAAAAAGGAACGTGACTTTTGATCAAATCATGCTGAAGTTAAGCAGTAAGAAGCTTGCTAAGTTTTTAGATGAGGGACCACAAGTGACGGTTGTCTTGCTGAAGGAATAAAGTTTAGTTCCTTATTTGTTTTGTTGGTCGGTTGGGTGGGTTTTACCACACATCAATCCTTGTAGGTTATTTAATAGCGAATCCTGTTTATACATGTATATTAATTATTTTATAAACAAATAGTTTGTAGGTGACTATTTTTAAACGAGCGAAAGTTCGTTTATCTTGCACACTATAAAATAGTTTCAAATAATACTATCTAATACAAATAGTTTTATTTCCACACAGTTAAGAGGTTAGAAGTATTGCTATGCAAATGTAATAATTCATTTTAAGTGATTTGTTTGTACAAAGTTTAATGTTTGCAAGTATAAAAAAATGTTAAGATATTTCAATTTGATTCAAATGTGGAACCCAAAGAGGTGCACCTACTCCAAATCAGAAGCGACTCGGAAGTAATGACTTGAGTTGGTTTGGATTTATGGCATATCAACCATTGTATGTTATTTTATACTAAATCATTTTCATAAAGATCGATTAAATGACTTCTTAACACATTTTGAAGATAATATTTTTAAACGAGAGTGAGTCTATTTTTAGTAGGCAGTTAAATCGTTTCACTTATTTCTATATAATACGAATAATTACAGTCCCAAATTATCATTTATTTGCACACAGTTAAATGTTTTCAAGTATTCTATTTAACACTAACAATTCAATTAAACATCAGTCATTTGTTTACAGACAGTTAAATGATCAAACAGTTCTACTTCAAACAATTTAGTTTTGCATAAGTCATTTGTTTGCACTCAGTTTAAATGTCAAGGTACAGTTTAAATGTGAAAAGATTGTATTTGAGCTATCGATAGGACCCTATCAGGTGCTACCACTCTGGGCCAGAGTGGACCCGGGAGCGATGACCATGAAGAGGAACTCTACATTTTCCAAAGCTCCAGCATTCATAGAGCCTCTCCATCAGATTGTTTAGTGTCATATCAGGACATTCGTTGGAGGAGATGCAGTCGGTGTATTCTACAGCCCCAGAGAAATGGACCAGGAAATAATGGCAATGAAGGGTTACTTCATATTCCGCAAACCTCCAAGCCTGGGGCCTAACCATATTTACCAACCCATCCGCTCGAGCAGGATATGACACAAGGTCAATTTTTAAGCGGAGTTTAGCAGGTTTGAATTCAGAGTTTTCCTTCTCCATGACTAGTTGCCTAACCAAGGCTGAAGAACCTAGTCTACCCTACTATTTACCCATAGGTGGAAGAAGAATAATTGGATTCATACCTTTTCCAAGGGTATCAGTGCTATGTGAAATGCAATCAGTGTCGTCCAGGATTTGAACTCGTGTCACCGTGTCCATTTCCTACGACGATAACTGTTACACCACAGGCACGTCCAGTAAGACTGTGGCCTAACTGTCACGTGGTTAAGCGGATCCAGGACCCTTGTTGAGGTCGGGGGGGGCTTATCCATCTGCAAAGGAACAGTTGGTGTATTCTACATCCTTCGCCGACTGGGTTGTGATTCAAGTTTAGTAAATCCTCGTATACATTTACCAATCTACTTGTACTTCCTTATTTGTTGCACGGATTCCCTTGACTCTTTCATTCTATCCGTCCCTATCGTCAATCGCTCTTAGCACGTCCTCTGGACGACTCCCAGTATCTGTACGCAGCTGATAAACGTAAGTCTTCTCTAGTTTGCCTAAAGAGAAGGGTCCATGCATGAGAGTCCAAGAGAACGTCACTTTTGAGTTCGTCCTTACTTCTCCAGCAGTGGTTCACGTCTTCTTCGTCTTACTTGAACGGTTTCTAAAATCGGATGGGGGTAAGTGGCTTACAGCAGTAGTTTTGAGGGTTGCTGCCACTAGGAATTGCTCAAAAGAGCACATAACATCCATATGAATTTCTCACAAAGTGTTTTCACCAATCAATTTCTTAAAGTTCAGTTGTACTAACACAGCTCCAGCTTGAAAGAAACCCCGTTTCATTGTATTAGAGAGATTAGATTCACATATGGTTTATAACTTTTCGGTAGCAGTTCCTGCCTTTCCTATGCATATGAGGACATGACTTTCAGATTAGATATTTCTACCTATATATATATATATATATATATATATATATATATATTGTCATTTAGGTAGAGACCAATGCCTCTTGCTACATTAAGTTTTAACATAATTAAATCTGCGTCTACTGGGGAAATGAGTGATCTAACACAAAGTGATACAAAGTTAATATATATATATATATATATATATGCGAGGATCATTAAATAAGTTTCCAGACTTATTTCGTATGGGCAATTTACTGATAGTACACACATGAAACCCAAGTCCCCTTTGAAGTAATCTCCTCTTGCAGCAATGCACTTGTTGTACCGTCCCAAAAGACTCTGGAAGGCCCCATGGAAGTCCTCTTGTGAGAGCGGGACAATGACCTTCGTGACAGCCTCTTTCATCTTCTCAATTGACTCATAACGACAGCCTCTGAGCTTAGGGAATAACCAAAAGTCACAGGGAGCAAGGTTTGGACTATAGGGAAGGTGGGGAACTGCCTTGATGCCAATCTTGGTCAAATAGTCTGTGACAAGGATGGAGTTGTGGACTGGTGCATTATCCTGGTGGAAATGCCACTGACCCGATTTGAAGAGTGCTGGCCTTTTCCGACGGAATCTCTTCCTGAACTCCCTTAAAACCTCAACATAGTAATCCTAACCCTAAGCCTTTGGCCAATCAACTCTGGTGTTCTGACTCCCTTACTCCTCCCACACCTCTCATCATCCCTCACAGACTCCCTGCCTTCCTTGAATCCTTTATGCCACTCAAAAACTGATGCTCGATTTATGAAAGATGGTCCAAAAGCAGTCTGAAGCCTTCCATACCTTCCTGGGGCATTTTTTCCAAGTTTAAAACAGAATTTTATTGCATATCGTTATTCTAAAGTGTCCCCACGTCCAGATTGCATTTTTGAAATTCAACAACTGTGACAATCAGGCTTTAGTAGGGTATATTACAATTCCTTCTGTAGCTTTTCATTAGAACCTGAAATCCTAAAGATTGGTCAGTCATCTCATAAGATGTAAAGCAATAACAGTGAATTTTCAAGATTCTACGACAATTTTAAATGCCTGTACCAAAAAATTCTGGAAACTTATTGAAAGCACCACACACACACACACACACACACATATATATATATATATATATATCAGTTAGGATAGCCTAAACAAGGTCAACAGACCATTGATATAGTTAGTTTTTAGACTGTACGTTTATTGGTTCAACCATCAAAAAGGCGATTAATCGACTGTTACCAAGATCCACTGACTCTATTTCAACGTTATACTAATTTAGATATGTATACTCTATCACTGATTTGAGCAAACAATATTTTTAGAATTACACACACACACACATATATATATATATATAAAGAGAGAGAGAGGGAGAAAGAGAGAGGGAGAAGATTCAGTCAGTATATTCTACTGCCTCAGCCAACTAGGCTGTGTATCAACAGGATTTGGCATTAAATAACCTACAATAGCACTAATACCCTTGGGAAAGATATGAATCCAATTATTCCCATTCCTGCCATCGGTAAATAATAAGGCCGACCGGTTTCTTCAGCCTTGTTGAGGCAACTAGTCTCAGAGAAGGAAAACTCTGAATTCAAACCTGTTAAACTCCCCTTGAAAATTAACCTTGTGTCATATCCTGCCCGAGTGGAGGGGTTGGTAAATATAGATAACCTACAATGGTTGATATGCCAGAAAACGCAACCCATCCAAATCATATTTATTTAATATATATGTATGAAGAGGATTTGGCATTAAATAAGCTACAATGGTTGATATGCCAGAAAATCCAACTCAAGCAAATCATATATTATCAATGTATATGGATTAATAGGATTTGGCATTAAATAACCTTCAATGGTAGATATGCTATAAAACCCAACCAAATCAAATCATATAATCTTTATATATATATATATATAT
Organism: Sepioteuthis lessoniana; assembly: GCA_963585895.1. NCBI lineage: Eukaryota > Metazoa > Mollusca > Cephalopoda > Myopsida > Loliginidae > Sepioteuthis > Sepioteuthis lessoniana. Next base: position 50,091,746 of record OY757934.1, on the reverse strand, counting down.
ATATATATATATATATATATATATGTATATATATATTTGGCTTAAAATAACCTATAATGATTGATAGCCCATAAAACCCAACCCAATAGAATAATATTAAAAGAAGAAGACAAATAAATAAATAAAAAAAAAAAAATATATGCCATTAGCATTTAATATGAAACTGATTCTGCTTAAAATAAAATTATGTTGACAAAAAAATAAATCAGTCTATCAGTCATTTGAAAGATGCTCTTCCTGTCTCATTTGTCAGGTCCCTTTACTATAGATCTATAAAAGGTTAATTGAATAGACAAGGATAAAAGGAAATAATGTTCATTCAACAAACATATATTACCCAGTCGGCTAGGGCTGTAGAAGACACCAACCGGTTCTCTGCAGAGGGGTAAGTCCCCACCACCACCGGCAAGTGTCCTAGATATGACACAAAACAATCTGATTTTGAAGCTGCAGTAATCCTGGAGTTTTAGGGAATGTAGACTACCTCTTCATTGCCATCGCTCCTGGGTCAACTTTGGCCCGAAGTGGTAGCACCTGAGAGGGTCAAATAGAACTAAATTGCGTACTTATGCTAAACTGAATTACTTTAAAAAGAACTGTTTTTACATTTAACAGTGTGGGGATAAAAACTATACTTAGAATTGTTTGACTAAACTGAATAGCTTGAAACGGAAATGTTTTTGGCACTTAAACTGCGTACTCATGCCGAACTGATTTGTTTGAAATAGAACTGATTATTTGTATAAAAATGGATTTGGCGTTAAATAACCTACAAAGGTTGATAGGCCATAAAATCCAAATAACCTACCAATAAATAGATAAGCTACATCACCAATACATTTTAGTTGCTTCTTTTATATAAACCCCTTTTTTAAAGTTTTTTCAATACTTTCTGAAAACTCTTTCTTTTTCGCAATTTTTTTCCTCTTGACGATGACCTTAAGTCAAAACTAGTCTAGAACCATAAAAAATAAACCACATAAAAGAAATATTGAATTTTTCTTGTCACTTTTGTTTATCTTGAGCACAAAATCAGTCAACTACAAAGAACAAGTTCTGAGAATTTTTATCGCTTGGAAGTGGATAGACTTGAGAGAATAGCTTTATATATATATATATATATATATATATATATATATATATATATATGGTGGGTATGAGGGTATGATGTATATGCCTTTTCAATGTTTTTGCTAGCAAAAATGAAAATCAAGCAGACAGTTAATGCATGTCATTAAGAATTAAATCTTGAGTTACTGCCAAAAAGATCTATTTTATGCTTAATGGAAATTATAAATTTATACCTCGTAATAAAAGGATTGTCAGCTGCCTATGTTTAAAGGAAACATGTACCATATGAATAGAATTGTTATAAATTTCTAGTTGTATATGATGTCCCACAATAGTTGATAAAATTACAATAAGAAAATCGTATACGCATGTAAAACTGCAATGAATTTTACCATATAAACTTTTACTGAGAAATAATTTATATAAAATATATATAAATATATTTATATAAATATATATTGTCTAAATTTCTGAAACGAAGCTTGATGATTTTTATCATTATGGGTTTTCGAACTATTGTCTTCATCTTTATTGTTATTTCCACAACGTTTCGGCCGATATGTCCTCCGGCCTTCTTCATGTTTTTGTCGAACTCGGGATCCTTCATGGAACTTCGAACTACGTCCTTTATTGAATCCACGGCGGTCGCCTGTTCTGATCCCGTTAGCCATAACTGGGTACAAGTTTTAAGTACTTATTCCTGTATTGTTACTTGCCTGCAGTCAGGATTGAACCGACAACCTTCAAATTGTTGTCTCCTTAGAAAGTAAGGGAACCAACGCCTATAACCGTTACGTTATGTGTCCTGCTCGACAATTCAGAGTGAATTTTTGGGACTTATAAACTTAATGTTCTTACTTGATAAGTATTAGTACTCTTATATATGATTTTTTAACCTGTGTTCATATTCAGATTTTTTTTTTCATCTAGCCTTCTTAATTATCGGTACCCATATTGTATTCAACTCTATAGTTAGTCCGCTCAGCAGGTCATTGTAGCCCAACGTATGGGCTAATTCCTTAAGGCGTCGAATCCTCCAATGCTCAGCCCTATCAATTATTTCAACTTTATCCCATAAGGGCATATATGGAAAGAAAAGGGAAACCATCTGCCCTTATGGTTTAAAGTTGAAATAATTGATAGGGCTGAACATTGGAGGATTAGACGCCGTAAGGAATCAGCACATATATTGGGCTTTAATGATCTGCTGAGTAGACAAATCATAGAGTTGAATACAATATGGGAACCGATAATTAAAAAGGCCAGATGAAAAAAAAAATCTGAATATGAGCACAGGTAAAAATTATACATAATAGTTGTAATCCTAGTCAAGTAAGAACATTAAGTTTATAAGTCCCCAAAATTGTCTCAGTATTTTCCAGCAGGACACATAGCGTAACAGTTATAGGCGTTGGTTCCCTAAGCTTCTAAGGAGACAATCATCTGCAGTTTCAATCCTGACTGCAGGCGAGTAACAATACAGGAATAACTACTTAAAACTTGTACCCAGTTATGGCTAACAGAATCAGAACAGGCGACCCCCGTGTAATCAGCGTCCATGTCATCATCATCATCATATCGCGCTGGTAGCACGGATATCCCTGACCCTCTCTCGCCACTCCTCCCTATCGTTCATCGCCCTGGATAGGTCTTCAGGACAACATCCCGTATCCTCACATAGCTGCTGAATGTATGTTCGTGCTGGTCGTCCTGCTTTTGCACAGCCATGTGTGGGGACCCATAGTACATCTCTTATGAGTTCGTCCCTGCTTCTCCAAACATACACACACACACATATATATATATATATATATATGTGTGTGTGTGTGTGTGTGTGTGTGTGTGTATGTGGTAATTTATTTTTTACATGGTTCTCAGCCGGTTTTGAATTTAGGTCATCGTCAGTCGTAAGGTTTTCGTGTAATTTTTTTTAAAAGGAGTTAGTATGATAAAACGAAAGTGACGAAAGAAGCACTATTAACGCAGCATATCCATTTTTAAATGAGATCAATTTGATTGTATCCGAGTGTCTTCAACTGACCTTTATATATCTGTAATTGAAGTATGAGTTTTTCATTTGGGAGGTCTAGTGACAAAAAAAAGACAGAGAGATATAGTGATTGGTAATTTGCTCAGCATTACATAGCATCTTTCTTGTGCTTTAACTAAGGAAACGTAAACTGTGCTTGAGTCTTCAGAAAGTTATGAAATAGCTTCTTCTAAAATAGTTTTCTATTCAGAGTTATTATTTTTCTGTTAGAAACTAAAATCAATTTTTATTTTTGTTGTTATTCAACGAACATTATCTGTCTGAAACTCATAATTCATTTAATGTTCAAGATTTTGGATTACTTAAAATGGTTCAGTCTAAAATTGTTACCAATTTCTATTCCCGGAAATGAGAGCTTAAAAATGATTATTTTCATTCACACAGGCCGAAATTGTTTGAAAATTTCGCAGACATAAAATGCATACATATAGCATAAATGCTTCTCTATTATTATTATTATTATTATTATTATTATTATTATCACATCTAATTTCTCCTTCAACTTCCGGAAAAAATAAACCTTGATAGAAATTTGGCAACGTTTTAAGAATATAAAACCATTGGAATTGGCAAATAGCCTGCCAGAGAGTTTGCCAAAAAATCCTCCCTGAATTAGAAGGCTCTTGGAGGAAGCGCCAAATGACCGACTAAGTAGCATTTAAAAATCAAATATCTATCGTTTCAGTCCGTGTGACAAGTACTTGCAAGTCTCCACTAGTCGAGACTGTCAATGGATACACGAGTACCGTCCGGATAAGCAAGATAATTATTGAAGAATACGTTATTTCTGTACAAATACAACCATTCTTCCTTCTTTCTAACACAGAAATGTGCCGATAATAATATAAAGGTCAAGTAGATTAGCGATAGGAATAGATGTTGTTAGTTTCTGGTGCCGACATAAAACTTGCCGGGGGGGGTTATGATTCAAATTGAGGGCTGGTTTGCTTGTTCTTTTTTCCCCAGACCAAATACTATCAATTTCAGAGAAGTAAAAGATCCTGGTCTGTCGTCGTGGCACAGAATATGATGCCTATATCATCTGCAGTAGGGTAAGACAATCTAAAAGAGGGTTTTCCTGGATATGATTGCATTTTGATGGTGTGGTTTCAGTTCTTGAAATCAGGGAAGTGTGGAGTACCCCTTCATTGTCATTACTTCTAGGTCCCCTCGGACTAGGAGTGGTAGTAACCTTTAATATCCAATCACTAGGTCGAATTGTCTTTTTGAATCTTGACGAGTATTTGGTATGAATACTTGATATCATATGATTGTATAGGAATTATTTGAATTAAGATTAGTTACTAAAAGCTATAGTTGCGTATTAAGCATTATTATTAGTCACTTGAGGCCATATTGTCGTGTGCAAAAAATTACAATTATCAAACAGAAATAATTTATTCAAAAACCTATAATCGTGTATAGATTATTAGTATTAGATATAAATACTTGAAATCATATAATTGTATATAAATTATTTGTATTATGTAGGAATACTTGAAACCATATAATTGTGTATAGATTATTTGTATTATATAGGAATACTTGAAATAATATAACTGTGTAAAAATTATTTGTATTATATAGGAATACTTGAAATAATATAACTGTGTAAAAATTATTTGTATTATATAGGAATACTTGAAATAATATAATAGTGTATAAATTATTTGCTTTATGTAGGAATACTTGAAATGATATACTTGTGTAAAAATTATTTGTATTATATAGGAATACTTGAAATAATATAATTGTGTACAAATTATTTGCATTACATAGAAATACTTAAAACCTTATAATTTTGTACAAATTATTTGTATTGGATAGAAACAGTTGATTTTACCTCAACGTTGCAGAAAATTTCACAAGCTACACAAAAAATATAAATATATACGTATAAGGAACGCGATTATAGGCATGAAATAACCCTTAACGGAGTGATATGCCCTTAAAAGTAAGTAAGCAAATGAAGAGCTCGGTAGATTGAAGAGTGTCATTCTTCTAAAAGAGGAGGTGCATTCTAGATAGAAAACTGACATTACAAATTCTTATTCAAGTGCGGTACGTCTCATACAACCGAATACGATTCGCCCAAGACATAATGGTTCAGTCGGCTGGGACTGTAGAATACGCCGACTGCATCTCTGTCGAGGGGTAAGACTCCCCCAACGATTGTCCTGGATATGACATAAAACAATCTGATGGTGAAGTTTCACTAATACTGGAGCTTTGGGAAATGCGGATTACCTCTTTACTGGCATCGCTCCCTGGTCCACTCTGGTCAAGAGTGGTAGCACCTGATAGAGTCCTGTCTATGAGTCAACTTGAACTCAACTGTAATTACGCTAAACTGAATTGTTTGAAATTAACTGTTTTTACATTTTACTATGTTTTAAAAAAAAACTGCGTAATTATGCTAAACTGTTTTTGTCATTTAAACTCTGTACTAATGCTAAACTAAATTGTTTGAAAAATAATAGTTTTGACATTTAAATGTGTGTAAACAAAACTGGACGTATACTAAACTGAATTGTTTGAAACTTTCATCAAAATAACTTAATCTGGCATTAAATGACTTGAAAAGGGACAATACGCTGTAAAACAAAACAACCAACCAGCCGACCAACCAATTTACACAGAATAATGCGACAAAACATAGGCAATTATCACAGAGATTAAGACGGTTATCATTTATTTGCACACATTTAAATGTTTTCAAGTATTCTATTTAACACTAACAATTCAATTGAACATCAGTCATTTGTTTACACACAGTTCTATTTCAAACAATTCGGTTTTGCATAAGTCATTTGTTTGCTCTCAGTTTAAATGCCAAGGTACAGTTTAAATGTCAAAAGATTGTATTTAAGCCATCGATAGGACCCTTATCAGGTGTTAACACTCCGGAACAGAGTAGACCCGGGAGCGATGACAATGAATAGGAACTCTACATTTTCCAAAGCTCCAGCATTACTGGAACCTCTCCATCAGATTGTTTAGTGTCATATCCAGGAAATTCGTTGGGGGGGTCTGATTAAAACGTTTATAGATTGATTGATTAATTGATTTTATTGGTATGTCAGCCTGTGTAGGGTTAATTTGTGCCAAGAGAGAGAATAGAGTACATTGAATGTCCATATTTACATTTTTGTGTAATAGTTTTTATGATTTTTTTTTATTAGTGCACGGTCCTATCAAATACGAATATTCATAAACAGCTCTATTGGACCTGTAGATAGGCTCCTTACAGGTACGAACACTCCAGATCAGTGGGCCTTAGAGTGATAGCAATGAAGATGTAGTCCACACTCCCATAATCTTTATAACTCAGGTCTCAGCAACAGATGCAGTTTAGTTTCATACACATGGCACCTGCTTTTTGGCGAAGGGAGGAGTCGTATCCCTTTGGTGGGAATTCAGTAAGCGTATACTAAGCCTCACCGATAGGGTAGATGATTATTTTATTTTTATGGTTATTTTAATTTGAAATAACAAACATGCCCCTATTTTTTCTTCTTTATTCAATATTTTTTTTTTTTAGCTAAGTAAAATCAAATCTTTGCAGTTTGCCAAAGATAAGAAAATTAAAAAAATTAAAATGGAACAAAAATAAAACAGATGTTTCAAGAGTGGGCAAACTGGAATTTTATGTATTCTCATGACTGTACAAAGATCAGAACGCGAAATATCGTATTTTACAGCAGTTTCTTTTCAAAACAAAAACAGCAGGAAGCTTTTTCAGTCACACGAAGAATTATTGACTTTCTTTCGCTATATTTTGTCTAAGACGATCGGCAGATTTCAAAAGTTTTAAAATAGGTTTACGTTTTATGTACGATATGTGATATTTAAGGAGCTATATTTATAATAAAAAAAAGCCTGATGGAAATATCTGAATTCTTCTACAACAGTCTGTACTCTTAAATCGTAGAACAGAAATAGCAGATGAAGTAAAGGCCAAACGAAATGAAACGAGTGGGCAGTATACAACAATAGATTAATAGTTTTCTATTTAGATTTTCAGACGTTACAACAACAAAATGGGAGTAGATTCTTGCAAAAAAATCACGCACACACACACACACACACACACACATATATATATATATATATATATATATATATATATATATATATATATATATATATATATACTCGAAAAGCAAGGTATTTAGACGATGAAAGGATCTATGCCTGAATATCCTGCCAGGTTAATCGTTTCGGTTATTTTTTTATCATGGTAATGTTAATATGTGATCGTGTAGCTTATTAATTGTTGTATCATATAAATTTAAAACAGGACGTTACTAAAGATAATATAATGCTGAAATTTTTCTCATTTTTTTGCTTCATTTTTAAAATTCACTAAATTCAACATCCCATATTAACATTGCCCTGATGATGGTTTAATATTAAAAAAAAAGTTTAACGTTGGCAGAATTTTTAACTATAAATAGACTAATCCTCTGAATACCTTGCTTTTTAAATATTTTTATATTTATGTACGTTTGAATTCCTTTCCTTTTTCTCTCAAATATATATATATATATATATATATATATATATATATATATATATATATATATATATATATATATATAAAATAGCACTAAAATGTAAACATAAATATAAACAGAGATTAAAAGTTCTTTGAAACATAAATGTTGAAAAATTACAAATAAATTAAAGAATTGAAATTGTCAATAAAAAATTGAAATTGATGACTATAACAAAAAATGTTTATATGCAGAACTAAAACAAATAATAAAAGACGTTGAATAGAGACTCAATTGCACTAAAGTATAAATATAAATATCAATAGAGATAAATAGTTCTTTGAAACAGCTGACTTTAATAGAGCCTCAATAGCACTAAAATTTAAATATAAAGCGAGATAAATAGTTCTTTAAAACTATAGAAAAAAATCGAACCTCAATAGCACTAAAATTTAAATATAAGTATAAGAGTGATGAATAGTTATTTAAAACAATTGAATAGAATGGAGCCTCAATAGCACTAAAATTTAAATGTAAATATCATCATCATCATCATGTCGCACCGCCAGTACAGATATCCCTGACCCTCTTTCGCCACTTCTCCCTATCGTTCATTGCCTCTGGCAGATCTTCGGGGCTACATCACGTATCCCCACAGAGCTGCTGTATGTATGTTTGAGCTGGTCGTTTTGCTTTTGCTCGGCCATATGTGGGGGTCCATAGGAGTACATCACTTATGAGCTCATCCCTGCTTCTCCAGCAGTGTCTTGCATGGCTGGTTCGTCTAACTTGGATAGTTTTCGTGATGGGAAGTAGGTGGCCGTATAGTTGGTGCTTTGTGGGGTGTTGCCTCCAGGATTTGTTCAATATTGCTGGCAACATTCTTGTGTAATTGCCGTCTAGCTTTTTCTCCAGCCGTTTTGTTAGCATTCAAGAAGTACATCCATATAGCAGTATCGATACGACCGCTGCCTGGAAGAAACTGCGTTTCATTTTATCGGTCCCGTCTGTCTTCCATATGATTGATAGCTTATCGATAGCTGTCCATGCCTTCGTTAGCCGCGTGTCGATGTCTTTTTCGGTTGATGAGACACTGCTTCGTAAGTAGGTGAACTTGTCTACCTGTTTCCGTCTAGTGTGGAAATGTCGCCTGTTTTACTAAAGCACATGTATTCAGTTTTGTGTGCATTGATATGGAGGCTAATGCCTGCGGCGGCTTGTTCCAGACTATGCAGTAGTGTTTCGGCTTGGTTGGTTGTATTTGCCAGAATCGCTGTCATCGGCATAGTCGGCGTCGGTAATTGTTTTTGCGGGGTACCTACTGCTTATTTTTTTTTTTTTTTGTCAGCTCGAAGCCGTTATAAAGAGAGATAATTAGTTCTTTGAAAAAAGTAAACAACTGAATACGTTGGAAAATTTCTAATAAATTTCCAAAATACTTATTCGAAATCAAAAAAGAGTTTTCAAATTAAATTAATATAATAATAGCCCATATAGCTATCAAATAATATTCATAGACCTGAAATCTGATTAGTAATATGAAGCAAACTAAAATAATAGCGACAAAAACCGTAAATAAAAAGAAATATGTCATAGCCATTAATTTTTTTAACTAAAATAGATTACAACATAATACTACGTGAAATATATCACCTGCGTTTAACAGAAAAAAGATAAAATGAACCAAATTCTATTTAAAATTCATTTGATGATCTTTAATAAGCGAAATAAATTCATTATGATAAACTATTTCTAATTTTCTTGATTTCTAAACATATATATATATATATATTTAAAGAAACGTACGCGGATTCATTGATCAAACGGCCAATTTTTCTTGTCATAAACAGCCAACTTTTCTTGTTGTACAACTTTTCCAAATTTTTATATATTTTTACACTTTTTATACATCCATCTACACTTAACATCACTAATAAAACCCCTCACAATCCTGATGATGGTTCAGCAGAACCGAAACGCTATAGTGTCGACTGACTTTGTTTCTCTATAAATCCCCACTTTCTATTTGGATAATTTGTTGTCAATTTTTCTTCACAAATTGTCGGATTACTATCCATTATTTTCTTCCATGTATATATATATATATATATATATATATATATATATATATATATATATATATATATTCTTGTATTATATTTGTTTTGAGGGCTATTTCTATGCAAAAGCCCTCTAAACAAATGCAATTTAATAAAATAAAACCTGCTAGGCTTCAAGCAAATTATAAAATACTGATATATATATATATATATATATATATATATATATATATATATATATATATATATATATATGTGTGTGTGTGTGTGTGTGTGTGTATATATATATATGATGTATCTGAAAGGTAGTGGGTGTTTCTGGTGTTTCAAAAAATTTATTTCAATTCCAAACAACAAACTACATGCTTTTCCCATCCGAGTAATCACCGTCAAGTTTAATGCACTTTCTCATTCGTCTCTGCCACGCTTTTATGCACTGCTGGAAGGATTCTTCGAGGAAATTTCTTTCGATATGTTTAATACGTCACCTTTCCGAAGACCCTAAAATCTATTATTTGAGCCCTCTCGATGGCCTCCATGCCTTCAAAACAAATCCCCTTGATTATCCCCTTCAACATGGGCAAGAAACTGACTGTCCCAAAGTTCTGTTGACTCCGTGTTTATGATCCAAACATAAGCTTTATCAGCGATTTTGAACACTCATTTTTTACATATAGCAAACTAAATTATTGATATATATATATATATATATATATATAGAGAGAGAGAGAGAGAGAGAGAATGAGAGAGAGAGAGGTATCATCATCATCAAGTCGAGCTGACGGTATGAAGTCCCTTGACTCTCGCTCTCTCCATCCTTACCATTCATCACTCCTCTAAACTGCATCCAGTGTCCGCACAGAGCTGATACATAAAATTTTTGGCGAGTTTATCAATACTGACGTGTCCATATATAAAAGTAAATAGGAGAACGTCACTAATGTGTTCGCTCCCACTTCTCCAGCAGTGATAAGCATGTATTGTTCGTCTTACTTTGATAGTTTGTGAGGTGGAAGGCAAATGGCCGCACAGCTGTTGTCAAGTGGGATGCTGCTTCCAGAATTTCTTCAAAACAGCATATCATTCTTCTGTAGTTCCCATTTAGTTTATGTCTTCATGCTTTTCTTTAGAATCTATGTGATTCATCCACACAAAAGTTCCTATACGCCCTTTACTTGAAAGAATCCCATATATATTATTCCAGTGATCAGATTTTCATATTTACGACATCCTGTCTACGCCTTCTCTATGAGAATGTTGATATCGTTTTCCGAAGATGACATATTGCAACTGAGGTACGTGAACTAGTCAACTAATTTTTTAATGGATTCTTCTTTTTAAAACCACATGAACTCAGTTTTATCTACAGTTGCGTAAAGTTCAGAGTCTCTTCCTGCTTGTTCCCGGTTATGCAGCAGGAACTCGGATTCGGCAGGTTTATTTACGAGAAGCCCAAGATTATCTGCGTAGTCTACATCTGTCATATTTTCAACTGGATATTTTGTAGTGGTTCAGCATTTAATTCGGACCCCGTTTGTTTCGATGTAACAATCTCCGTATAGCTACTGGAATGGGTGGTTGTTACTTTTAGAAACTTTCAAGGCTTGGTACTAGTTTCAGTCACCGAACATCTAGTCAGTTTTTTCAAGTTTTGTGATTCTTACTAACCATCACTAATAAATTTGCCTTTCAACTTGTGTCAAGAACCCGTGGTATGTAATCTCATGATGACTTCACTGAATGGAATAGGTTGAGCTTTGCCGACGAAATAAGAATACCTCTTTGGGTTATATTGAGACGATTTAATAAAAATGAATAAAAAAGAATTTACAATTGAATATATGCTGGCAATGTGTTGAAGAAAATTATACAAGAAAGTGATCTAGAATCTGATCTAATGTGTCAGTAAAATTCAATCAGAAGATCAGCAAATGCCAGGGTCTTTTGCGTTTGTGCTCTTTTGCGTTTGTGCTAATCTGTCTTTCCTTCGCACGCATAGTTCGTCTGCTATCTGTCTACCGTCTGAGCCAAAGCCCGTCCCCGACACTTGTCTATACAACTTGTACTGAACTTATGCAAAATTCTCCGCCCATGTATCAAACTGTCCAAACGCCGAGATAACCCAATTTTGTTTAGCTTAAAGTCAGGGTCAAAATCCATTTCCTTTTGTTTGGATGTTCAAACATTTCACTCAAGGCCACTGTTCACAAAACTAAAGCATATTCGGCTGACATCTTTGTCTGAAAACATACACACACAAAAACAACAACATTTATCTGACCTGTCCAATTTCAAGGTCACACCGAACTTTTCGACAAATATTGTCGCCGGCGAAAATTAGTAATATTTAATTTCAAACTATTTAATCCGAATCACTGCCTCCTGAAAATTATACTTTGCAATAATATTACAAACTTCAATATTCTCCAAAAATCCTGTTACTTTGTTGCAGTAGTACGTAATATAGGCAGATTAGTGTTCTCCAATGGTCCTGGAGACGGGGTTCAATCCCGGGTCGCGTCACACCAAAGACTTAAAAATGGACTTGATACTTCCTTGCTTAACACTCAGCAATATAAGGTATGTATCAAGGGTAAAGTGAAGCAATCTAGGGAAAGGAGTAGCGCCCTCCCCTACACCTCGGTGTAGTAGCTACTGAAAAGGGAGCCTTCTGGTCGCCCTCGACTGCGGTCGCCATCTTTACTTACTATAAATAAATATGATCCTACACTTTCTCCTTACAAGAAATTATATATATATATATATATATATGGGTGTGTGTGTGTATATATATATATATATATAACTTTCGTTAGATAATGACTACGTGAATAGATGTAACATTATTGCCACTAACTCAGGATGACATTCATGACACCGATTTCATTCGTTTTACATTAATGTTAAGAGTGGCAAATCATCCAAATACAGCTTCTCTTTGATATGGTAGCCATTTGTTGTGTTCTTTTTTCTATTTGTGATATCCGACTGGGTACAGATATGCGCAAATCAAAATAGCAGTAAAAGCTTGGCATTCGGCTTCAAGGATAAATATATTGTCACGATTCTCTTATATGTTGTTCACACACACACACACACACACACATATATATATAGATAGATATAGATATATATATATAACTGGGGAGAAAGATATTGAAAAACAAAATAATCTAAAATGAAGAATTTAATTTGGATCACTTTTTAAATATTTCTCCACATTTTCGAATTATTTTCCATTATTTAATAACACACACACACACACACACACACATATATATATATATATCGTCATCCACAGACAGATCTGTTTCGTTCTATCAGAACTCATCAGTGTGGCTAAACAGTATCTCCCCGTAGCTGGGATCGAAACCCGGTTGACTGAAACACCAAGCCAAAATATCATGATGTGCGTTTGTGAAATGACGGTCAAGAAAGGGTCGGTCCATGCCGACTGCAGGCAAGTTTATTGCTGATAAGACCGATGAATAACAAGCAGGAATGGTGGCAGTGTTTGCAGTTGAATATCTCGTTAGAGCTTGATGGAATAGAATTGCATTTCCTCCTCCTTTTTCGTGTTTTTGAAGGCAGATATGCTGATGTTTTCAAAGAGAGGACACGTTGGTGAGACGCCTAGTGTCGCTAATCTCATCTAGGGTGGACCATAAGCGATGCTCTATGTGACAAGCACCAAGAGATTTTTAAGCGGTCCTTTAATCGCTTCTTTGGCGCTCTGCTTTAGCGATGATCAAAGCAGAGCTCAACACACAGTATGATCCTTGGTAGGGGAGGGTGGGAGTGGGACTCCAGTTGCAAATGCTACCTGTACACTCGGGGTACTGTATAAACGCTTTTGGTAAAAACAACTGAAGAAGGACTTAAAGTTCAGCGTGTAGTGTGTCAGAATCTTTGCAACGCTTCTCTATTGCTCAATAATGTGACACAAATATATAAACGATAATATAGCACAGATCCCCCCACCTATCTCTCTGTGGAGGTGCCCGTGGTGTAATGGTTATCACTGTAGGAAATAGACACGGCGACACGAGTTCAAATCCTGGACGAGACTGATTGCATTTCACATAGCACTAATACCCTTGGGAAAGGTACGAATCCAATTATTCTCCCTCCAGCTATGGGTAAATAGTTGGGCAAACTAGGTTCTTTAGCCTTGGGGAGGCAACTAGTCTAGGAGAAGGACAACTCTGAATTCAAACCTGCTAAACTCCGCTTAAAAATTGACCTTGTGTCATATCTGTCCTGAGCGGAGGGGTTGGGTAAATATGATAATGTGACACAAATCCTCACCATCGACTCTCCGAGGGTTACTGCATCGCTACCTCTGCTCAGTACTCAATATTCACTTCATTACTGATACTGAGGTCTTTGAAAAAGGTACAATCACCAGCATCACACTGGAAAGGCCAAGAAGCAGACGTTACCTCACACGAACTATTACTGACGCAGACTACGCTGATAACATACTCACCCGCTAACACCCGCTCAGGCCGAATCCCAGCTGCATAGTCTGGAGAAGGCAGCAGACGGCATAAGCTTCAATGTGAACGTAGATAAAACAGAGTACATGTCCTTTAATCAAAGCTGTGATATCTCTACACTAAATGGTGATTCTCTGAAACTAGTGGACAAGTTCACCTACCTCGGAAGCAGCGTCTCATCTACTAAAAATTATATCAATACGCGCTAAGAGAAAACAGGGACAGCTATCGGTCATATGGAAGCCGGACTTATCCGATAAAATAAAACACCATTTTTACCAACCACAGTCGTGTCCATAATACTGTATGGATGCACCACTTGGACACTGACAAAGCGTTTAAAGAAAAAAAACTCGAGAGTAATGGCGTAAGCATGTCCTGGAAGCAACATCCCACAAAACATCAACTGTACGGCTACCAACCACCCATCTTGAAGACAATCCAAATTAGAAGAATATGACATGCAGGACACTCCTGGAGGAGCAAAGACGAAATCATAAACGACATTCTCCTATGGACCCCTTCACATGGACGCGCAAGTGTAGGACGACCAGCTAGAACCTATCAGCGATGTACGAACACAGGATGTAGTCTAGAAAACCTGCCGGAAGCGATGGATGATAGAGACGGATGGCGAGAGAGAGATAGGTGGGGGGGAATCCGTGCGAGCAGCATGACATGATGATGATGACGGTGATATAAATAAGTATACGCTAACAAATTTAAATGTAAAGTTATTTTCTTTTACACAAAAGATTTTATTTCAAGTGGAATATTGCACAATGTAAACAGATATCACTAGGTTTCATTAATTTCCAAACTCTTCAAAATTGAATTTCTAAATCCAAAAAGAAATTTGCAACATCTCAATAACCAAAACTAAAATTGAATGTGTAAAATATATAGATGCAGGGAAATACGAAACACTGACGACTCTCCGTTGTTCAGTTACGAAACATTTATTAAGTTCTTGACTTTTAGTTTTTCGACACGAGGAGAGAGAGACACAATTTTTACTATGGTGACACTTCCTACATCGCCCATAGTCGACCCAGCTGGACTGGCCCGACCCAGAGTCAAAGCTCAACTAACGTCTTTTTCAAAATCACCAAAAATTTCAGCCCATCGCTTCCGGGCATGACATCATTCACACCCCAGTCCTATTTTCTATCAGGGGGTTTTATTATGACATTTGTGATTGTCATATCCTCTGCGCACGAGCGTGAACTGTACTTAATGTGTGTGCACCTGCTCTAATATTTCAAAGCCCAACCAAACCGAATGATAAAATGTAATTAACGAAAAATGATTAATATAAAAAAAATCATTCCGTAATTATATAACAAATCAATCTATTAAGAGTACACATATTTTTGGACAGCTATGTATTCATATTTTTTTGTTTAAGTCGAAATTATAAAATCCTGTTTTCTTCAGTTTCATCATCATCATCATTACGATCATTAACTTCAACTGATAGCACAGAGTCATTTGACTCACTCTCTCTCTCTCTCTCTCTCTTACTTCCCGTCCCTATCGTCCATTACATCTGCTATACTGAATCCTGTGTTTCCACAGAGCTGATGTTCGTAAGTATTTACTGGTCAGCCAGCACTGATGAGTCTAGAGATAGTATTTCATCGGAGTACGTTGCTTATGAGTGTGTCCTTACTTCTGAAGCATTGTGCAGCACATCTTGTTCAAGATGAATTCATATAAGAAACTATTTTCAGTGTTTTTGGTAGCGATAATATATATATATATGTATATATATATATATTTACCAACCCCTCCGCTCGGGCAGGATATAACTCAAGGTCAAATTTTTAAGCGGAGTTTAACAGGTTTGAATTCAGAGTTTTCCTTCTCCTAGACTAGTTGCCTCACCAAGGCTAAAGAACCTAGTCTGTTCAACTATTTACCCGTAGCTGGAGGTAGAATAACTGGATTCATACCTTTCCCAAGGGTATTAGTGAAATGTGAAATGCAATCAGTCTCGTCCAGGATATATATATATATATATATATATATATATTGCCATCCCTAGACAGACTGTTTCGTTCGATCAGAACTCTTCAGTGTGGCTAGGACGTTCAAAGCCGGGATAGAAACCCATCCAACTTTGCGTTAGACTAAGTCTCAGACCACTCAACCAACAAGCGTACCACGTTTAGCTAAGGGAATTTTTAAGGTATTACGTCGCAACAGCAGCAGCGTCCATTTGTCTATATTTTTATACCCTATCGGCTACCAGAGTGCTCAATTCTTTTGAAGAGGTTTGCATTATGTGAGCGGCGGCCGAAGAGTGCTCAATTCAAAATATTTACTATGTCATATTAGCGGGAGATTATATATATATATATATATATACTCTTGCCTCCTACAACCCTGTCTAGATGTTTAAGACTTCACCTTTACGATACTTTGAAACAAAGTGTGCCTCACCTCAAAATACAAAAAACATCTAAATAAAAACACCTTTATGTTACACAAAGAAAAAAACTCCAAATTCTTGAAGCCCTATATATAAAGAATAGCAAACTTTCTTTAAACAAGTTCAAGTTCGAATGTAGCAGCCACATTGTAAAATGCCTATAACACATATATCACCATTTTCCCTTCAGTTTTCATACCTCCTGTAAAAAAAAAATTCTAATCATGCACAATTTTTCATAAATTCCCGTCTCACTTATTCTTCCTCCTAATTGATATTAATAGATATAACTCGTGATTTATATACGTCATTTCATCATTTGCTTCCCCGAAGATGGTTCTAAATGGGACAGAAGGTACAAGGGAAACGTACAGTTCCTGCTTATCTCAATCTATCGCTAAGCCAAAGGACTCATTTGACGACTTGAACAGATTGGGGTCAGAATAGGCAGACACGTAATGTGTGTCCTATTTAATAAAGAATTACTTAAATAAAAATATAAAATAATAATAATAATATATATATATCTATATATATATTGAATACAAAGCATTTTCCATTTTTGTCATCGTTTGAATATTTCTGCTTGGAACAGAGTGTTAAACACATGCATTCAGTCTATGAACAAAGTGTTACTGACGGAAAATTTATTCAAGGATATTAAAAAGTTTCTCGGTAGAAAATTAGAATAAATATCTATTTCTCCGTATGTTTATTTATTCATCATTTGTCATGTAAATATGTCACTTATGGAAATAATATCCGTTTTCCTCTTGATATTCATATCTTCCTCTTAAAAAAACAAAATTCACTGTTAGATTTCTATGAGTATTGAAACTATATAGAAAAGCTGATTCTAAGCGTATTGTACAGATACTACACTCTAGGACGCGATTCAGCTTTCTAACAAGTATAGAATATGAATAAGTATCTGTTTAACGTGTGGAGGCACACGAGCATTTACATGCAAAAACACAAATTTATCGTTTCTGTGACTTATCACAAAAGTGCAATAACTTTTGTACAATGGATATGTACTACACGAGATTAGAATCCCCTGGATCAGGCTTGATTTTTTTTATATGCTACGTCTTACGAGTGTAAAACTGAGGAAGAGGAGCAGATATTACTCTCTAATTCGCTCACAGAAAGCTAGAGAACGGAGCTTATACTCACAGACGTGAAAATTAGAGTTTAATTTTAACGGGTATAACGCTACTAAATTTGTAAGCAGATCCATTTGACCAATGGATGTGACTCTGACAGGAGCTACCACTACGGATCAAACTGGACCTTGGGATTAATAGGAATGAAGGGGTACTCTATACAACTCAGATCCAAAGAACTGGAATCTGACCACCAGACGCAATTTTGGTGAGGGTTACCTTTCAGCATGGAATTCAGTGAGTGTATACTAATCTTCATCAAAAGGATGGCCGAAAATTTACAAAACTTTGCATGATCTCGTACGTTGGCTTTCTTACGGTACTTTCTGTTCTTAACCTAAAAAGACGAAAGGTCATAAGTATGAGCTACTTAGTAAGGCGCGAACTCACAAGTAATTGATCTTTGAGACGTGCAATTAAACAAAATCTTGTTATTGCAGCACGAGAAGGTACTCACTGCAAGAATAATCTTGTACAGTTCCGAGATGCTGAATACGGTTAACAGTCATTATAAATACTTGTGAAGAGTTGATACGCCAAGGTGATTTTTTGTAATGCTTTGCCTGTAATCGAATTACGTTTCTGACAGGGATTTAATAATCTGTAGGAGCGATTGATTTATTGTATTGGAGCGGAGAGGGGAAAAAGCGTTTGAGTTGAATGGCAAATTTGTGCATCAATTAAACTTACTGGAGTTTTCACCTCACCGATTCATAATGGCATTAACAAGCTGACACTTATATTACATCCGATGCTTGCAAGTTCTTACGACGAACAAAAATAATCCTCTCTCTCTCTCTCTCTCTCTCTCTCTCTCTCTCTCTCTCTCTCTCTCTCTCTCTCAGCAGTAATACCAGACAAGACCGGAGCTTTAATTGCAGTCGCTGCGGCCGGACTTGCCTGTCCCACATCGACCTTGTCAGCCATCAGCATGCCTGCAGTCGACGTGGGCAGCTTCCTCCATAAATCTTCGTTCGCGAAGTCTAGCCAAGAGAAGATATATATATATATATGTATTACTCCCGCCCACTCACAAAAAGAAAACACATTTCATAAACAAAGCAGTAAACAATACCGATGGACACACGACTTCGTGACTCTGCCTAAAACTAGACACAAAAGAAAAGCCGACTTCGATACAGTTTGTGCTGAGTCAATCAGTGCATGAAGGGTCATTTCCCTGCGGTATTTAGCAAGCTAGTTGTTTATCACGAATCGTAGAATAGAACGTCTTTTCTCTTATTTTCATTAGTCAACAACCTAGAGTTGTCTGATGATGAGCTTAAAAGAGAGACAAGCATAGAAAAAGAAAAGATTTTAATTGGTTGGTTGGCTGGTTGGTTGGTTTTTTTTGTTTTGTTTTGTTTTTTTTTGTTTTTTTTTTGGTTATGTAATGCCAAATCCTGCATATAAATAAAATGTGATTTCTACACGAATAGTTAGTTGGCAAGATTTGTAAACGAGCCAGAGTTCATTCGTTCGTACACTGTTAAATGACTTCAAGTATAGAAAAATACTGAATTGATCTATTTGACCCATATTTGGGGCCCAAACAGGTCGTACTACTGTGGGTCAAAGTAGACCTGGGAGTGATGATTATGACGGAGTACTCCACATTCTCCTAACTCCTTGTCAACAGATGCAGTTTAATATAATATCCTGGGCACTTAAAGAATCTTAACCTTCTACACAGATGTAAACGGCGTATTCTACAAACGAACCAACTTGACTGAATAAAAGAGTATATATATATATATGTACGAGGATCATTAAATAAGTTTCCAGACTTTTTTCGTATGGGCACTTTTATTGATAGTACACACATGAAACTCTAGTCCCCTTCGAAGTAATCTCCTCCGGCTGCAATGCACTTGTTGTACCGTTCCAACAGCTTCTGGAAGGACTTATGGAAGTCCTCTTGTGTGAGCGTCTCCATGACCTTAGTCACAGTCTGTTTCATCTCCTCAATTGTCTCATAACGACAGCCTCTGAGCTTTGTGAATAAGCAAAAGTCACAGGGAGCAAGGTCTGTACTATAGGAAGAGTGGGGAACTGTCTTGATGCCCATCTTGGTCAAATAGTCCGAGACAAGGATGGAGTTGTGGACTGGCGCATTGTCCTGGTGGAAATGCCACTGAGCCGATTTGTAGAGTGCTGGCCTCTTCAGACGGAATCTTTTCCTGAACTCCCTTAAAACCTCAACATAGTAGCCGTAACCCTACACCTAACTCTTAAGCCAATCAACTGTGGTGTATTGACTTCCTTAGTCCTCCCACCCCTCTCATCATCCCTCACAGACTCCCTGCCTTCCTTGAATCTCTTATGCCACTCAAAAACTGATGCTCGATTAATGCAAGATGCTCCAAAAGTATTCTGAAGCATTCCATATGTTTCCGTGGCATTTTTTTTTCAAGTTAAAAACAGAATTTTATTGCATTTCGTTTAAAGTCTCCTCATGTTCAGATTGCATTTTTGAAATTCACCAGCTGTGACAATCAGGCTTTAGTCGGATGTATTCCAATTGCTGCTGTAGCTGTTCATTTGAACCTAAAATCCTAAAAGTTGGTCAGTCATTTCATAAGATGCATAGCAATAACATACTGAAATTTCAAGTGCCTACGACAATTTTAAATGCCTGCACAAAAAGTCTGGAAACTTATTGAATGTACCACACACACACACACACACACACACACACACACACATATATATATATATATATATATATATATATATATAAAGAGATAATAAGGTTTGGTTTGGTTAGGTTGGGTTGGTTTTTATGGTATATAAACCTTTGTAGGTTATTAAATGCCAAATCCACTTTTATACAAGCAAACAATTCTATTTCAAGCAATTCAATTTAGCATAAGTACTCAGTTTAGTTCTATTGGACTTACAGATTGCACCCTATCGGGTACTACCTCTCCGGCCTAGAGTGGATCTGGCAGCGATGTCAATGAAAGAGTATTCCATATTCCCCAAAGCTCCAGCATTACTGTAGCGTCACCATAAGATTTTTTAGTGTCATTCTGAACACTCATGTGGGGAGTCTTACCCTTCTGCAGAGAAGCAGTTGGTGTATTCTACAGCCCCAGCCAATTGGGCAGAGACAGATTAAAACTATATTTTTCTTAAATTACAAATAGTCATAATGATTTTACACATTATTTAGAAGGATTGTTCGAGTTTGTTTTAATATGACTTAATCGTCATGACGTTTTTGACGGTGACCATAATTATAGTTATATACACGCCCAAAGACCAATATATATATATCATGTCATGCCTTTTGCATGGTTTTCTCAGACCATTCCTTCCTATCGTCCTAGCGTATGGAGGAAACCATCACAGGAATTGCTCAAAAATGCTATGAGCTATATTGAACAAATCCTGGAAGCAACATCCCACAAAACAACAGTTGTACGGCCACCTACCTCATATCTCTAAAACCATTCGAATCAGATTAACAAGACATGCAGGAGGAGTAAGGATGAACGCATGAGTGACGTTCTCCTGTGGATCCCATCACACGAGCAAACAGGTGTTGGACGACCAGCGAGATCTTTTCCACAAAAGCTATGAATGAACAGGATATATATATATATATATATATATATATATATATATATATATATATATATATATGCTCCCCTGCTCCTGTGTGGTTGAGCTCTCTAGCGAGGGAAGTAATGGTTGTCACTAGCGTAATGCAAGGCTCTTCAAATGAATTGAGCTTTCGGTAGCCGTTAAACAAATATATGTAAAACAAAAACAAACGTGATACAAAGTGTTTAAATTTCCTTGTCTTGTCTCTGGATGACAATATATATATATTTAGTGTTTATATATGAGCCAAACTGATGAGACAATTGCGTTCTTTATTTTAGGATTATTCTCTTTTAATTTCCATCCTCGGTTATTGTCAGGAGAATTTTTCTTTTTCAGAAAAAAGTTTTTTAGAAACATTTGTTAGTTCTTAAAAAGAGTTGAGATGCTATGATGGAAGCAAAAAAAAAAAAAATAAACTGGGGATATAGCTATATATATTCGTTGAAAATTTTCTGTTGTCCAAGCATCTTCAGTTGACCTTTATATGATCTATATAATCGTAGGCACCAGGCACCAAGCTCTCCATTGGGGAAATATATGTTAAGCATGGGCGGCCGTGTTTCAAATTAGTATGACAGCTTGGTTTGTTTATTCTTTTATTAAAGCGTTTATGTATGACCCCGCCCCAACCTGTCCATCCTATTTCGAAGCAACACCTTTCAGTTTGGTGTTAAATCCATTTAGGTTTAGTATTTGCAGGCAATCTATCCATTTATCGTCGTTTTCTTTTCATATCACTATAACATTACTTGATATGATTTTTTGTTTTTTTCTTTCTTAGTTTGTTTAGTGTTTTTTTTTTTTTTTGTTTTTTTTTATGAAAGTGAACCTTGAATCTCTGTAAACGTGATTGGTCGATCAGAAATGTTGTTCAATAAATTGTAAGTTTTCTGTCGTTGATATATTTAATTCTGTGTTTGTAGTAATTTATTTTGAAGTAAAATGGCCTCTGTGACATACTAAACTGAATTGTTGGAAAAAGAACTGTTTTGAAATTTAAACTGCGTACTTATCCTGAACTGAATTGTTCGAAATAAAACTCTTTTTACATTTATCTCTGTGTATTATTATGTAGAATTCGCCTACTGCTTCTCTGCAGAAGGGTAAAATCCACCCATCCAGCAATTAGTGTCTTGGACATGACACTAAACAATCTGATGGTGAGGTTCCAGTAATGCTGGAGCTTTGAGGAATACGGAATACCCCTTGATTTCCATTGCTCCCAGGTCCACTCTTGCTCGGAGTGGTAGCACCTGATAGGGTCCTATCTATGGGTCAAATGGCTTGAAATACAACTGTTTTGACATTTAAACTGCGTATTAATATTGAACTGTTTGAAATAGAACTGTTTTTAAATAGAATTACACTCTGTACTTATGCTACACTAAGTTGTTTGAAATATAACTGTTTTGATATTTAACTGTTTATATGCAAAACTTTTTCTTATACTAAACTCAATTTTTTAAGATTTAAATCAACGTTAAATGACCTGAAAAAGGCTGATACACCGTGAAAAAAGCAACCAGCCAGCCATTCTGAAATTCAAAATAATCTGTCGGTGACACCTAGAATATGCAAACTGCATCTCTTCGAGAAAACAACACTCTTTCAAAACAATAGGTCTCTTGAGTATAACTTTAAACAGCATTTGGTGGTGAGGGTCGTATAATTGAGTTTTCGGTATGTTCCCTTCGTTGCCATTTTTTCTCGATCCACACTGAATCAGAGTAGTATCCTTGTCTCTGATGATTAAATAGACAGGTTTGAGTAAAGGAAATTTTTTCATCGGCTAAAATATATTTTTTATCGTATATAAGTGAAAACCATGATAATTAAACAGGCTTTTGCCTAAAATAACCCATAAGGTGTTAGCATGCCGGAAAACTAGCCAATCAACAAACTATTCTAACTAAATATTTCATCTAACTGATACCAGAAACGTGGTTACATAGGATGCGGTAATACGTGCACGGCTTTAGCTGGGGCGTTTGACATTCGTGGCGGATTGGATATCGAAATCAATGGCAAATTCGAGGCCAAAAGCCCCCCATCTTCGGCTGGTCCAACTTTGGGTGGGCAAGCTGCAACATCGACACCTTTGTCCCCTATGTATAGTCTTAGATTTTGCTGTCTAGTTCAAGCTATAACCTGGCATCCGTGCACGGACACAGATTTGGGTTCGTGATACATCTTGGCTCATTAAACCCACAGTGCACTTAGTGGGTGAATGAGCAACATAGAGCAGCAGGGGTTGAGTCTCGGCTCGTTTCCGACATTCCCCTCCCCTAAATCCCTACTATAATCAGTCTTCGGGTCATTGACCTTGTGTCAAGCCCTGTCTGATGGGAAGCAGTGGAAAATACATACATTGAATGCAGTAGTCTTATGTCTAGCATTTTAAATTGTCATGTTCGTACGGCAAGAGAATTTAAGTCTTAATGGTAGCTTAATCTCTTTAATGCCCTGTCATTCTCTTTGTTACATTCAGTTATCATCATGGCTTTGACATACCATGTTTTCAAAGATTGACAAAAAGACCAAAACTCATGTCTGGTGTCTTTTCTACCACTTGTTGGTAAACGGCATTATTTTATTCTTCCAGATGGTTTTCTTTTAATCAAGGAATCTGTTCTGAAAATTCCTATTCTTTTTTTTTCTGAAAACTATTTGTCTTTCCTTCCCTTTTATAAAAAACTAGTTGTCCTTTCATACATTTTTTAAAAAACTGATCGCCTTTTCTTTCTTTTCTAAAAACTTATTGTGTGACCATTTTTTATTTTGACAATTGATTATCCAATTTTTAAACATTTTTTTTAACATCTGAGTGTCCATACATTTTTTTACAATAATTCACTATGCCAACCAGGGTTTATTTTTTTCCTTTTTTACTTTCATCTATCCTTCCATTTTCCGTTTTAACAGTTGCCCTTTTTCTTTATAACACACTGTTCACGCTTTTGAATCAATATAAGGATAGCATTTGCCTTTTCTGCTGATAACTGCAACACAACCTGACTTGGAAATTTTTTCTATCTCTTTTTATTGTTTGGTTTGGTTTTATGGCACATCAAACGTTGTTGGTTATTTAATGCCAAATCCATTCCATACATATAAACAGTTCTATTTCATATAATTCAGTTTATTATAAGTATGGTTTTTGTTTACTCACATGTCAAAACGATTCTATTTCAATCAATTCAGTTTAGCATAAGTACACAGTTCAGTTCTATTTTACCCATTGATAGGACCCTATCAGGTGCTATCACTCCGGGCCAGACTGAAACTGAGTGCGATGGCAATGAAGAGGTACTCTAAATTCCCAAAAGCTTCTGCATAGAAGGAGACATACACAGACTTATTCATTTCTTCTCCGCTGACCCTGTTGCCACCTTCCTCGAGGCCTCATCTTTCATTTGGTGCCTCTCTGCTTCTTCAAATCGAAAACGAATAATTTTTAAACTGATCTTTTTTGCATATAAATAAGTTATTAATAGATACTACTGCTCCGGGTCAGAGATGAGAGGTAATGGAATGATTTCAGTGTATCGTTCTATGTTCTAATTTTTAATGTAAACAGGTTAGAGAAGGCTGATTTTTGCGTTAGCGGTGAAAGAGGCAACTGCTAGTCGCTATAGTTTGCTGGATAAGGAATATTGAAGTGAAAGCAAAAATTACAAAGCAGCTAATGATTGAAGCATACAGAAAGAGCAATGTTTTCTTTCTACTATTGACAGAAATAGTTCAAGCCTATCATGGACCGTCTTCCATTTCTTGTATCAGAACACAGAAAAAACAACCCCGAGTCACTGTTTGTGACAACTCTAGCAAAAGACCAAGGAACAAATACAGGGATAATCTCCAGTCAGAGATAATCTTCATGTGAGGCGATGTGTGAAATCAGAAATGACTTTTTGTGTGGCACCTCTGTGTATGTTCTTGAGCGAGATAAGAAATAAAAATATCTCTTTGTCTTGACCCAGTGACCTCGTTTTGATATTTTGGGAATGAGGCATACAAATGTGTCATGAATGGATCACTTAATACATAAGTTTGCTGGCGTCTCATCATTATGAATATTAAAGATTTAGTTTCAAATATTCAAAGGAATTATGTTAGCTTATTTATAGTGGTACTCTATCTTATAAGGGTGGAGTACCCGTGGCGTATGGACTAAAGTGCTGAACTGCGGCTTCGAATGTAAGCAAGTTCAAACTCCAGTGTCTCTATTACGTTCACTTTTGAAATAATATCCACGGGAACAGAATAAACCACCTCATCCACCAAGCAATGAGTCTAATAGTGCCATTGCCTATCTTATACAAGAATTGCTTTGGTATTAAATTACACAAGAAGGTTGATATGT
This sequence comes from Sepioteuthis lessoniana, assembly GCA_963585895.1. Taxonomy (NCBI): domain Eukaryota; kingdom Metazoa; phylum Mollusca; class Cephalopoda; order Myopsida; family Loliginidae; genus Sepioteuthis; species Sepioteuthis lessoniana. Next base: position 50,065,995 of record OY757934.1, on the reverse strand, counting down.
CATTAAATAACGAAACTAATTATTCTTTCTTTTAAGATGAATCATGGTTACTATTATTATCTACTTATTAGTTTTACTCCATCTTATCATTATTGCATTTTAGATTAATCATTTTCTCTATAATTATTTTAGTTTTAGTCTTACAGCATCTTACTATTGATTTTCCATCAAATATTCAAATTATTTTATATATTTACTAGTTTGCAAAGAGTTATTACTTTCAAATGGAGATTTATTATTGTTATTATCTTACTATTAATTGACCGGGCCATTGGCCTAATGAACAGTGTTTGCCAGTGGTCCGGGAGACCGGGGTTCAATACTAGGTCGAGTCATACCAAAGACTCAAAAAATGGTTTTTGATGCCGCCTTGCTTAACACTCAGCATTATAAGGTACGGATCAAAGGTAATATGGAGCAATCCCAAGAAAGGGGTAACACCCTCCCCTACACCTCGGTGTTGTAGCTATTGAAAAGGGAGCCTTCGGGTCGGCTTCAACTATTAATTTTACTCTAATTAATTGTACTTTTTAGATGACGTATATTCTCAGTGATATCATTACTAGTTTTACTTCATCTAATTATTTCATTTCATATCACACATGGTCAGGATTATTATATTATTACTAGTTCTAAATCATGTCATCATTCTTTTATTTGAGACTAAGCATGGTTAGTACAATGTGTGATAACTAGTTTTAGTCAATTGCTTTTTATGCTAAGTATTTCTACTATCTTATATGGTTACTAATTTTACTACAATCTATTGCTTTTAAAGCAAACGTTTTCACAAGGATTGATTGTTGAATAGTTTTACGCCATATTTTTGTTACTTTTTCTATAAAACTTTGTCATCATTTTGTTACGGGTTTTACTCCATCTTAATATTGGTTTTTACATCATGTATTTATACGATTCTATATGCCTACTAGTTTTACATCAAATTATTAGATGAAGCATTATCGCTATTATTATCATGTTATAAGTTTTATTTCACCATATAATTCTTACTTTTTAGATTACCTTTCTTAGAATAAAGAATTGTATATGCTGAAATTTCACTTATTCTATACCATTTTGGATCTTTTACTCAAGAAAGAAAATCACACCAATTTTGATAAGTATTTTTAAACCCCCCTGATAGAACAGCTTTCACTATAATAAAATATAATGTGTTTAAATGTAATTTATGAAAAGTAAACATCACTAATGCCATTCTTTTGTAAATTTGTTTTAAATAAGTCGCATCAATTTTTTTCCTGTATTCTATCCTTGATTCTTAAAGTCAACCGGCATTCATATGTTCATTTTTACATCAGAAAAAGATTTATAAATAGGATATATAAAAAACATACATTCCTCAAAATATGTTGTAAGAATGCTTTTCAAATATGACACACATGAAAACATATATGAATTAGGAAAAATATATCCGTTAAATTACTTCGTTAATGTTTCTGATGTAGGAAAAATGTAAGATATGCACGTTAAAGTTATTTTTGAATATTTTAGATATATGCCAAATGAAAAATATATTCATTAAGAATTTTTTAGTATTGAATTTATGTAGAGGGTTATTGCAATGCGAAATAATAAATTTTGAGTCATTTATTATAAGTATTTCGCATTGCAATAGCCCTCTATACTATAAAAAATAATTCGTGCAATGCTTCAAACAACTTGCAAAATCTTATTATCATTAAAAATTATTTTTTGAGTATATTTTGAGATATGACGTATTGAGAAGATATTCATTGTGTGTGTGTGTGTGTGTGTGTGTGTGTGTGTGTGTGTGTGTGTGTGTGTGTGTGTGTGTGTTCCGTATTACCTCGTATTTCATTTATTAAATAAGCATTTTCGTCATGTCGGTACAAAACTGTTTAGCTGTCTATGGAGAACAGATAAACGAATTCTTTTCAATTATTGATATAGGTTGTTTATTGATATTGACATGTTCATTTACTGCTCTTCTTTCAATGGACCTATAAATAAAAATATCATCTAAATGAGAAAAAATGCTTTTATCCATCGATATCATTATATATATATATATATATATATATGTGTGTGTGTGTGTGTGTGTGTGTGTGTGTGTGTGTGTGTGTGTGTGTGTGTGTGTGTGTGTGTATTATGCTTGATAACTTTCCAGATAAAAAATAAAAATGAATGAGTAATACTGAATAGAATTATCATAGTTTCAAGTATTGCCATAGAGCAATTCTTTAAACTCTTCAACTGTCTGCCTAATTTGAATTATTTTATTACATTGCAATACTTTGAACCATTTCGCTGCGTTAAAATGAAAGAATAATGTTGAATAGAATCATTAGAGTTTCAAGTATTGCGATTTAGCTATTCTTTAAACTCTTTAACCGTCTGCCTAAATTGAACTATTTTATTACGTTGCAATACTTTGAACCGTTTGACTGAGTTAAAATGGATGAATTGTGTTAAATAGCAATACTTGTAACCACTTCACTGCATCCAAACAAATGTTTAATACCGAATATGATTATTAGTGTTAGATAGCAATAATTGAAACTACTTACCTGTACAAACAGCAATACTCGTGTGCGAACAAATTACTTCTGAATGAAAAATCAAATTATCTACAAAAGTTGTGTGCCAAGGAATGACCAATGTTAAATTGTGATTCTTATATAGCAGTACGTAAAACTTTTTATCTATTGGCCCAATCGGCTGGGGCTGCAGAATACACCGACTGCATCTCTTCAGAGGGCTAAGACTCCCCAACGACTGTCCTAGATATTACATTAAACAATCTGTTGGTGAGGTTCTAGTAATGCTGGAGCCTTTGGAAATGCAGAATTCCCCTTTATTGCTGTCGCTCCCATGTTACTGGAGTCGTAATACCCGATAAAGTTCTATCTATGGGTCAAATAGAAATGAATTGGGTACTTATGCTAAAATGAATTGCTTGAAATCAAACTGTTTTAACATTTAAACTGCATACTTATGCAAAACTGAATTGTCTGAAATTAAACTTATATATATATATATATATATATATATATATATATGTGTGTGTGTGTGTGTGTGTGTGTGTATAAATGTATTTGGCATTTAATTACCTAATATGGTTGATATGCCATAAAACCAAACCAAACTAAACCAAATGAATATTCAACTGTGTGCAAAAAATAGCTCAGTCTCAATTTAAAATGTTATCATGAAAATGTGTTTACAAATTATATATTCAATGTAAATGGATAAACAAGATTTGGCATTAAATATCCTACAATAGTTGATATGTTATGAAACACTAACAACCAACGAAACATTGTTGCGTAGTCAGATATATAATCTTCATTACGATATAATATATAAAGAACATAGGAATCTCGAAATTCGAAAACACGTAACGACTTCTTGTTCAGGTAAGAAACCTTTTTATTAAATTTGAGTTAAAGGTTTCGACGTAAGGAGGAGAGACCCAATCTTCTATGCTGTCTTATTTATTTGGCCCCTGTCTCGAGCGGCCCCCATAGGGCGCAAGTTCGCCTCGCGCCTGCGAGCTCCAAAAGTCGATCCTTCTTGTTTGGCGTCTAGTACCCAACTCTCTAACTTTCCTCAAATCTCCACAAACCGCGCGCGCTTCCGGTGCGTGACGTCACCCGCACTCTGTCACCCCGTTTCGTCTCGGACTATCATGACATCTGTGTGACACCTCCATCCGCCAGCGCGTACCCTCGTTAACACCTGCCTCAATGTTGCACCTAACTAACCCATGTGCTGAGCCGAAAGGTTCTTAGCCTAACTAAACTCAAAGGCATGAACCGAAATCCCTCGGCTATTATATAACACCATCTCATCTCCTTACGTCTCCTTTTTTTCTCTTTTTTTTTTCATTTTATTTTTTTTTTTTTAGTCACTACTTCATTTCTTCATTTCTTCGCTTCTCGTGTGACCCTGCCTTGTCTAGTCTTGTCGTCTCGGGCTCGCTGATGTTCTTTTTTCATGTTGCTATCCTTGATCTTGTTCGTTGATGATAAATGACAACTTGCCCACCATTTCATGTGCACATTTTTTAAAATTTTTTGGCATTTCTTATTATTTATTACCTGTTTCGATTAAACTAGGAGTTTGAGATCCAGATCGATCGTTTGACCAATCAAGTCGAGTGTTTCTTACCAACTGATTAATTTACTCTAACTCCGGAAACGTTTTGGACACCTGACTGAAACCATCCAATCAGAGCTTTGGTCTGGCAGCTCTTGATCACACTGGTTGACTCCTGTATCTTTTCGTACAGCATTCAACAGTCCAGGAAGCTAATTCAAATGTTAAACTACAAGTCAAAAACAGGTATCACCGATCTATTATGTAATAATAGAAAATATATCATTAAAAATGTGTTTCAAAATGTTTTACAGATTTAACATATCGAAAGAATATTGATAAAAATATGTTTTAAGAATACTTTACAGATAACAACTTTAGGGAAAATATACCATTAAAATTGTGTTTTCTCAATATTTTCATATGTCAGAGATGTTGCGAGATGTGCTGGCTGTATAAAACAAAATTTTGGGGTAGTGCGTGTTCCTCGCTAATAATTCTCCCAACAAAAAAGCAAAACCTGAATAACATTAAAATAAAAAATTATTATTCAGATTGAATAATATACAAAGAAACTCACAATGTTGAAGAAAGTACGGTCATTAATTGATGTCGTTGTTGTTGTTTTCGCTCGCTTGTTGAGCGTCTCATTTCTGTAGTGGTAAACCCCTTTTTTATGGTGGTAGAAGAAAGGGTAATATGACTTTGCTTGGCAGCGTGGCGCTTCTCAGGGTTTGATGAAGTGAGAAAACAGTTAAGTGGGGTGGCTTCTTTTAGTCGGCAACGGCTATGTGTCTAGAATTGATTCATCACTTTCTATTATAACCCGTAAGTGGATCAAAACGAGTATGAATGTTTTTTAGGGGAAAATACTTGATTGGTTTAAAAATATGTGAGTGCGAATTTTGTGTATGAGATTTTGATCCTTTTTTTTCTAGAATATTCAAAGTTGTTTCCTTTGCTGATTGGTTTTAAAATATGTGTATGTAAATAACATTTACGCTATATTTATATATATAAAATATGAAAAATATAATCATCAAAATTTGTTTTAGAAATGTTTTAAATACATAACATTTAAAAAGTATTTATTAGCCTAAGTTTTAAGAATCTTTTGCTGGTGAGAGGGGTGGGGGGAATATATAACATTCAAATTGGGTTTTTAAAATGTTTTATAGATATGACATATAAAAATATAGTGATCAAAATTGTTTTTTTATTGTTTTTACAAATATGACATATTAAAATATATTCATTAAAATTATTTTTAAATGGTTTACAGATATGAAAAAAGAAAAATACATTCATTAAAATAACTCCTAAATGTTTTACAGATATGACAAATGAAAATTATAATCATTGAAATAATTTAAGTTTTTAAATGTTTTACAGATATGACATATAAAAATATATAACTATTAAAATTAGGTTTCAGTTTAATTTGGTTTGTTGGTTTTTATGGCATATCAACCTTTGTAGGTTATTTAACGCCAAATCCATTTTTATGTAAATAATCTGTTCTATTTAAAAGAATTCAGTTTAGCATAAGTACACAGTTTAATTATCAAAAACATTTCCATTTCAAACTATCCAAGCAGTTATATGTAACAATTCAGTTAAGTGTAAATACAATTTTAATGGAGGTGCCAATGGGGAAATGGTTATCGTCGCAGGAATTGGACACGGCGACACGTGTTCAAATCCTGGATTGATTGAATTTCACATAGCACTAATACCCTTGGGAAAGGTATGAATCCAATTATTCTCCCTCCAGCTATGGAGACAGACTAGGTTCTTCAGCCTTGGTGAGGCAACTAGTCTAGGAGAAGGAAAACTCTGAATTCAAACCTGTTAAACTCCGCTTAAAAAATTGACCTTGAGTCATATCCTGCCCGAGCGGAGGGGTTTGGTAAATATGGTAAATACAATTTTAATGTCGAAAAACAGTTCTATTTCAAATAATTCAGTTAAGCATAAGTACGTAGTTTAAATGTAAGTACGGTTTAATTGTGAAAAACATTTCTATTTCCAGCTATTCAGTTTACTCAAACAATTCATTTTAGCATATGTACGCTGTTAGTTCTATTTAACCCATATATAGGGCCCTATCAGGTGCTACCACTCCGGACCATAGTGGACCTGGGAGCAATGACAATGAAGGGGTACTCTGCATTCCCCAAAGCTCCAGCACTGCTGGAACCACACCATCAGATTGTTTAGTGTCATATCAGGACACTCGTTAGGTGGGGGGGGGGCTTACTCCTCTGCAGAGGTGCAGTCAACGTATTCTACAGCCCCAGCCGACGGGGCAAAAAATTAGGTTTTAAAAATGTTATGCATGTATGACATATAAAAATATATTTATTAAAACTATGTTTTATGGGATGAAGTATTAGTTAATCCTGAAACTTGGCTTAGTCTGGCACAAGAACGATGTTATAAGTACTCTGTGAGACTCAAACTCACTACAGTCACGTCGACAAAAATATTAAGTATAGCAACATTGCAAAGACTTTAACTTAGCTCAGTATGGCGCGAGGTTGTAGTTGCAGGTCACCCGTTGAGAAGCAAAGTCGCCTCCGTAATAATAATATTCCCCTGTGAGGCTCTCTGAACTGAAGTATTGTCTCTATGTATTGGACACTTAGTGACATAATAAAAAGAAGATAAGCGAACAAAAGAAGACATTTCTTATATTAAAAGTCTTTATCTGCTAAAGCTGAAAACGTCAAGCAGTAGAATCAGACCTCACCGTTTTTTGTTATTGTTTTTATTTTTGTTTTGTTTTGTTTAGGGTTTTTTTGTGGTTGTTTTGTTGTTTTTATTTTGTTTTTGTTGTGCGTTTTTGTTTCTTGTTGTGCTCTTTTTAACGAAGGGCTTGATTTTGTTTTTCTCTTAAGTATTTCAAGAGTAATATTCTAATTGATTTTCGTTTAGATTTTTCAATGTTCACATTTTTCAATGTTTGTGCTCCAGGCTAAAAAGAAGTTAAACTTCGTCTACTGTTATATGAGGTGTGATAAAAAAAAACTAACGAGACTGAATTTTAAAATCAGTCACGTTGAAGAGTTGAGAATGGAGGAGTTTTGGTTGACAGAAATCCTTTTAAACCACCCGAGTAAACAAAACAAAGAAAGATGTGAAGAAAAACAAAATGAGATTAAATTGATAAACATTGAAAAAAAGAGAGAAAGTATACAATAATGCAGAGAAGGGAGAAGATTGAAACAGAGAATTATGAAATAAAAACAGAGAGAGAGAGAGAGATCGGAGAGAGAGATCGGAGAGATAAAGAGTGATTGAATAGTGTAGTCGACTGAGTGAAAAAAAAAAACAAATTTGAAGATAGTTTGCCAAGGAATAGGCAAACCAGCCAACAGTAAAAAGAATATTTAATAAAAACCTGATACAATTCTATATTACAAATATCTAAACCAATAGCATTCTCTCCATGTCAAATATGCGTTGGTTTCTTTTTTATGGCATATCAACCTTCATGGATTATTTAATGAAAATCTGGAGGTGCCCCTGGTGTAATGGTTATCGTCGTAGAAAATGGACACGACGACACGAGTTCAAATCCTGGACGAGAATGATAGCATTTCACAAAGCAGTAATACCCTTGGGAAAGGTATGAATCCAATTATTCTCCCTCACGCTATGGGTAAATAGTAGGGCAGACTGGGTTCTTCAGCCTAAGTGAGGCAACTATTGTAGGAGAAGGAAAACTCTGAATTCAAACCTGTTAAACTCTGCTTAAAAATTGACCTTGTGTCATATCCTGCCCGAGCAGAGGGGTTGGTAAATATGAATTTAATGAAGATCAGCAGTGATAATATTTAATCTATAGTTGGGGAGATAAGGGGGTCATACCTTTCCCTAGGACATTTGTCCGAAAGTGACTGGAGTTCAAACTCGTTTAATTCGATGTTACAATCTAGCCCTTAAGCCAAAATGTCATGAGGACTTCTGTCAAACATCACTTGACAATCAATTAAATTGGGGTTAACAAACCATCATAATTAAAAGTTTTCAACGAGTCTAACTCTACTTGTTTATATAAACTACTAAAAAATATGTTTTGGATAATTTTGCCAAAATATCAACGATATTTGAATGTTTTTCAAATAATAATAAGTAAAGTCGGCGAACTTAGTCGAGGGTTACCCCAAAGCTCCCATTTCTATAGCTACCACACCAAAGTGTAGGGAGTGCGCTGTTCCATTCCCTGGATTGCTCCACTTTACCCTTGATTCTTACCTTATAAAGTGTTAAGCAAGGCGGCATCACGTACCATTTTTGAGTTTTTGGTATGACTACACCGGGGATTGAACCCTGGTCTCCCTGTATATGAGTGAACACTCTACACATTAGATCAATATAGGCATCTAAATACGAAGGATTTTTGAATGCCTTTTAAATGATAATAAAGTGATCATATATTGGCATCTAAATACGAAGGATTTTTTCATATCTTTCAAATAATAATAAAGTTATTGTATCTCGGCATCTAGACTGCATTATCGACCTCTCTACATCAAAAACGAGTAATTGCCAATTCTCGATTGTTTTAGATCAGCAGGTTTTAGGGAAATACTGGATTATGCAAGCATATAATTGATTGATTAATTAATTTTAATGACATGTCAACTCGTCTAGGGTTGTTTTGATTGTTTTACCTCTCTGCAGAATATATAGAAAGTGTATTCTAAGCCCCGAAAACAGGTCCTTGAAACTTCGTTTAGGATTTTGCACTCAGTCACCGGTTTCAATTCTTTCGACAATAACCGTTACGCTAAACTTATCTCCACATCAGTAAGATGTGGTTCCCTTTGAGAAGGCATCACATTAAATGGCCCACAGTAATTCTGTTTTTTACAGTAATTAGAAAATTAATTTTTCTCAGTATTCAGGGTCGATGATTGTTTATAACTGACAGGTTACTCATGGCACATAATAACACAACAATCCAACAGTTTTGTAATTTCAAAATTAAAGATTAATCTCAAGAAGGTTTGGTTTGGTTTTATGGCACATCAACCATTGTGAATTATTTAATGCCAGATATATTTTTATACTTATAAACAGTTCTATTTCAAACAATTCAGTTTAGCAAAAGTACGCAGTTTAAATGTCAAAGAAGTTCTATCTCTAACAATTCAGTTAAATATAAGTACACAGTTTTAATGTCAAAAACAGTCCTATTTATAACAATTCAGTTTAGCCCAAATGCGCTGTTTGACCCATTGATAGGACCCTGTCAGGTGCTACCACCCCGGCTAAGAGTGGATCTGGGAGCATAGGCAATAAATGGGTACTCTACATTTCCCAAAGCTCTACTGGAGCCTCACCATAAGATTGTTTAGTGTCATATCAAGGACACTCATTGGAGGAGTCTTAACCCTCTGCAAAAATGCAGTATTCTGCAACCCCAGCAACAAAATTACAAGTGATTAAATTATATATATGCATGTGTTATTAATCCTACGTTTATTATATATATATCTTTATCTATATATATATATATATATATAGTAATCCACAGACATACTGTTCCTTTGTATCACAACTTTTCAGTTTAGCCAGACACGCGAGATTCTCGAAGCTGGGATCGAACCACGGCTCACTCGTATTCCATCACAGAGCTATGAGGAAACTACCGTAAGTGATGGAATTTTAAATGCTAATGTATCACTTTTGTTTTGTTTACACATATCCACTTAACTGCTACCGCGAGCTCAATTTATTCGAAGAGCCTTGCCTTACGCAAGTAGCAACTGTCAGTTCTTTCGTTAAAGAGCTCAACCCCACGGGGGTTAAGGAGCAAATATTGTCATCCACAGACAGACTGTTTCGTTGAATCACAACTTTTCAGTGTTGCTAGAGACGCGAGATTCTCGAAGCTGGGATCGAAACCCGGCTGACTCATACGCCAACCGAAGATTCTACCGCACATCTCTAAGGAAACTAGCTCAATTCATTCGAAGAGCCTTGCTTTACGTGTGTGGCAATTGTTACTTCCTTCACAAGAGACCTCAACCCCACGGGGTGGGGAACATATATTGTCATCCGCAGAATTTCATTCGGCATATATATATGTGTAGATTCAATTTGAATTTATTCATACGTAGGTATAGACCCATACATCTATTAAAGAAAACTAACAAATACGCACGCACGCACGCACACACACACACACACATATATATACATATATATATATATATGTGTATATATAATTACACTCTTTCAGTTTGTTTCGGAGCCAGCTAGAGAGAGTGTGTGTGTGTGTGTGTGTGTGTGTGTGTGTGTGTGTGTGTGTGTGTGTGTGTGTGTGTGTGTGTGTGTGTGTGTGTGTGTGTGTGTGTGTGAGGATATCCATGTTTATGGCTTAATAAACCAGTGATTAAAAATGAAGCAATCTGAAAGAGTGTAATTATATATATATCTATATATATATGTGTGTGTGTGTGTGTGTGTTTGTGTGTATGTGTGTGCGTGCGTGCGTGTGTATTTGTTAGTTTTCTTTAATAGATGTATGGGTCTATACCTACGTATGGGTCTATACCTACGTATGTTTATGGCTTAATAAACCAGTGATTAAAAATGAAGCAATCTGAAAGAGTGTAATTATATATATATATATATATATATATATATATATATATAATGTGTGTGTGTGTGTGTGTGTGTGTGTGTGTGTGTGTGTGTGTGTGTGTGTGTGTGTGTTTGCTAGTTTTATTTAATATATGTACAGGTCTCTACGTATGCATGAACAGACATAAATTGAATCTCTACAAATACCTATGTTGTATAAAAAGTATAATTTAACCATTTAATGTATATATAAGACATTTCCATATACATTAATCTATAACGTACACATAATACATTATTTTTTAAGTACATAAGTGTACATACAAAAATATATACAAACACAAGCACACACATATATGAATAAGTTTGTGTTTGTTGATGTGTACCTGTGCGCGCATTAATCAAACAGTTAATGTGTTTAACCCCTGCACCAACCATATACATACATCTCTATTGTAAAACGATCAATCAAATAATAAGCAAATGTAGCAAATTAGCACAAAAAGAGTATATGACTAGACACGACTGAGTGGGGAAAGTAATCCGCAAGGAATAATGCAAAAAATCTAAATTAGACCTTACGAAAAAGTGATATATACACAACCCAGAATCCCACCTGAAGAATGATAGTAATTTGTCGAAAAAAGAAGAAGGAAGAGGACTTACCAGCACTGAAGATAGCGTTAACACATCGATACAACGACTCGAAGACTACATAGAAAAGCGCGAAGACTGATTAGAGCTACCAAAATCAATACTGACAACATGAGGAACAATAGAACGACAATAACTAGAAAACAAAAATAGAAAGAACAACTTGATGGACGTTTTAAGTGACTAACAAGCGAAATTTCAAACGAGAAAACGTGGACTATGCTAAGAAAGGGAAGTCTTAAGAGAGAAACTGAATCTCTTCAAATAGCAACACAAAACAACGCCATAAGGACTAATCATATCAAAGAGAGAATAGATAAAGCGTAACAAAACAGCAGATGTAGGTTATGTGGTGTTAGAGATTAAACGAACAATGTGAATGCAGCAAATTAGCATGGAAAGAAAATAAGAATATACACGACTGGGTCCGCAAGGTGATCCACTTGGAATTGTGCAAAAAAAATTAAATATGACCATGCGAACAAATGATATATTCACAACCCTGAATCTTTCCCGGAGAATGAGACGCACAAACTCCTTTGGGATTTTGACACCGAAACGGATCACTGAATCTCGGCTAGACGCCTGCACCTTATAATAATTAACAAAAAAGAGAAATTGCATAATGGTGGACTTTGCTGTATCGGATAAGCACAGAATAAAATCGAAAGAAAGGGGAAAGAATGATAAGTACCTGGACCTTGCTAGTGATCTGAAAAAACTATGGAACATGAAGTGATGATTATACCAATTGTAATTGGTGCTCTTGGTACAGTCACCAAAGGATTGGTACAAGGATTGGTACAAGAATTGGAGGACTTGGAAATAACAGGACGAGGGGAGACCATCCAAATTACTGCATTATTGAGATCGGTCAGAATACAAAGAATCCTGGAAACTTGAAGAGACTTGCTCTCTCTCAAACACCCGTGAAAGACCATCAGCTAACGCTGATGTGAAAAACTTTCAAAGGGTAACTATAATAATAAAAATAAGGACAAAACAACTCAAATAAAGACAAATTATATAAAAGCAAAAAAAAGCACAAATCCAAATATTCCTTGGAGAATGAGACGCACAAAATTTTCCGAGATTTAAGGATACAAACTACTCACTTTAATCCAGTGATAGTTAAAAAATGACTCCCTGTGAAATAGTGGATTTTGAAATCAAAGAAAAGAAAAGAAAAGAAAGACAAGTACTAACACCTAGCCAGAGAACTAAAAAACTATGGAACATTAAGGTGACAGTAATAACAATTGTAATTGGTGCGGTTGGAACGATCCCCCAAAACTAGGTTTGGTTTGGTTTGGTTTGGTGTTAGGGTGTCCCCTATAGATGGACTCGTCCTCATGTGACATATACCAACTAAGCTGGCTTCTGTGCAGTCTCGGTTCAGTCTCAGTCTTAGTCTCAGACTCGGTTCAGTCTCAGTCGAGTCTCAGCGAGCCGTTACCAAGAGCGGTGATATTCCTGATTGTTAAGCTGAGGAGGGGTTTCTTCCAGCTATCGTTAGTGTATGTACTATTTTCCTTCGATATATTATCACTAATTTCTGTTTCGTGTCATCATTTGAACCTCCCCTTGACCATAACATTTGGATTCTTTGTTTATTGGCATATCAACCTTTGTAGGTTATTTAATTACAAAGCCATTCTTCCAGACGAACAGTAGTGGTACTATTTAACCCATAGCTGGGAGGATAAGGGGGTTCATACCTTTCCCAAGGGTATTTGCCTGAAAGTGAACATAATAGCGCGACTGGAGTATGAACTCACTTACAATATTCCGCAGTCCATCGCCTTAACTATTACACCACGAGCACCCCCCAAAAAAAAACTAGGTAAAGGGGCTGGAAAAGTTGGGAAAAAGAGGATGAGCCGAGACCACTCGAACAACAGCATTGTTAAGCTCGGCCAAAATAATGAGAAGAGTCCTGGAGACTTGAGGAGATTTGCTGTCCCTTAGACTCCAGTGAAAGACTATCAGGTAACGCTGGTGTGAAACTCTCGCAAGGAATATAATAAAAATACCAAAGTATATTAGCGGAAGAAGAGATTAAAACATACCGAGACAGTCTCAAGCATTACAATCAAGACAGGACTTTCTAAAAAATGTACCAATTAGGGGAATGCACATGGACATACCAACAACCAGATGCAAATAAAACAAAACAATTTTGGAGTAAAATATGAGAATGGAAAAAGCATAACAGAAAGACAGAATGAATAAATAATAGGAAAAAAGAAATACAAATACTCCAGAGGCGATGATACACCTGGAATCGTTCAAAGCCACACTGAAAAACTACAAAATTAGAAAACACTTGGCTGCGATGGCATTGGTGTGTTCTGGTCTAAACAATATAAGTCCATACACGATAGGCAGGTTCTTAAACCGAGTAGATGCTTAGAAGGGGAAGACCACTCTGAGTCAAAAAGGCCCCTAAAAGAAACGCTCACCAGTACCTATAGACGGATAATGTGGAGAATTCTAATAGCATGGATTAGTAAGGAGATCTATTACTCGCCAGTAAGCCGTGGACTGTTTGCCGAAGAACAGAAAGGATGATACTAGAGAACGATAAGAACTGTACATATCAATACATCGTTAAAGAGAACAAAAGGTAGCCATGGCATGGATCGTCTACAAAAATGACTTCGATATTGTTCCACTAGGCTGTCAAAAATATACAATACATCCGACAAATTGATTAAGTTCATCACGGAAGCCATGAAAAACTGGAAAGTGGAATTAACAACGAATGAAAAACTTGAGCTTAGGTGAAAATCTACAGAGGTACCAACTTGCTTGATTCATTTTCACCATTACAATTTGTAATAGCGATGATGCCATTCAATCACAGATTAGAAGATTCTACAAATTTACGAAATCGCAAGAAAAAAATTAACCACTTTACGTACAGGAATGACATAGGGTTGTTTGCAAAAAATGAGAAAGAACTGAGGACTCTAAAACAAACAATAAGTATATACAATAAGGATATAGGGATAAAACTTGGCTCAGAACAATGTGCCTCGCGAATAATGAGAAGTGGAAAAAGACAAATAAACGAAGGAATAAAACTGCTCAATAAAGAACAAATTAGAACGCTCGGAGAAAAGGAAACTTACAAGTACTTGGGAACATTGGAAGCGGACACCATCAAACAAACAGAGATGAAAGAAAAATGAGTAATGATCACCTTACACGAACGGGGAAACTTTTCGAAACCAAGGTTTGCAGCAGGAATTTCATAAAAGGGATAAACACCTGGGCTATCCCTCGGGACCATTCTTGAAATGGACGAGGGAAGAACTTCAACAAATGGACCAGAAAACAAGAAAGATAATGATTGTAATATAATGGCCGAGGGATTTCCTTTTATGCCTTTGGGTTTAGTTAGGCTGAGAACCTTTCGGCTCAGTGCATGGGTTACTTAGGTGCAACATTAACGCAGGTTTTCGCGCGGGCGCGCAGAGCGGACGTGTCACTCAGAGATGTCACAATAGAAACCCGAGATGGGAAACGAGGCTAGGGAGTGCGAATGACGTCACGCACCGGAAGCGCGAGGAGGATTTGGGAAGGTTTTCAAAAGTCAGTTAGTTGAGTTGAGAACTAGACACCGGACGAGAAGGGTCGACTTTCGGGGCTCGCAGAGGCCAGACGAATTTGTGCGCTACGGGCGCAGCACGAGATGGCAGGGGAGGCAGATGAAAAAGCCAGAATAGAAAGAATATGTATCTCTCTCCTTATGTCGAAGAACCTTTAAACTCAAAGGTAATAAAAAGTTTTGTACCTAAACAAAGAAGTCGTTAGTGTTTTTCGTGTTTCGAGATTCCTATGTTCTAAGTATATATGTTATGAACATTATATGTACGTTTCACATATCCGTATCATAAGTATGGTACAGGATGATGCACAAGGCCTAACATCTGAAAGAAGACATAGACTATATATGTAAAGAAAAATAGGCTGGAGGCGGAGTCACCAGCATGGAAGATTGCGTGGCTGTATCAAAACGAAGATTTGAAGACAACATAAAAAGAACAAAAAAAGACTTATTACAGCGACGAGAAGCAGCACTGACAACATAGAGATCAACAGAATAACAACTAAGAAATAGAAATGGGTATAAAAACTAATGTACGGATATTTCAAGAGACAACCCGATGAAATCTCACACAAGTAGTACTAGCCATGGATAAGAAAGAGAAACTTGAAAAGAGAAACAATCTCTTCAAAAAGCAGGACAAAACAATGATATAAGATGCGAAAATCGATGATATACAACAGAATAACTATGTTATGTGGTCATAGAGACAAAACAATCAACCGAATGATAAGCGAATGCAGCAAACTAGACACGGCTGGGTAGGGATGGTGATCCACTGGGAATAATGCAAGAAATTGAAATTTGACCAGTCTACCAAATGGTATATGCACAAACAAAAATCAATCATGGGGAATGAGAGGCACAAACTTCTCTGGGATTTTGATATGCAAACAGATCAATGAACCCGGGCCAGAATACCAGACAGAGTTAAAATCAACAAGAAAAAAAGAACGTGCCGAAAAGTGAACTTTATACTCTAAACGGATCACAGAGTGAATAAAAAAACGCAAAGAGAGACAAGTACTTAGACCTTGCCAGAGAACTAGAAAAAACTATTGCACATAAAAGTGACGGTCGTGCCAATTATTATTGGTGTACTTGGATCGGTCCCCATATGCTTGGTAATGGGGACTGGAAGAGTTAGAAAATGAAGGATAAGCTGGGATGATCCAAACTACATCATTTTAAAGATCGGCCAGAATACTGAGAAGTGTCCAGGAGACTTGAGAAAATTTGCTGTCACTCAGACTCGAGAGAAAGACCATCAGCTAACGCTAGAGTAAAAAACTTGCAAGGAATTACACATATATATATATATATATATAAGCAAATTTATATATACATAGAAAAAAGCACATACGCACAAGCATATATATATATATATATATATGTGTGTGTGTGTGTGTGTGTGTGTGTGTGTGTGTGTGTGTGTGTGTGTGTGTGTGTGTGTGTGTGCTCAGTAAAATGCACAAATGAAGCCAATTGGAGCTTTAGCAACCAGAGAGTCCATTGATTAAAGGACTAAGTATTTATGTAAAACCAAAAGGAAAAGTCCGACACCAAGAAACCTGTATAAATGCATGTCGGTGCATGTACATTGCTTCTTGATCAGCAGGACAAGGAGAATAAAAGCAAAAGTTGAACGTGAACGGAAGTAGGAAGTTCATTGAAACGCTGTGAAGAAAGTTGATCCAATCAATATCAGTAATGGAATACGAGGCCGTAAGATCAGGGCTTTATAGTTTATTTGTTTTTTGTTGTTTTTAGGTAGGTAGGTTGTAGCTTTTTAATGTATATCTACTCTTCAGGGTTATTTGATGCCAAATCATCTATATATATATATATATATATATATGTGTGTGTGTGTGTGTGTGTGTGATTTGTAGGTATGTATTTTAAGCGTGTCAGCCCACATTTGTTTGCCCACTGAGAGATTCCCCGTGGAGTAACGATTAAAGTGCTGGACTGTGGCCTCAAAGTAAGCGAGGTCGAACTCCAGTCACGCCATAACGTTCACTTTTGGACTTATTCCCTAGGGAAAGTTAATGGACCTTCCTTATTCCCTACTTCAGCCTGAGGTTCAATAGTATCCTTCTTGTTTTATAATGATAGATTTGGCATTAAATACCCAAAAAGTTTGATATGCCATCAAACAAAGAAATCAGACAAAACATTGTTTGCATGCAGTTAAATGATTCCCGGTATTCCTATCAAACACTAATAATGTATTTGCACAGAGTTATATGGTTTCAGGTATTTTTATCAATTATTAATAATTCAATTTAGTACTAATCATTTGTTTGTACACAGATTGGTTTCAAGTATTGCTAACTCTAGTAGTTTTATTTGCACAGTGTTCACTGGTCCCAAGTATTGCTATGTCACACAAAAAAATCAACTTAACAATTCATTTCTTTGCACACAGTTAAATGATTAAACAGTTTCATTTGACCCATAGATTTGACTTCGCTATAGGGAATTATGGCAATGAAAGGGTACTCTACTCTGCTGGCCTCAAAGCTCCTGGACCTCACCATCAAATTCATATCCAGGATACTTGTTGAGGGAAAGGTCTTACTCCTCTGCGGAGATGCAATCAGCGTATTTAATAGACACAACTGACAGGGTCGTCCCAAATAAAGCCATACTTTCTGCATAATAAGAGAAGAAAACTTGCGTGCAAAGGTGTAATTATCAGTGCTTCGCTAAAGCAAGGGAAACCTTCAAAGACACTTTCGTGACGCCTTGTCGCTATAGATATCTTCCGCTGAGATGCAATATCATCAACAGCTTAGACTGGAGCAGTAACTCGAAAGAATATTTAATTGCCAAAAAATAGGATTGATGTAATCGAAGAATTTAAAAAGATCGAAAGTAAATGGTAATGTCCGAGATTTAAAAAGAGATTTGTCGTTGTAGAAAAGCAAAAATCAGAGAGTAACACTTTCAAAGCCATCTGGAATAAGAATTTCATTTGGTACTTTAAATCTTCATATGGTACTTTATTTCAGTTTTTCGATGATCTGTACACGAATGACACTTACCAAACCTACTAACAGTCAGTTTTAACCAATTTTGTCTAGAGAGCCAAATATCTCGACTTTTATCACTCTCTCTCTATACAAGCGGTAGAAATACCTTCTACATTTTATATTGTCACCTATGTGTTGCAAATAAACTTAATGAAGAACCTATTGTAGCTCCATCTGCCTAATGCCATATCATTCTCTTTTAGTAACAATCAATCACGATCATGGTGTGAAACAGCCAGGTTTTTAGAGGTTGACAAAAATAGAGGTTGACAAAAATAATATTA
>OY757934.1:50005232-50042732 GCA_963585895.1 Sepioteuthis lessoniana | reverse complement strand
TCCATCGGCAATTATGTATGTTTACTCTCGGATTCTCTTGAAAAACGTATTAAACCTCCTCATTCCCCTAGCTATGGGTTTAATAGTATTACTTCTACAATGATGGCTTTGGCATTAGATAACTCATGAAGGGTTTTATATCATTAAGCAAAGAACCTGACTCACTTAAGGCAATAATTAAGATAAAATAGAACGAAATTGCAACAAAAATTTAAACTAGCTCAATCTGCTGGAGAAATAGAATACACCGACTACATCTTTTCAGACGAGTAAGACCCCCCCTCATAAAACCAAACCAAACCTAAAAAAAAAAAAACACAAAAAATAGAAGTGTATAAATGGATATAATCACTGCATTTATTTTAAGGTTGCTGCATATCTTATGTTACAGATTGTCCTCGTGGTGTAATGATTAAAGCGATGGACTGCAGAATCGTAGTATGCGAGTTCGTACTCCAGTCGCGCTATTACATTCACTTTCGGGCAAATACCCTTGGGAAAGGTATGAACCCCCTTATCCTCCCAGCTGTGGGTTAAATAGTACCACTACTGTTCTTCTTGGCATTAAATAGCCTACAAAGGTTGATATGTCATTAAACAAAGAAACCTAAACTTCTATAATCCCTCGATTACCTGTCTAATTTTATCCGATCCCTGCTAAGTTCTTAAATTGCCCTCAAATGCAATTGCCGGCCAATTAAACATATTTAACTTTGGTTGTTTCATCTTTTGGGAGAGCTGTTAAAAACCCTTTCATATTATCTTTACTACGATCCAAATAAAAAAATTCAATCAATTTGTTATTTTGCACGGTTTCTAACACAAATTAGTCTCAGTTTTCCATCATTGTCATCGACGAAATCAAGTAGATGACAAAATATGTCGTTTTTGATGCAACGGAGTGTTCTAGAGAATGATATGAAGAACAAGATTTATTGTTCTCATGAATAATGAGATAGAAGAATTCAGATCCTTATTTTTCACAAAGCTAGTTATGTATTTGATATTCATGATTAAGTAATCATATTTACCCAACCCCTCCCGCTTGGGCAGGATATGACACAAGGTCAATTTTTAAGCGAAGTTTAACTGGTTTGAATTCATCCACGGCACTTTGTCGCTAGCTAAACTAGTATATTATAGGAGTAGTTATTCACAGTTTTGTAACCAGGTGGCTGAACAATTTTCGCTCATGTTGCAAGAACCCTGATGACCAGGCAAAGTCAGATATGTCTTAAACCCAACTTTACAGATACATCCGACGAGTAGTACTTGGAGAGTATCAGGAGAGCTCATTATCCAGTTTGGCTCATCATCTTCATGACCTTGGCACAAGAATCCTGAACTGCCGAAGTCTTCTTTATCATATTTACCCAACCCCTCCGCTCGATCAGGATATGACTCACTGTCAATTTTTAAGTGAAGTTTAACAGGTTTGAATTCAGAGTTTTCCTTCTCCTAGACTAGTTGCCTCACCAAGGCTGAAGAACCTGGTCTGCCCTACTATTTACCCATAGCTGGAGGAAGAGTAATTGGATTCATACCTTTCCCAAGTATTAGTGCAATGTGAAATGCTATCAGTCTCGTCCAGGATTTGAACTCGTGTCGCCGTGTCCATTTCCAACGAAGATAACCATTACACCACGAGCACCTCCATGATTAAGTAATGAAATAGAACCAGTTAAGATTTGGGAAATAATGAGACATACACAAGCATGCTGAACTATGACGTACTTGTAGGGAAGTTGACTTTAGAGACAGGTCACCAAATAACTGTAGGAACGAAAATCAGTCTTCTTTATTATTTACCCATAGCTGTGAGAAAAGATGGATTCGTACCTTTTCGAAGGTCATTCGTGTCAAGTGAAATACAAGCACCGCTCTAAATTTGAAGATTAATCTTTAAACCAACCGTGACTCTTATATAGATTTATTTATTAAGTTAGATTAGATATGGAACCAAGCCGGAAGCATACGACACCCATTAAAAATTCGAACTAATTAACAATGGTATGTGAATCCAGGTCATAGATGGATAGATGGATAGATGGATAGATAGATGAAAATGAGCAAAACTGATCAGAGAAATAAGAATATTTGTTTTATATTGTTTTGGGTTTTTTTTATCGTTTTCTACAAGTTTAGATTTTAGGTTATGAAAAGAAGTAAAACATTTCAGGAGAAAGATTTTCTTAGAAAAAAGCTTTTTAAGTTTTCAAAGAAGTCGAATTCCAACGACAGACATGACGACCTATGTACTAGTGACGTGGCATATCGATTTGTTTTATGAAATCCTATACATACATATATACATACATACATATATTATGTGTGTGTGTGTGTGTGTAAAGACACCTTGCAAATGAGTTTATCATTATTACGTTTCCAATAAGCTGTGACTGACAAGCTGCTTAATTTGTCTCCACCAATGTTTGTGATTTTTAAACTTATGTCAAGGCAGGTTTTTTAAGTATATATATATATATATATATATATGTGTGTGTGTGTGTGTTTACCAACCTGCTTCTGCAAGGACAGGATGCGATACAAGGTCATTTTAAAGCAGAGTTTTACATCCCTGAATTCTCCGAGATTGGTTGCCGAACCAAAGCTAAAGAACCCAGACTGTCCAACTATTTACCTACAAGTGGAATGAGAATAAATGGATTCATACCTTTCCCAACAGTATTAATGCTATGTGAAACAAAATCAACTCAGTCCTGGATTTGAACTCGTGTCCCCGTGTCCATTTCCTATGACGATGACCATTACACGACCGGAACCTTCTTTATTTGTTTGTATAGACGTTTTGTGAGTGGTATATTTTATTTCAAGGCAGAATGATTGTATATATCTTTATATTATGGTAAATTTTGCTCTCTACTGAAGTCATGAAACTTTGAGTGGAAGTATTGTTCTACAAATATTGAATTGCTGGGATCCATCGATTTGATTCTGTATCTATAGTTACTTTGTCTAAAATAAAATGGCCATTCTGACTTTTCAACATATTGATTTTTGGCAGTGTGTGCAGTTTAATAAATTACATTTTTGCTTTTCCAATTAGAATTAAGTTGAACTTTAAAAGTCTTTTTAGTTTTAAAAGTTAATGAATAAGTAGGTTTACTGGAAAGTTTGCAGAAGAGATTTTTTTTATATTAGGTGATCGACAAAATTCAGTGGATTTACTGCGAGCTTTATACGGATTACTTAATTATCTAAAATGATGTTGCTTCCAATCATTTCTCAAGGGTTATTTGGTCGATGATATATTAGTAGGACTGGTTCTGGAAAAGTATATCCTAAGTTGAGGCTTAATTTCAAAATATCCCAATGGGTCTTGATTATTTGAGCAAGTGGTGGGAAAGTGCTGTTATTATGTTATTACGAGAAGGAAACGATAGATCTTCACACTTTTTGTTTTAAGGTTTCCTGCCTATGAATGGAAATGGCTTTAGTACTTTGGTTTTCAATTAAAGTATCGGAATATCCTCCTGCCGAGAACTTGTAATAGTTAATCACTTTTTCTTTTCAGTTCATTGTTGTCTATGTAGATTTTTCTTAGAATAATTGCTTGTATGTAGGGAAGGCTATCTTTGAGATGTTTGGAATGAAAAGATCTGTAATGGAAATAGTTGCGTATGTTATTGCGTTTTGTGTGCTGTGTTGTTTGTAGGTGTCCGTCCTTGTAAATATATACAGGGCAATCTAAAAATGCGACTTTTATAGTAGTTCTGCTGTTCCTCAGGTCCACTTGCGACATCCTTTCTGTTCCTCGGGGAACAGTCCGCGGCTTATAAACGAGTAGTAAATCTCCTCTAATTTGTACACTTAGTATTTTCCACATCATTGGTAAGCACATTATAGGACTGCAATTGTTAGGGCGGTTGTTTTTTCTGGCTCATTTTGGATGAGAATGGTCTTTTCCTTGGTCATCTATTTGGGTATGTATGTTTCTTGTAAGCATATATTAATCTCGATAGCCAGTCTGTCGTGGATGGGAGTGAATCTTTAAACCAGCTTCTATGAATTGCCTCATTGACAGACGTTTTCCAATTTGGAACTTATTTGAGTGAAGGTCTGAGTGAATTGAGGTGTTTTTAACTTTAAGTCCTTGTTCGAGTCTTTGTAACACTTTTTTTCCGTTTTGCTTATCCATTCGGCTTTTCTGTTATGTTCTTTTCGTTCCCATATTTTTCTGCAAAATTGTTTTGCATCATTGCCACTGTGTTACTGGTATGTGTTGGGGCATTCTTCTCCAACCTATTGGTAGGATTTTTCGTTGTTTTGGAATGTCCTGATTTGTCACTATTGTTTTATCCAGTCTCGATAACTTTTTAGCTTTTCTTCTTTTGCCAGTACCTTCTGGTTTATTTCATAGAAGTGCATTGTTTTGTTTTTTCTTGTGTTTCTTTTTTTCTTTTCTCCCCAAAATGTTCCAGCATATTACAGTTATCTTATCTTTTTTCTTGTTGTCGAAGATTTAAAAAAAACTCATTTATCCCTCAAGCTATGAGTTAAATAGTACCACAAGTCTTGTTCTACGAAGTTGACTTTGGCATATTTATTAAAGGAGAGTAGTAGTATACTAGAGTATATATGTGGCAGTAACCCCACCCTCGCAAAACACTGGGGCGATCCTGCTTTCAATCCGCTGTTCGTTCTATTTGGCTGGTTATATCATCGGATGGTACAATCGATCCACCTATCTGCCCACGTTGTGTTTTTGATCCAGACAGCAGATCAATCGCGATTCGAAGTCACCAGTTAATGAGTGAGCTGATAAGACCGCACAGTTAAGAAATTAAAAAAGTCGAACGCCAACAAAGAGAGAATAGAACACGATTTAGTAACATTGAAAATATTTTTTAGTTTTTAAAAAAGTATCTTTAAAAATGTTACATACATTCACCCTTCCCAGAGTTTGGTAGTCATAGACAAATACCTAGTTCACTAGTAAATAGACAGTCAATTTTTCAGTATTCTAAGTCACGCATACGGCCTTTCAAATTATCGTATAAGTTTTAGGCTTTTCTCATCTCAATCTTTATAATCAGGGACAAGGCAATCTCAAGTGGCGGATATGTTCGTCTTTCTCAGTCTTTGGCCCTTATCTTCTCTCTGTTCCTTGATATTTCATTTAGCGTACTCTGTTTTCTTTTCTCAGTTCTTAGCTCTTAGCTTCTCTCGTAAAGGTGATTTCAAGTAGCATATTGTGTTCGCTTTTTGTGATCTAAAGACTGAGTCTTTAGATCACAAATTCTCTTGGTGTTGGGGAGTTTGATAAAAAGTCAAGATTCAGAGTATCATGGAGCCTATTAGCCGATTCGCGCTGGTCTCTCGCTTTCTTTTCACTTCTCTATCTCCGCAGGTCTTGTACAGCGTCATCTCAAAGCATCGAATTATCTCAGTTTCTCCTCGCTTCTCCCTCGTCAGTCTTGTGGAAGGCAATTTCGAAGGGCCGTATTATGCCAGGCTTTCTCTGCCTCTTCACCTGTGAGTGACGTGATTTCTAGTAGCTACCTTCTGCCGGTCTCCGCTGGTCACCCCCAAAATCGTATTATATGCATTTCCTCTCATCCAAGGGGTGGTAACTCGATAAACTATTGATAATATCAATTTCCCCTAATTTAGATTTCAATAATTAATTCCGCTCCTTTCCAGTTTCTGTACTTTCAATATTCGATTTCTTTTTATTGCTAGCCAAAAGGCTTGCTCTTCCTCCTACTTAGTTTCTATCAAATAATTCTGCTTATTCCACTTTTTTGGTTTTCTCCCACCTCCATCCGAAAAAGACGGCAGGTCTTTTTCTCTCCTGACGACGACGTCATTAACTGTCAAATCGTATTGGTTGAAAATTTTCCACACTTAAATTTTTAAAAATACGTTATTCAGAACTTCTTTTTCCTACCAGGAATTGTACTCAGCCGGCTGGCCGTGACAATGACAGACTTTCATCTCCGAGTTGAACTCGCTTGCCGATTTCGCTTAACACTGATTCGTAGACATAACAAACATTTCCTTTCTTTTCTAGTCAGAGTTGAACAATAACAATATATTTTTCAATGTTTTCTTTCTCATCTAGATACCATGTTTTAAATGTTCAAATCCCATCAAAAAACAAAAAATATCCTCGATTTATTCTTTTTAAAATCCATTTCCGTTAATTTTCACTTTTGTAATGTACTAATTTTAGTCTTCTTAAATCCATTTTGGTCGATTCTTTTTTTTTTCTTTTTTTTTTTTGGCTTATGAGTTTATATTACTAGGTGTCCATCTACTAAATTACAGATACGAGTATATTAAACAAAGAAACCAAACTAAACAGTTATAAAGATAAAATTAAATTTTTTCAGAAATAATGGTTCGAAAAAGAATTTAAGAGATCATTTTGGGTAACAGGTTGGTTGAATTATTAAAGGACTTCGATCTATATATACATATTACATAGATATTACATGCCTAAGGAGGCATAACAAACAAACAAACAAACAAATAATAATGATAATAGAATTCGAACGCTGTAAGCGGGCCAAATAAGTCCTCAAAAATGCTCGGTGGGAATCAGATTAGTAAAAATGACTTTAACAAAAGAAAAATTTATTTTCGGTTACTTGTAAAATCTTTTGGTGAATTATTGTGATTTTCAACTGAAGGGTGTTTCTAATCGGCGAAATTATTTAATATCCTGAAATATCCTGAGCTAACTGAAGATTTGTTTAAATTTACTGCGCCAAACTCTATCATTTAGCAGCAGATAGGAGTGCCCCCCCCAATCACAAATTTTAGAATGGAAATTTCTCGAACATCAGGTGACATGTTATTCTAAGGAAAGATATAAAAAGAAGCCCCGAATTTCTTTTACTTAGTAGCGAGCAGAATTCGAACGCTGTAAGCAGGTCAAATAAGTCTTCAGAAATGTTTGAATTCATTCTTGAATTCAAAGCATTCCTTCTTCTAGACCGGTTGCCATACGAAGTTTAAAGATCCTAGTTTTTTTCCGACTATTTACTCATAGCTAG
Organism: Sepioteuthis lessoniana; assembly: GCA_963585895.1. Classification (NCBI taxonomy): domain Eukaryota; kingdom Metazoa; phylum Mollusca; class Cephalopoda; order Myopsida; family Loliginidae; genus Sepioteuthis; species Sepioteuthis lessoniana. The sequence goes on along the minus strand of OY757934.1, from coordinate 50,035,710 downwards.
AAGTAGAATAGTTGAATTTTACTCATTTCCCAAGAGTACTATTAGCGCTATATGACGTGGAAACCGTCTAGGATTTGAACTGATGTCAGTGTGTCTATTTTCTACAACGACAATAACACGATGAGTTTCTCTACACTATTCTATTTTCTCTCTCTCTCTCTCTCTCCTCTCTCTCTCTCTTTCTCTTTCTCTCTCTCTCTCTCTCTCTCTCTACATATATATATATATATATATATATATATATTCTACAAAGTGGAAATGGAAATCTAAACGACTAAATATGTAAATCGCCCTGAAAAGTACTTGCCTTAAAGGATTTCAAATGGTAAAATTATATCCAGAAGATTTTATGACCAAATGATTCAAGAAAAGTCTTATGATTCTTTGTCTAAAAACTGCAGAAAACAGGTATCGATGCTTAATCAGTTTTCCGATACGGGTCAATAAAATGAACATTGCTTTGTTATTGTTTCACCACTGTCCGGGGAGATTGGTTGTAAATAATCTTCGACAATTTCTTGCCAATTCTTCTTTTGCATTCTGATTTATTCTCTCTTGATGGTCGTTCTGACCTCCAAGAGAGAATAAACCAGAATATAAAAGTTGGAAAAATCTCTCCCCATCTTTGTCTGATATGTAAAACTCACCGACACTCGGTCAGATAAACATCAAAAAGAAATGAAAAGTAGCCCTACTGAACTGAGGAAAAGGATAAACATTTCTCTATCCCTTCCAATTCGTATTGACTAATCTGGTCAAAGAGTAATCGAGCGAACAGAGACTTACACAAGTACAAATCGCAGGTTGTTGCCTAAAAATCAAATCTTCAGAATTCTACAGTAACACAGAAAATAACTACCGTATACACTTGGGGAAATAATGAACCCCTTATCTTTCCAGCTCTGGCTTAAACAATAAAACTACTGATCTTCTACAAGAATGGTTTTGGCATTAAATTACCTTTAAAATTGGATATGCCATTAAACAAAGGGACCAAACAAAACTTTGAAACTAAATTGCTTTAAAAAAGGAATGACTTCGGTATTAAATGATCTTTAAAGAGATGATATACCATAAAAACTCACCCACCAGCCAACAAAACTTTACATTGGAATTATATAAATTCTTGGATAATCTTGGAAAAAGTAGGGACTCTTTAATTTCCCTCACCAGCTATGCTTTAAATAATACTACTACTGTAAATTTGCCAGAATGGTTCGGGCATTAAATAACCCCCGAAAGTTGAAATGCCATTTAACCAAGAAGTCAAGCCTACTACCGTATATACTCGTATGAAGGTCAAATTCTAAAGACACGTAATTTATGCTTTAAAATGGCTTTTTATACGCAAATTGTCCAATTTAGAGAGGGTCCTGAGTATCTTACTAGAGGGCACTGCTCTGAAATTCATTTCGTTTATTCCGTTCTTGCTAGCTACAATATTTTGTTTCCAGTTTTTCTTTGCCCTTCTGTAGGATTCTTTTTTTACATTTATTTCTAATTGATTATATTTTCTTTGGAAGTTTTCACACCAATACTAGCTGGAGGCTTTTACTGGACTCTAAGTGACAGCAAATCTCCACAGTTCTCAGGAATTCTAATTACCCCGTTTCTGCTTTCGGGTTCGTTTGGATTGGATTTATTATTGATATTAATGTCACACACATATTACACTTTTTTTTCACTTCTCTTACTAGAATCATGTATTTTTACTTTTCTAAAATTTCGCCATGTGCCTTGTTGGAAAGGGAAAGTCTGCTGGCTCTAGATCAATTTTCTATAACAAGGTCTGCTCTTTTGGCCGGAATTGAGTTATCCGTTTTATGTCAAATCACATATGTATGTCTTATTTCCAAGCGGATTCTGGTATCTATATATACAATTGTTAAGTTTTGTCAAAATTCAATTTTTTCCAGTAGTCGCAGTGGTTCACCTTCCCTATCAAGTCGTAAAGGCTTGTAATATAGTTAATCAAAAATGATTGCCCAGTGAGCTGAGGTTATAGAATACACTGACTGCATCTCTGTACAGGGGTAAGATTCCTGTCCTGAATATGACACTAAACAATTTGATGGTTAGGTTCCAGAAATGCTGGAGTTTTGGGAAATGAAGAATACTCCTTTATTGCCATCGCTCCCGGGTCCACTCTGGCCAGAAGTTGTACACCTGATAGGGTCCTATTTATGGGTCAAATAAAACTAAACTGTGTAATCACGCCAAACTGAATTGCTTGAAATTAACTGTTTTTACGTTTAACTGCGTTTCAGCAAAAACTGTACTTATGCTGAACGGAATTGTTTGAAATTCCACGAAACAATTTAACTGTGTGCATAAAACAAACTAAGGCTTGTTTTAAATGTTATCTTCAAAATGTGTTTAGAAATCATATATTGGATATATGCATAAAAAGGATTGGGCATTAAATGACCTACAATGGTTGATATGCCATAAAACCAAACCAATTAGCAAGAAAAAAGAACTTGTCACCTACTGGATTTTGCTGTTCCAACGAATCACTGAGTTGAATGAAAGATCGCAAATAGATCGACAAATAATTTCATCTTGTCAAAGAGATGAAAAAGCAGTGGAACATGAAAGTGGTAGTGATACCAATAATACTCAGCACACTGGAATCAGTCGTCAAGGTCTTGGAAAAGAGACTGGAGTTTGAATCAAGTTTGGATAGTCTCGATTCTTCCTCCGATTTCTTATTCTTCCAGCCCCATTGCCAGCCATTGGTGCCAGTTAAAATTGGTCTCCCGTTCACTTCTATATTCCACAGCTTTCTTAGCAAACTTTAAGTACTTGTCCCTTTCTCAGTTTTCTTTGATTTTCACTCTGTGGTTCCCTGGGACAGCAAAATTCTCTATAGGGCAGGTCCTCATTTTGGTCCATATCACTGGGTGTAGTCTTCTGGCCAGGGCTTGGTGATCCGTTTGTATATCAAAATTCCCTCTCAAGGGCTGTTGGGTATCAGCGACCTTTTAAGCATAATGAGCTGTTCCATCAGCCATATATGACAGTAGTGGAGATCAGTCTGAGAATAAGCCTACGAGTCAGACCAGAAGACCCGTTCCTATTGTTGAAGTATATCATTACTCTATCACTAATCCTATGTTCTTATTACTAACAGTCTCTCTCTTGTAAATACTCTTTCCTGTAAATATAACTATTTATCCTCACATATCGTGGTTTGTCTTATTATTACTACTACTTGTGTTCACTAACCAGAACACAACAAGGACGCATTCTGGTTTGTGCATGTAAAGTGTTCTTGTTTTTCGGTTTATGCTAATATTATGAATGCTATTACGAGCCACAGTAATTAGTCTTCCTTTGCTCTTTTCTAGTTAGTATATGAAATGTCGTATTAATGCATCCACGCTATCTTCAATGCTGACGAGTTGTTTTCTTTTTTTCCTTGACACATATGTCTGTGTCATCTCTCGGGTGTTAGGCCTTATGAAATAGCTTTCTTAACCTCTGGTCCATTTATATGCGTTCTGGCCTCGTCCATTTCACTAATGGTCCCGAGTATTTAACAGCCCAGATGTTTATCCTCTTGATGAGATTCCTGCTGCAGAGCTTAGTTTCAAGAATTTTTCTGTTTTATCTCCTCTTTGGATGGTGTCCACTTTGAATATTCCCAAGTACTTGTAAATTCCTTTTCTCCTATCGTTCTGATTCCGTCTTCATTTGGCAGTTCTATTACTTCAATTATTTCTTTTTTCCACTTTTCATTGGGACCATAGCCCAGTTTTCTATGTCAAATTCCATTTCCTTATGGTATTTTCTTATTGCTTGAATCATAATCTCCATTTTTTTTCGCCTTTTTTGCAAACAGCTTCATTCCGTCCATGTACATAAAGTGATTAATCTTTTCTTATGATGTTGTAAATTTGTAATCGCTCCCCATGTATTTTCTAAGTATGTAATTGAGTTGCATCATTGCAATTACAAATTGTAATGGCGAAAGCGCATCAACCTGGAAGATGCCTCTCTGGATTTTCACGTAAGCAAAAGTTTTCCCTCCGACTTTTAATTCCATTTTTGAGTTTTCCATGGCCTCCATGACAAGGTTTATGACTTTGCCACCCAGTTGTGCCTAGTCTAATGTTCCTTTTGGGTCAGATTGCTGCATTCGCTGATGGGATTTTCAATTTCAACTCTATAACCACATTATCTACACTGCACTTGTTATACTGTTGCGTATTATCAATTTCTTCTTCTTCTTCTTCTTCTTCTTCTTCTTCTTCTTCTTCTTCTTCTTCTTGTCATTATTATTAGTAGTAGTTGTAGTAGTACTTGATTATATATTCCTTTACACCCATAAAGTTTTTTTATGATGAAACGGTGCCAGATATTGTTGACCTTTTTCTTTCTTTCTTTCTTTTCTTTTCTTTCTTTCCGGTCACAGAACCGACCATTGTCGCTTACTTTTGACACCTGAGAAGAACCTTCCAGAAAATTCTCTCCGCTTGTGTGCTTCCGGAAGTGACTTACATTAAAGTCCAACCACACCGGATGCTGACCGCTGGAATATTTACCAAGGGATTTTAAATACTCTATTACGTCTAAGGTAAGTAGATCACTTGTCTGGATTCATTTCATATTTCTTCTTCTTCTTCTTCTTCTTCTTCTTCTTCTTCTTCTTCTTCTTCTTCTTCTTCTTCTTCGTTGCTTTTTTATCTTAATCGTTTTTTTATCATTTTTCTTCTTTTCCCTTTCCTTATATCTAACTTTTTACATTTTCCTTCGACTTTTTCTTCATTTTTTCCCCTTTTCTCACAATATTTAACTTCTTTTTTCCTTCTTTATCTATTTCTTTCTTAATTCTTTCATCTTTTTTCCTTTTCATCAATTTTTTCCTTATATTTAATTTGTCATTTCTTCTTCCTTGTCCTTCTTGTTTTCTTTTCTCTTCTTTGTTCTTTTTTTCCTTTCTTTTCTTTTCTGTTTTCTAAGATTTTGCTTTTTCTTTTTCTTCTTTTTTTCTTTTTTCTTATCTCATTTCTTTTTTATCTTTTATTTCCTTTCTTTTACGTCTTTTTCTTTATCATCTTTTCTGCTTTGCCTTTACTTTATCGTTTTTCTTCTTTTCTTCCTCTTCTTTCTCATTCTTTTCTTTTGTTTTATTTTCTTCTTCTTCTTCTTCTTCTTCTTCTTCTTCTTCTTCTTCTTCTTCTTTCCTTCCTTTTATTTTCATCTTTTCTTCTTCTTTTTTCACTTTTTACTTCATTTCTTTTTCTTTTTCTTCTTTCTCTTTGTTTTCGCTTTCTTGCCTTCTTCCATTTCTTCCCATAACTTCTACTACTATTTTTTCCTTTCTTTTTCTTTATCTACATTTTTTACTTGTCTACTTACTCTTGCCTTGTGGTAATTGTTCTCAGATTATGTGAAAGATCTTACTAATGACCACGAATTAAATTTCCTTGCAATCCTATTGTTGCACATATCCAGTTATTTTTCTATTACTCAAAATCTACTTAGAAGCATCTTATTCAAGTCATTAGGCTTCATACTGAATTACCGTAAGTTGTGGTGCATGAATCGATTTTATTAGCCCCCACTCCCCAAAAAGTCTCAACAAAAATAGTGGCTGACTTTTACTGCACAGCAAAAATCTAAATTTCTACCGCTAGTTGCCAACTCTCTGGTAAAGATTTGGATCTTAGCCCTATAAGTCGACTTGGAGTTTTGCAGACATTTTTAGGCCTAAAAGGTCGACTTATACACAACAAGTTCTTCTCATAGAATACTCACTTGGAAACAAATAGATCTAAGTTGTATTAAAACATTTACCTTTCTTTGAAATTTATGATGATCTGGATGAGTGCGAACGTTGAACCTACACTTTAATTGATTCAAAACTTGAACTGCAAATTGCTCTATTCTATGAAAAACACTTTAAAAGTACTGCGCTGGCAGAAATCTAGCTACGATGTCACATTTCTGTTCTTACTTTAATGAGTAAATATCTAAAAATCGTATTTTCTTATAAAAATGTTTACTGAAACTGGAAACAATAGACATTTCCTTCGAATTTACACATTTTTAATTTTTTGCTTAATTTTATCATCTCATTAAGATGGCTTTTCAGGTTATTTATCAAGACAATTGAATGTTAAGTTGATTTATTTAGTTTTTATTTCTAGATATCTGGTCAACGAAATATTTTGAAACTACTTTACAAGTTAGCAAATATGTTTAAACGCTTCATAGAAAAAATAAATCAGATATTATTCTCACCTACTCCTGACAACAATGATTATCTTTGGACATTAGAAAAAATATCATCGCAATACTATAAACCAATGGCACTAAGCAAAAATGAATGTCCTGTAAAATATTTCACTTCAGCCATAAGTGAGATAGATAGATAGATAGATAAATAGATTTCCATCACTTTCCAGGATTTTTCGTCAATATATGGTTGCTGTACTATTATAACATAATCCTGGACGGGTTGACACGGGTTGACATGCCATTAAAATCAACCAATCAATCAAAAACCAGAAATCTAAGCAAAGTAATTCTTTGGTGTCGCAGAATGAACTGACTGTTTGGTAAAGAACACTTTGCTGAGATCGTGAAGAATTGGTTGTCGAGATATTCAATAGAATTCAATAATTGCCGGACAGTCCGGGAAACCTAAAGATCTTTTCATTGTCGCTCTACTCATTCTGGATTTCCTTTTGAACACTTGGATATTCCGCTTGTTGAAAGCTTCCCTTTCCATGGATCATTTCAACCGTTTGACGAATCGATAGCAAAGGAAATAAACGATAGATAGATAGATAGATAGATACTGCTGGTATTTCTCAATTAATTTGCATATCAGTAAAAGTACATCGGAAAGCAAGCGAAAAACTATGAAAAGCAAACTTCTGATAAAAATTGCTAAAGAACATTTTATTATAACTTAATTGATATTATTATTCAAGTTTTACAGAAAGATTCTCTATAAAAATGTTTCTGCTTTCTCCTGAACGGCACTCGGTCACAGAAGCATAGGGAATTTTTGATAGGTTGATTGATTGATCGATTGATTGATCAATTTTAAAGGCAGGTCAAGCTGTTTTCTATTGTCTTATGCCTAGATGTTAATTAATTTTTTGGTACATTTATATGTATATTTTATGTGTAGTGTTTCCTACCAAATACAAAAAGAATGCACACAGTTTATGGTTTTAAGTATTCCTATCAAATACTAATAATTATACTGTTTAAATTAACTATTTCTATCAAATAAGTGTCATTTTTGCAGTTACATGCTTTCAAGCTACTAATTAAAATACTCAGTTATCAAGTAACTATGCTTACTATGAATTATTTATAGTTATATGGCATCAAGTATTTCAATCGAATACGAATAATTTTTAAACAGATCTCATTGACCCGTAGATGTGACTCTAATAGATACTGTCTCTTTTGGTCTGGTTAGACGTGGGAGTTATTGAAATGAAGGGATGCTAAACACTCAACAGATGTCTACAAGTACAGCCTCACATTCTGATGTATGTTAGTGCCATGCCAGTACACATTTTCATTTAGGGAATCTTAAACATTGCGTGTTCTATGCCAAGCCTTAGCGTCGATTAAATTTTTGGGCTGTCAACAGGTTATTTGATGCCAAATCCATTTGTATAGTAAATAGTATTTAGTAAAGCTGGCGACCTAAGTCGAGGGTGATCCAAAGGTTCCATTTTCAATAGCTACTACACCAAGCTGTAGGGGAGGGCGCTACTCTTTTCCTTGGATTGCTCCACTTTACCCTTGATCTTTACCTTAAAATGCTGAGTGCTAAGCAAGACGGCATCAAGTACCATTTTTGAGTCTTTGGTATGACTCGACCTGGGATTGAACGCCAGTCTCCCGGACCGGACCATTGGCGAACACTCTACTCACTAGGCCAATAACCCAGTTTTAATTCAACCGATTGACTACTCTGAACTGGTTGAATTAGAACTGATTATTTAGTATAAAAATAGATTTGGCATTAAATAACCTACCAAGTTTGATATGCCATAAAACCCAAACAACCAATCAAAAATCTCCGATAACGTATTTTAGAAATTAAGGGCAGCCCGCAACTGAGATAGTCTTACGGTTATGAGATCTTTAGTCATGGAGTTTACCAATGAACAAAATATCTATCTGCGATAATAGAGTATTATATTGAGCCATAAAAAGAATTACTTATCTCTTATATTGAAAGGATTATACAACACAGGAGTGTGTGTCTAGATGTATTATTGATAATCACAAGACCTTTACTTAAACTCACTCTTTGACTCAAATGCTCAAAATCCTATATCAGCCAATCGAAGAATTATTTTTCTTCATATTTCCTACGTAAAATTCATGGTAATCAACACCTTGAATTCTATAAATAAAGCTGCAGAAAATATTGAACCCTTTTGAATTTAGAAGCAGTAATCTGCATCATATTGGTTGATTGATTGTTTTTATTGACATGTTAACCTGTCTTGGGTTATTTTATGCCAAGAGCTTAGGAAATTCCATTCATCGTATGTTTATATTTACATTTTTTTTTTTGTAGCTCTTTTCTCAAGATTTTTGTATATCGTCCAATTGAATATGAATGACTTTTAAAAAGATCTATTTGGCCCAGAGATGGGACCCAAAAAGGTACACACATTCCAGATCAGAGTGGACCAGGAATAAACGACATTAAAAATGTAATCCATATTCCGCAGATCTCCAGAACATGAGTTTCATTAGGTGCAGTTTAGTTTCATACCTCGGATATTTTGGGGACGATGGGGGTCTTACCCTTGAGCATGGAATACAGCGGGTGTCTTCTATGCTTTGCTGACCGTGCGATTTGAAACTTGTGTTAAAAACTTTGAGATATTTTTTTGACTCTAAATGAGGTTCAGCAAATCATTGATGAATTAATTAATCTTTATTTATTCATGGAAATATTGGTAAAAAAAACAGCAGTCTCTTTTTTAATAGTTAAACAATCATATTAAAATGACATTTGAGTAAATACGAAGCCTGTCAAGCAAAAATAATCACACAGAATTTTGATTTTTTTTTTTTTTTTTTTTTTTTTTAGTTTGGCAAACCTGACTGAAAATCGAACGGTTAGATAAATATGATTGAGCTTTAAATATCCTTCAAGGGTTGATGAGCTAAAAACTCAACTAACCAATGAACTATTTCTCCTTCCGTATCTTTTTCTTATTTGAAGGCAATAATTCTATTTCTCTTGCTTTTGCATGAATTATATTCTATAGATTCATTTCAATTTTCATTCTTCATTAATTTGCAGGTAATGATTTTATTTCATTTGCTGTGTCTTTTAATTCATTATTAATATGGTATATACCATAAACTTATGAAGGTGCCCGTGGTATAATGGTTATCGTCGTAGGAAATGGACACGGCGACACGAGTTCAAATCCTGGACCAGGCTAATTGCATTTCACATAGCACTAGTACCCTTGGGAAAGGTATGAATCCAATTATTCTCCCTCCAGCTATGGGTAAATAGTAGGACAGACTAAGTTCTTCACCCTTGGTGAGGCAACTAGAGAAGGAAAACTCTGAATTCAAACCTGTTAAAAATTAACCTTGTGTCATATCCTGCCCGAGTGGAGGGGTTTGTAAATATGTATATACCGTAAAATAATATTCTTTATAATGATAAACGGTGTCAGTGAATTTTTTCTAAGGAATCCATAACAGGAAACACTAGTTACAGTAGCACTTTTTTTTAATAGAAAACCAATTGTGCTGTTTCCTTTCATGTCACAGAAGAATGCCAGCATGATCTTATTTACTGACTGGTTCTCTCGGAACTTTTTCTTTGTTGAATATTCAACGTATTTCCTTCCATAGACCATCTACTCGATTCACGATTATATTAGCAAACACATGTTTTGCCCATTTGTAAACATCTTTTGACTAAAACATGCTCTCTCTCTCTCTCTCTCTCTCTCTCTCTCTCTCTCTCTCTCTCTCTCTCTCTCTCTCTCTCATTCTTTCTCTGTCTTTCTATCTATCTCTATGTATACTATATTCTCTGTCTGTTTCTCTCCCTCTCTCTTTCTCTCTCCCTCCCTATCTATCTATCTATCGAGATATATATATATATATATATATATATGTGTGTGTGTGTGTGTGTGTGTGTGTGTCTTTTTTCTACTTTTCCCTCTGTCTATCAATCTATCTTATTCTACTAACTCACCATTTAAATTTCCCATCATAAAAAGATTGATGGCTTCGAAGCTTATAAATTCTCCAAAAAAGTTTCTTCATTTTATGTATATTTTTCAATGCTTACCAAATACGAATGTCTCAACTTTAGTGGCTGTCACCATAAATCAAATTCTTTAGCAGAGGAAAAAGACAGCCCATGTGTTGGCCTTATCAGCTCAAAAACACAGCACACTTATCTAAACGATCCTCCTTCACATTCGCCCTGAAACTACACAGCCACTGTTTATAATTGACAGCACTTCGCAGCAGAATTGAGAAAATGTAAATATTTTGGTATAAATTTACCCTATACAATTAAAAATAGTACCTTGTCCAGAAATAAACTTCATTTTCGAATTAAAACAAAACAAAACACAAAAAATTCTTTACCTTTCGCTGTTGCATGTTACAAATATCTGTCACTCCTAGTATCACATAATCTTGCCAAAAAAGTAAATTTCAAAATATGGTATCCAATACTTTAGATTAATATGAAATATTAGGATTGGACAATTGTTTGATTTTTCCTGTATGTCAACCTGTCTACGGCTGTTTTATGCTTCGAGTTTTTATTTGTTTCTTGGGTATGACACTGCATCGGATCTCAAGCCAGTGGAGAACTCTTCACAGTCACTACTCCCAAGTCTTCTTTGACTTACAATGGAAATACCAGTTAAGTTTCAATCTATATTTCACATGGATCAGTTTAAAAATTAGTTGTATTCAATAGGACAGTATGCAAAATCTCTTTGGAAAAAATGCCAGAAAAAAAGTTGCTATGTACATCGAATGAATGTGATTCCCGAACTATTGGTAGGGTGAAATTGTTATATTTTGACCTTTGACCTGGCCCAAAAATACTATTCCAAGGTAATACACCGGAAGGAAGTGACACATTCCAACGGCCAGTAATCGAAAGAGATCGCGTGGGCGGATTAAGGCTTATGATATGGGAAAAGGTGAAGGTCCCATTCTGCCATTACAGTCATGCACCGGAAGAGAGTAACCTCTGAACTGCATGACAGTTATTTCCGCTTGATGACAATTAAACATTTGATTTCAAAGATCCAGTAGGCGATCGTGTGGGCGTTGAGTTATTATTTAACTCAGTTGGATTTGGGATGCCAAAGCAGTTACCAGTAGAATTCCAGACACCTAGAGACCAGATGTGGTAGGGAAGGCCACACCCGACCGAGGGGGCACTCGGAAAACCTCCGAAGCAGTTGCCAGCAGACTTCCAGACAGTAGAGACCAGATGTAGTAAGAAAAGCCACACCCGACCGAGGGGGCCCTTGGAAAGCCCCGATAGAGTAAACCCCAACATCAGGAGAACAAGAACGACACAACGTGACGGTCATAACAGTGGGGTCAAAATATGAAGTTTATGTTCGGTCTCCAGCATCCTCTCACATGCTAACCTTTCGAACCCTTGCAATAAAGTGAGAGGTAAATATAATTCTAAAGAAGTCTTCTTGTGTCTTCCTTCCTGCATCTTAATTCTTCTTGCATCTTCCTTCCTGCTTCCTTCCTTCATGCGTCTTAATTATGGTGTCGTTGTGATGCTGAATGAACGTGTAAATAACTATATAACAAAATCATCGGTAATTAGATGCTAATGTGCTTGCCTCGATATCGTAGTAAGCTAGTTCCAACTGTAATCTTGTTATTGCATTCACTCTCGGACAATACCCTCGGGAAAGGTATCTACCGAACTATGAGTTAAATAGTATCACTAATGTTGGCCCAGTCGGCTGGTGTTGTAGAATACTCCGACTGCTTCTCTGCAGATGGGTAAGACCCCTCCCCCAACGAGTGTCCTGTATATGACACTAAACAATCTGATAGCGAGGCTCCAGTAATGCTGAAGCTTTTGGGAATGTGGAGTACCCTTTTATTGCCATCGCTCCCAGGTACACTCTAGCCCGAAGTGGTAGCACCTGTTAGTGTCCTATCTAAGGGTGAAATAGAACTAAACTGTGTAGTTATGCTAAACTGAATTGTTTGAAATAGAACTGTTTTAACATTCAACTGTGTGTAAACAAAAAACTGTTCTTACGCGAAGCTGAATTGTTTGAAATGGAACTGTTTAAATGTATACTTAATGGATTTGACATTAAATAATGGTGGATATGCCATAAAACCAAACCAAAACCAAAAACCAAACCACTAATTTTATGTTAGAAGGATATATTTAGCATTAAATAACCTACGAATGTTGATATGCCATTAAACACAGAAACCAAAACTAAACTTAATTATAAAAAGTCTTGTGACAATTTCTTTCAATGTCATGGTGAGATAGCTAAAACAAATATAATGTGTTTTGTGCGTGTACTTGTTTTGTTTTGTTTGTTTTTTTGGATTTTGTGCGTGTGGGTTTTTTTGGGTTTTTTTGTTTCTTTTTTGTTAAGATTTGTGACCTCAAGTAGAGGGCAGCTGAGAAACAAGGGGATAAGAGTATAAAAAGGTCAACTGATTCAGATAAAAGAAAATATACAGTTGTTATAGTTTTCAAAAGCAAGTCTTAACGCAGTGGTGTCTTGATTTGCACTAACCTGATGCAAAAAGGTCGCACTGCTTTGCATGTTGGCTGATCAGAAGACCATTTACAATTTAGTGTCTGCACTTGCACATATTTAAATTGATTATATAGCAATCGCTTATGCATATCATAGGTGAGAGATGGACTGAATTCCTGAGGTGAGACAACCAAAATAGTATGGCCTTCGGTTGGCGCGCATAGATGGGATCTTAGTCTGAGAGTAACGAAACAAGCCTCGTCTGTGAAAGAAATTGGTTTTCGTCCACCCTTGTCGGTTAGAAGTTACAAGAACCAAGTCCCACGGTATCGTTACAATATTAGCTGACTTGTTGACTGATAAAGACTTTGGCCAAATCGTCAAAATTCAGCACTTTTTACTGCACCAACGTATTTTTAAGATCGTACAGAATTTAAAGAAAAATCCGATTCCTTCTTTTAAATTCAGCTGTGTGATCTTCAGAGCGTGATTGTATTATAAAAGACAGAAAAGACCTATTGTCCGCATTGATCTTTTCTTTCTAAATTTTTGGCTACGAGTTTGTTCCTTCTTGTAATATTGATTTTTCTGTCTTTAGATAAAGTTATGAAATTTAATAACAGTCTTTGACACCAACGTCGTTTAATCTGAACAGTACATAGCATGAAAATCGATAATATTTGTAACGACGTGATGATTTCGACTATAGTTGCACACGGCATGACACAAAGAATATGACAATAGCTAAACAACACAATGTTAAGAATTTGACAGTAGTACGACTTAAGCTATACTTACTCAGCGTTCGAAAAATCAAATATATTTCCACACGGGAATTTGACGATAATCTCATGCGGGAAAGTGTTAGAGTCTTAACAACAATTGCCCAGTTGAATAGGTTTAAAACTAATATTTTTGCGAGATACAAATAATTTTGTGGGAGAAAAAACAAAAAAAATGCAAACTACAAAGAATTCTAATCTATTGAAAAAATTCTGAAAAAAAATCGTTTACTTTTTTCAAAAATTTCCTCTAATTATATGACATTCATATATATATATTTATATATATATATATATATATATATATATATATATATGTGTGTGTGTGTGTGTGTGTGTGTGTGTGTGTAAACACACAGATATATGGTTTTAGTTATCTCAATCTAATGGAATAAATTTGCACATGATTTCATAGATTCACGTTCTTCCTACAATTATATGGTTTTAATAACAAATGATAATAATCTTTTTTAAACAAAATTAGCTTCAAGTAACTATTCTTAATACAAATAATTTGATCAATTATATGTATTCTTATCAAATAATAATCATTTTTAAACCTATCTATGTGACCTTTAGATTAGATCCTCACAGGTACTACCACTCCAATGGCAATGGAGGAGTACGTCCCTATCCCCAGAGTTTCAGAACAAGACCATCACTACAAAATGCAGTTTAATGTACTCAGGACAATACCGTTTTGAGGAAGGTCGTACCCCTATATAAGAAATGGTATCAGCATATTCTAAGCCCACAGACAGGATATAATTCTTGGGGAAAATGTTGTGAATGTTCATCAATGAAATTACTTGATAATTTGATTTCAATTCCTTGAAATTGAAACCTTTATATCAGATATTTCAAACTTGACCGGTATTTCAAGAATTTCAAGAATTTCAAGATGGCTACTGATAAAAATAGATATCGTTATCTTTTATTTAAACAAAAAACAAATTGTTTGTGAAGAACACTTTTAAAACGATTTCTAAAATGAAATAACTATTGAAGGGTCGCTCAAAAGTTTTACGAATATTAAAGTAACGTGAGACATAAAGTGACACCTCTAGATACTTTTGCCAAGGTCATGAAGGTAACGAACCACATTGAATGGTGAGATGCCAAACTTGCCAGATAATCTCCGAGTACTACTCACCGGATTTGCATCTTTGGCTTTCGGCACGTCCTCGGAATCTATGATTGTAGTTCTTCTTGAAATTACCTGATCATCCAGGTTCTTGCAACCCGGGCGAATTTTCGTGAAACATCTGGTTACTGTATTGAAATCAACTGCCCCTTGCCGTTCGCACAGAAATTTTTTTAGTTTACTTCTGTGGCATTATAGCCCAGCTCGAACCCGTAAAGCATTAGTTCACGAAATGCAGTATGCTGCATATTCTTCCGTGTTGCTATCCAATTATATACGGAGTAAAACCATACATACTGTGTCAGAGCACCATCTACCACGATACTACTAAGCACAGCGGGGGGCCTACAACGGCTTGAACTATTTTGGAAATGTGATATACAGGCCTCAAGCTTGCTCGTACCAAAATATTGCAAAACTTTTGTGTCAGCCGAGAAGAATCATAAAAACATTTTATCAGTAATTCGCAAAGTGAGGTACTTGCCCTATCGGTGGGACATGGCAATATTTTCGTGAGGTATGCAATATTTCGGTGGGGCTTGTTTAGAGACCAAGTTAATGAATCTGTAATAATCAAATATTACATTGGGTATCAGGTGACATCTCCATACTTAATGGCAGTTCTCTGAAACTTGTGGACAAGTTCACCTACCATAGAAGCAGCGTTTCATCAACCGAGATAGATATCAACACGCGACTAGAAAAGGCATGGACAGCTACGATCGGCTATCAGTCATGTGGAAGTCAGACCTGACCGATAAAATAAAACGCAGTTTTTCCAAGCAGTAATAGTTTCGATACTGCGATATGGATGATCTACATGGACGCTAACTAAACGTATGGAGAAAAAGCTTGACGGCAATCACGCAAGAATGCTGCGAGCAATATTGAACAATTCCTGCAGGCAACATCCCACAAAGCAGCAGCTGTACGGCCGCCTACCACCCATCATGAAAACTATCCAAGTTAGACGAACCAGACATGCGGAACACTGCTGGAGAAGTAGGAACGAACTCATAAGCGACACACTCCTGTGGACCTCTTCACATGGATGAGCAAAACTTCGACGACCAGCTAGAACCTACATACAACAGCTCTTTGCCGATACAGGATGTAACCTTGAAGACCTACCGGTAGCGATAGATAATAGAGACGGATGGCGTGAGAGGGTCAAGTGTTTTGGGGTTTTTTTTGCTGACAGTTTAGCGGACAGTTCGTACCGAACGGTCAATGCTCCATGGCAGATTTGTGGCCGAAAGGCCCCCGGCTTCGGTTGGGACACCTTCGGGTAGGTGAGCTGCATCATTGACACCTCAGTCACTCTTGTATAGCATTAGACCTTGCTATCCAGTTTAAGCAATAATCAGGCATACGTACCTCGACCCAGATTTGGGTCAATGACCAGCTTGGCTCACCAGGTCCACATTGCACTTTGTGGACTGTTGAGCGGCATAGTCCAGTAGAGCTCAAGCTTCGGCTCGTGTCCGATCTTCTCCTCCCCCAAATCCCCACTATAATCGACCTTTGGGTCATTGACCTTGTGTCAAGTCCTGTCTGGTGGAAGGCAGAGACAAATATCGGGTTAAGGAGATCTTTGCTGGCTGTACGACATGATGATGATGATAAAAGTGGGAGGGATGGCCAAAAATTAACTGAGAACCACTGATAAAAAGAAATTTTCCTCTTTACAATGTGTTTATACTATTACAAAAACTTTGAGGTGTTCCCCAAATGATGCATATCTATCGAAAATATTATATATCTATAGACAATTATTGTCTATTAAGTATAGAGTGTTCGTCAATGATCTGGGAGACCAGTGTTCAATCCCAGATCGAGTCATACCAAAGACTCAAACAATGGTACTTGATACTGCTTTGCTTAACACTCAGCGTTATAAGGTAATTATCAAGGTAGAGCAGTCGAGGGAATGTAGTAGTACCCTCCGTACACCTTGGTGTAGTAGCTATTGAAAAAGGAGAATTCGCGTAACCCTCGACTATATCACCAACTTTACTATTTATCTATCGATAATAATATTATATATCTATCGATAATATATATCTATGCAATCCAGTCGGCTAGGGTTTTTGAATACACCGACTGAATCTTTGCAGAGGCGTAAGACAACCCACAAATGTGTCCTGGATATCATATAAAACCATCTCATGGTGAGGCTCCAGCCGTAGAGCTTTGGGGAATATGGTGTATCCCTTCATTGCCATTGCTTCCTGGTCCACTCTGACTAAGGGTGGTAGCACCGGATAGCGTCCTATCTATGGGTCAAAAAGAACTATTGACATCTAAACTGTGCGCAAACAAATGACTTATTTTAAATCAAATTGTTACAAACAGAACTGTTTGACTATTTAACAGTGTGTAAACTAATAAGTAAAGTATAATTGAATTGTTAGTGATCCATAGCAATACTTGGAACCATTTAACTACGTGCTAACGAAGGAGTTATGTTGAATATGCGTTAAAAAGCAATACTTGAAATTCTTTAACTGTGTGCTTAAATTAAATTATTAGTGTTAAAATGTGATGCTCGAAAAAAATTAACTATGTGCAAATAAAACTATTTTTGTGAGTAATATTTGATATTCAAACAAAATATTAACTCTAAATAGAAGAGTTCGTGTGCGAATATTTGTATCCATTTAACTGTGTGCAAACAACAGTAATACTTGTAAGCAAACAAATTAGCTCTGACTCATTTAGAAATAAGATTATCTTCAATTGACTTACAAATCTTGGGTAAACCCAATTAACTGTATATAAGCAAATGAGCTCTGGCTCATTAAAAAATATTATCTACAATCTACTGACTCACAAATCTTTTGTAAACCCAATTTTTCAACGTCGAATAATTTTTATCAATCATTTTATCTACTAATCATATTTACCAACCCCCTCCGCTCGGGCAGGATATGACACAAGGTCAATTTTTAAGCGGAGTTTACCAGGTTTGAATTCAGAGTTTTCCTTCTCCTAGACTAGTTGCCTCACCAAGGCTGAAGAACCCAGTCTGCCTACTATTTACCCATAGCTGGAGGGAGAATAATTGGATTCATACCTTTCCCAAGGATATTAGTGCGATGTGAAATGCAATATCACCGTGTCCATTTCCTATGACGATAATCATAACACCACGGGCACCTCCATCATTACACCATGGCCACCTCCATATCATTCGAGCATCTTTTTATCTACTAATAATCAATTTTTCCCATGTCTGTAAATATTAAATATTTTAGACCTTTTCTTAAGCAATTCCTTTTGTTTATTATATGTAGCTATGGTTAATTTTTCCTCCATTCATAGTTTACTATATCTATCGACCCCCTCATATTTACTACATCTTTTTAAGATTTCCTTTTTAATTTAGGATCTCTACCAAATTTATTTTTGACTTCCCATAATAATTTTATGTCTGTAGATTTCATTTGCGAAGCTACTTTTATGATTGTAATATCTTTGTTTGAAATGGTCGGGCATTGAACCCGTATACACTTTTTTATCATTCCTATTGTTACTATTACTGCTCGGTTTGAGTACTTCAACCTTATACACTACACACTCTATTTGACATCCTCCCTTGAGAGGGCAGTTTTCTTTCTTCATACCGCGTAGACCCCTGGTAAGGTCAAAGTATTTATTGACTTTTTCGTTTTCTTTTATTTTCAATCTGTGATCCGCTAGAAAGGCAAAGTCCATGGGATCGCGAGATCTTTTTTTCTGGTTAATTAGAACGAGTTTCTTTTGGGGGAGAGGCGGGATTGGGAATATTTTGAATAATATTTATCATCATTATGATTATTATCATTATTACTATTTACTCCTTTAGAATTTTTCCCATCAGTGTTAGCTAATGGTTTTTCACTGGAGTTTGAGTGACAGCAAGTCCCCTCAAGTCTCCAGGACTGGTCTCAGGATTCTGGCCATTATCAGCAATGCTGTCATTTGGATAGTCTCAACCCGTCCGCCAACTTCCAAGTCCTACAGACCTTTTGATAATCCTTTAGTTATTGTGCCAAAAGCACCAATCACAATGGGCACAATCGTCCCTTTCATGTTCCACAGCTTTTTAAATTCTCTAGCAAGGTCGAGGTATTTATCCTTCTTTTCACATTCTGTGGTCCGCCGGGACAGCAAAGTCAACAATTTTGCAAATCCTCTTCTTTTTGTTGATTTATTATTATTATTATTATTATTATTTAATTTTCAGCGTTATTTTTGGTTCCTTGAAATCCTTCAGTAGGACTTATCGAAAACCTACCGTGAGGGAACCTGTTCGTATGATCCAATTTCAGCATCTTGCACAATTCTCAGTGAATCATCATTCCGACCCAGTCATGTCTAGACGTATACTAATTTTGCGCAAATGTGTGGTATTTTCTTAATATGTAATTAATCGTTTTGTCTTTATCACAACATAACCTATAATTTCTCTTTTATTGCGTCTCATATATTTTTGCTTTCATATAGTTAGTCATATTTGCGTTGTTTTGTGTTGCCATCAGAGGAGATTCAGTCTCTCTCTTAAAGTTTCTATTTCTTGGGAATATCCTGGTCTTCTCAGGTGAGATTCCGTTTTGTTTGTCTCTTGAAGAATTCATACAGTTATTTTTATTTTCCTAGTTATTTTTTTCTGTTTATCTTAATGTTATCAGTGCTTTTTCTGGTTGCGGTAAATAATCTTTCTTGGCTCTCTTCTATGGAGTCCCCGTGTTGATGAATCAACGTTTACTTTTGATTTCTCTTTGGAATCGTTTTTTTTTTTTTCAAGTGGCTTTGTAGAATTTTTTTTATGCCAAGTTCTGATCTTTTATTTGGAAATTTGTTTTGTTCTGGACAGGTGATTATGAGTATTTCTTCTTTGTGGCAAAGATTACACTGATGTTAGCAGGTGATACTTTTCTTGCTTTCCAGGTTATTTTAGAATGGTTTGGTTTTATTTTTTGAGGTCCCATATGTGTCTCAAAAATATATCTAAGTATTTCTCCTCTCTCTCTCTCTCTCTATATATATATATATATATATATAAATATATAATATCACCTACAAGTTCACTCTGATAATTTATAGAAAGTCAATTTTTTCCCGAAACTCCAATTTTAAAATTATCCTTAAAAAATATTCTATCTATGAGAAAATTCGGTGTGCATAACAAAAAATTATTTACATATATATATATATATATATATGTGTGTGTGTGTGGTGGTGGGGTGTATGGAAATGATGGCAAATAGGTCAGCATAGAAGAAAGGAATTTACGATAGTTAAAAGCAATTGAAACACGGATAACCGAACACTTCAATAAGAATTGAGCACTTCAGAATCAGGGTTTGAACTTGGTCTCAGACTCTTTACAACCTGTACATATTTGTAACATCTTTAGTCGGGTATGTTAACCCTAAGCCGGGCTTGATACTCACGTGATATCTTATGAAAGCAAACTCCCGAAGACATAATTAAAAAAAATCTTTCAGCAGCAACCCTCGGGTCACTCGCGTTAATTCTGTGACGAAATATTTGGCTCTGCAACAGGTTTAGGAAGACATATACAGGTGCTCATGAGTAAGTAAATTGGTGACTATTCGAGAGTTACTCAAAGGCTTCCTTTTCAGTAGCTACTACACCGAATTGTAGGGGAGGGACCGACTCCTTTCCCTGGATTGCTCTACTTGATACGTACCTTATATTGCTGAATGTTCAGCAAAGGGGTATCAAGAACCATTTTTAAGTCTTTGGTATGACTCGACCTGGGATTGAACCCTGGTCTTCGGACCATTGGCGAAAACTCTACTCACTAGGCTAATTAGATCTTGCAAAGACGTACTTGGCTTGAGATGCCACACGTGTTATCAGGCGTATCCTTAACGAATCGACGAGATAGCCTTTTTCTGAAAAGAATAAACAGTCATTATATATATTTCTCAACATAGGTAATACTAAAATGTACCTTTCGAAGTGAGAAAATGTATATATGAAAAATATATTATTCATTAGACACTTTAAAATACTTTGAGGTTGGGTAGATACGTATGTATCCTTATGTTTGTTTTCTCAGCTTAAATTACAGTGTTTGAAATTAGATATTTATAACAAGATGGGACGTAAAGGCTATACCTTTAATTAATCCATTTTAAACGCTGAAATGTGTTTCTAGGATTTTCATCTTCTCCGAAGTAATGAAGAAATCAGGTGCTTGGATTCTTATTTTCCTATAGAAGCGAGAGGCAAGAGATGTATTTGATTAGATGACCTGTTACCTGCGTATGTTAGAGAAGCCTTAAGGTTGGCCATTATGATAATTAGGTTGGGTTTGAGAGCTAGTTAACTGGTCAGAGGCTAGTATTTGATTGAAACCAGTTGGGTCACCTGAGAGACTCGGAGCCCCTGGTACTGCATCACTGATGATGTGACTAGGTGCATAATTCAGATGTATTTCAAGATAACACTTCGACTTTCTAATCTTGCTTACTTAACAAAAATTTGTTATTTGAAATCGTCTTTCTTTTGGAAAGTTAAGATTGTGTGGCAGCAATAATATTGCTCTCCTGTCTGTAATATCAACAATAAAAATAGAGATAGGCTGCAAATGGTATGATTTACATACGTCTTTCTTACGACCTTGTTGCAGTTTTGGGTGAAACACAGCCACAACTGTTTATTCATAAATCAACATGAAAAAATACCCAAAGAGATTCGGTTGCCTTGCAGAATAAATCCATTCTCCATGATTTGAAAACAACGTTTTTGTTGGCCTGTCTAATGAAAGAGGTTATATGGTCAGCCGTAAGAAAATTTAAAGAATAAAAACTAAAAGCTGACAGATACTTAAAAAAAGGAAAAGATACATTTACAAAAAGGAGGTGTTTAAATGCCACGCAAAAACATATTTTGCTTTTAGAGAGTCAATCTGGGTGCCAATCATGGCGTTAAAAGGAAAAACGAAAGAGATAAAATCGTTGTGAGTGGAGACACCCGAAGTGTTGTCTACTTGAAATTCGGCATTTGCACTTGTACAATACGACATCGAATATTATACGATCCTCACTTGTTTTAGCAATATATTTAATCTTCTAGGGTCATGTCGTGGTGACATGGTTAACAGTCCTGATTTAAAGACTAATTACAGCTAAGTAATAAACTGGACCCTTGGCCGAATGAGTAGAATATTCGCCAATAGTCCGGGAGATCGGGGTACAATCCCTAGTCGAGTCATACCAAAGACTCAAAAAATGATACTTGATGCTGCCTTGCTTAATTCTCAATATTTTAAGGTAGTGATCAAGGGTAAATTGAAGCAATCAAGGGGGAGGAGTAGCGCCCTCAACTACACCTTGGTTTAGTAGCTATTGAAAAGGGAGCCATCGGGTTACCCTCGATTAAGGTCACCAATTTTAATAAGCTCCATTTTTGCAGCTTTATGCTAAACCGAAATTACAATATATTTTATTCTCTCTTATGAGGTTATTTAAAAGAACAGACAGTTACATACGTTATGAAAACAACTTAACACTATTGTCGATGAGACCAAAAGAGAGATGTCCTCGGTATGACATTTATTTGAAATGGAAAATTTATAAGAATGTGAGACAATCCTCATTTTTTTCTTGCAATATTTTTGATCTTCTAAGGTCTAATTTAACCCAGTGTGCTGGGGCTGTAGAATACACAGACTGCTTCTCTGGAAAAGATTAAGACACCATCCCCAACGAATGTCCTATAATGACGCAAAATAATCTAATAGAGAGGTTCTAGTAATGCTGGAGCTTTTGGGAATGTGGAATACCCTCAATTGCCATAGTTCCCAGGTCTACTCTGGATTGGAATAGTACTGCCCGATAGAGTTCTATCTATGGGCCAGGTAGAACTAAACTGTGTACTTTTGCGAAACTGACATTTAAACTGCGTACTTATACTAAACTGAATAGTTTAAATTTTTTTTCCAAGTGACTTAATTTGATGTTAAATTACCCGAAATGGTTGATACGTCGTAAAACAAAACAACCAACAAACAGACTAAGGTCACATCGTGGTGACATGGTTAGCAGTCCTGATTTGCAGACTAATTACAGCTAAATGATAAGCTCCATATTTGCAGCCCTATGCCAAACCTAAAAAATCAATATAGTTTATTCTCTCCTATAACGCTACTCACTAGACCAAAGAGTTATACTCTTTAAGAAACCAACCTAATACCAATGTCGCTGGGGTTTAGACTACGCTGAATGTTTTCTTAACAGTGTGGGTCATGGTTATCTTTCGGTGGCTGTTTTTATTCTCATCCATAGAAGCCAAACTTATAGATGAGCAGCAGTAGTTCCCCGATCGAACTGACAATCCTGGTCGTTGAGCCGTGAGATTCATACGACCAGGACCAGATTAGGCATTGCGTTAGGCCGTCAGAGGGTTTATTCGCATACCTTTACGTCCACCCTGCTGCTTCGTATGGGTACGTAAAAAAATCCTTTTATTCTTTTCCGTTAAGTTTCAGACCTGACCGATAAAATGAAACACAGTTTCTTCCAAGCAGCGGTCGTATCGTTACTGCTATATGGATGCACTACATGGACGATAACTAAACGGATGGAGAAAAAGCTTGACGGCAACTACACAAGAATGCTGCGAGCAATATTGAACAAGTCCAGGAGGCAACACCCAACAAAGCATCAGCTGAACGGCCACCTACCCCCAAGCACGAAAAATATCAAAGCTAGACGAACCAGACATGCAGGACACTGCTGGAGAAGCAGGGACGAACTCATAAGTGATGTTCTCCTACGGACACACTCATATGGCCGAGCAAAAGCAGGACGACTGGCTCGAACCTACATACAGCAGCTCTGTGAGGATACGGGATGTAGCCCTGGGGACCTGCCAGAAGTAATGAACGATAGGGAGGAATGGCGAGAGAGAGTCAGGGATATCTGTGCTGGCGGCACGACATGATGATGATGATGATTCTCAATAGAAAGGTGGGTGCCCCCTCCCAAAACTGAGCGGTGTCTACGGTATGCCATTTAAATGAAATGGAAAATTTATAAGGTTAAAAAATGATCCATAAAAAGTCTGTGTCCATAAAAACGCTAAAAACGACGCATAAAAAAGTACAGTCTCAATAAGCATGCTAGAAAAAGACGCATAAAAAAGGAATGTGTCAATAAACATGCTAAAAAACGACGCATAAAAAAGTTGTCAGTGAAATCGCTGAAAAGGGACGCATAAAAAAGGTCTGTGTCAACAAACAGGCTAAAAAAAGGACGCATAGAAACGGTCTCTGTCAATAAACACGCTAAAAAAAGATGCATAAAAAAAGTCTGTGTCAGTCAAACACGCTAAAAAAATGACACATGAAAAAGGTCTGTGTCAATAAACACGCTAAAAAGGGACGGATAAAAAGGTATGTGTCAATAAACACGCTAAAAAGGGGGGCATAAAAATGGTCTCTGTCGATAAATACGCTAAAAAGGGACGCATAAAAAGTCTGTATCAGTCAAACACGCTAAAAAAGGACACATAAAAAAGGTCTGTGTCAATAAACACGCTAAAAAGGGACGCATAAAAACTGTCTCGGTCAATAAATACGCTAAAAAAGGGCGGATAAAAAAGGTTCGTGTCAATAAACACGCTAAAGCACAAGTAAATCTGACTTTCGACCAATTAGTGATGTGAGCTCGGTTGGAGTATGTCATCCGATTTCTTGAGCTAAAAATATTTATTCAGTGAAAGATGAGCGAATACAGTCTATAAATATCACCACTTTTTGACAAGTCCTCAAGATATTCCATTGCAACAAGCAATAAATCCACATTCCAGCATTCATATTAAAACAGTAAACAACTTTCTTATGTCCTCTGACACTAAACTTCAATGTAAGGATCCAGTTTAGGAGAACTGAATAGTAGCACCTGATATTATTTCATCTATGAGTTAAATTGATCAGTGTAAAAGTTATTGGTATTCGATCTGAATACTTGATACAAAATTGTTTATAAATAATTGTTATTATTTGTTGCTTAGAACAATCTTTTTGCTTGGAAAATAAAATTTTGGCGTTAAATAAACCAACTAGTGTTAATTTTTTTAAATCAACGAGCCAACTAAACATTAAAGGACACTAAATTACCCTGTCTGCTGGGTGGGTGAGGTTCTATAGAATACACCAACTGCATCTCAGCAGAAGGGTAAGGCCCCCTCCCCAACGAGTCACCTGTGACCCCGTCGGCTAGGACTGTAGAATACACCGACTGCTTCTCAGCAGAGGGATAAGACCCTCTCCCCAACGAGTCACCTGTGGCCCAGTCGGATTGGACTGTAGAATACACCGACTGCTTCTCTGCAGAGAGGTAAGACCCTCTCCCTAACGAGTTACCTGTGGCTCAGTCGGCTAGGACTGTAGAATACACCGACTGTTTCTCTGCAAAGGGGCAATACTCCCCACCCACGAATGACCTGATATGACGCTAAACAATGCGATGGTGACGTTCCAGTAATGCTGGAGCTTTGGGGAATGCGGAGTAACCCTTCAGAGCCATGTCCACTCCGGCCCGGAGAGTTAGCACCTGACTGATAGGGTTCCATCTATAGGTCAAATAGAACTAAACTGCGTACTTATGACAAATTGAATTACTTGAAATAGAACTGTTTTGGCAGGTAAACTGCGCACTTATGCTGGATTGAATTGTTTGAACTAGAACTGTTTTGTCAATTGAACTGTACTTACGCTAAACTGATGTTTTTGAAATAGAACTGTTTTGATATTTAAATGCTTGTGGAGAAAAAAGTATACTTATACTAAACTGAATAGATTGAATTAAAACTGTTTGACTAAACTGAATAGTTTGAAATAGAAATGTTTTCGACAATTAAACTGTGTACTTATGCTAAACTGAATTGTTTGAAATAGAACTGATTATTTATATAAAAATATATTTGGTATTAGCTAACCTAAAAGGGTTGATATGCCATAAAACTCCAACCAACCAACCAACAAACGAACAAACAGATGACTAAAACAAATACACTTACTTGGAGATAAGTCAAATCGGTTCATAACTGGAGTACCATAGTTAAAAATCGGGTTTTGCTAATTTCTAACGGAATATTTTGGCGACTCCAGAATATTCTAAACATCTGATAATTTTTAACTCTCCTTGTTCATACTATCGTTAATATATACTCATAATCACATCCCAGGTATGCACACACATTCATTTATTGGCACAATTTTATGATAGACCAGTAGATTGCAAATTCATATAAATATAAGCTCTTATTTGTATGATTTGCCAGTTTCATATATGGCTGAGAGAATTCTGGTTTCAGAGAAAGCATACGTACACCATACACTACTGGAGTAATGAGAGTTTATATAAGATATAATGGCAGTTAACTAAATAAACACAAATTGGCATTATTAGTGTAATTATTTAGCAAAACATTTTAAATAAAGATATTTGAAGTTTAATTAATTGATGATTAAAACATTGATTCTAAGATAGAAAGTTAAATTGGCGACCGAAGTCGACGGCGACCAGAAGGCTCCCGTTTCAATAGCTACTACACCAAGATGTAGGGGAGGGCGCAACTCTTTTCCCTGGATTGCTCCACTTTACCCCTTATACGTACCTTATATTGCGGAGTGTTACGCAAGGAGGTATCAAGTACCATTTTTAAAGACTTTGGTATGACGAGACCTGAGATTGAACCAAACTCTCCAGGACCATTGGCGAACACTCTAAGATACAACACAGTAATTTTAAAAGGACAGACTGGGTTCTTCAGCCTTGGTGACGTGACTAGTCTAGGAAAAGGAAAACTCTGCATTCAAAGCTGTTAAACTCCGCTTAAAAATTGATCTTGTGTCATATCCTGCCCAAGCGGAGGGGTTGGTAAATAGGATAAATGGAGTATAGGTCAAAACCAGAATTTGGAGCTAAAATCTCGACGTCGACTTTATATATATATATATATATATATATATATGCCAGATCGACTCGTACGCTACTGTTTATATTATTACGAAATTGTTTTTAGCAA
The DNA here is from genome assembly GCA_963585895.1 of Sepioteuthis lessoniana. Taxonomy (NCBI): domain Eukaryota; kingdom Metazoa; phylum Mollusca; class Cephalopoda; order Myopsida; family Loliginidae; genus Sepioteuthis; species Sepioteuthis lessoniana. The sequence goes on along the minus strand of OY757934.1, from coordinate 50,008,984 downwards.
AACCCTCCTCCTATGTAATGAAAAATTCCAGGAACTTATTAGGACTTCTTAATTTTCCTTATCATTTGTGATGAAATATAATATGGAAATTGTGAAAGAAATTTTACATAACTTCCATGATATGCTTGAAAATTTCCCTAGTTTGAGGAACCGTTCTAACTTCGCCATTAAAAATGTCATAAGAGCAAAGGAAAACTCGCAATAATAAGCGTGTCAAGCGAGGTGGTTTGCATTTCAATTTGTGCTAATGCCCTTCGGAAAGGCTTGAAATCATCTATTCTCAGCGAGCTACTCGCAAATAGTAGTCCAGACGTATTTCTTAATCATTGGTCAATAAACGGGTCTATGAGAAAGTAAACTCATCATTATTAAATGCAGCTCAAAATAGCGCCATCAAAACTTTGTAAAAATCTAAAATGATCGGACCCAAGGGAATAGTAAATATAGAATGTATGGAGAGAGAAAGAGTAAACCTCATAATAAGCGAATACATTAAACTGATGCAAAATGAAAACAAGAGAAGACAGGAGTGGGTGGGGAAGATAATCCAGTAGGAATTGTGCAAATGAATAAAATCTAACTGCAGAGGCAAAGGATACATGTACAAATCACCCAATCTGGACCAGAAGATCAGATTTAGTTATAATAACTAAGAAGAATCGAACACGTCAGCTAACATGTTCACTTTTTCACAAAATTCACCTCGGGATCATAAACCGTTGCTTAATCTGACTTTACGGCCTAGCTCATCACATATTAATCTGTCAGGTTCGAGAATATACACTCTTTAATTCCTAGTAAAAGAAGACGTTTTGAGAAGACAAAACAATTTAGGAGCCATTACAACTGGAAAGAACCTCATATTTTCTATTAGGTCGTTTCACGCGAAAGGTACCACTTTACTTAATTGTACGTGACAGATAAGAAAAACAACAAAACCTTAAAGAAAATAGTACACTTCTTCTGTCATTTCCTAGGTTTTTATTCGTCCAGAAAGGACAAATTACGATGCATCCATAAATAATTAGGTCATTAGATATACAAACAGCGTCATGTATTTAAGAAATATCAGTAGTAATGTTCCTCGGCATTCACTAAATTTTAACATTCTGAAAAACTAGCTGCCATCGGAGGTAACCAGCTTCTAAAAAGTGTCCAGGTTATTTGTGTTCCAAATCTAGAACAAACCTGACCCCTCTTGCGAGTAACTATCATTTGTTGCTACGGGAAATCCTATTTACCAACCCCTCCGCTCGGGCAGGATATGACACAAGGTCAGTTTTTAAGCTACGTTTAACAGGTTTGAATTCAGAGGTTTCCTTCTCCTAGACTAGTCGCTGAAGAACCCAGTCTGTCCTACTATTTATCCATAGCTGGAGGGAGAATAATTGGATTCATACCTTTCCCAAAGGTATTAGTGCTATGTGAAATGCAATCAGTCTCTTCCAGGATTTGAACTCGAGTCGCCGTATCCATTTCCTACGACGATAACATAATATGCACGGGGACCTCCATACGGGAAATAAACATTCAAAACAGACAGAAGGTCCAAGAAACAATCATGACTTCTACCAGTTGATGAGACCCATCGACAATCAGCACCCAAACCCAGACTAAAGTGTGTGATCCACGGGATTTCGTACATGCTTCAGGGGAATTCTTCTCCCTCTATAAGTCGCATTTCCCCTATATGTAAATTGGCGGGTATTTTTCCGAAGCATATCACTTCTAGCTATTCGAATTTGAATCTTATGTACAACGACGTCTGAGGACACTCCTCGATAACAGTTGAGTAGTACGTAATTGTGTCTCAAAGCCGTATTCATCTGGACAGCAATTTCAGGAATAATGAAATAATTTTTTGTAACAGGATGCAACAGAAGTACCGTCCATATTCTAAACTATCACCTGTGAGATGCAAGTGGATTCATGCTAGTGAACTTAAGTTAATGGAATAATAGCTCCATCAAGCAAATGTCTTAACATTTGTTTTCATTATTTTTTTTTTTTTTTTACGATCAGTTACGATCATAGCTTGGACCGGTGCATACGGAGCGTTTGCTGTTGAAGCTTTTCCTAAGACTGGTGAATCTGTGATTGTTCCACGGAGAGATTTTTGTGCTCAGTTTATGTTGGGTTAGAATTAAACTGTTCTGTATAGAAAATAGATACTCTTCTAGGTTAAATTTTTTTCTGGAACAACATCATTTTGACGTAACATGAAATTAACACGAAAGTTCTTTGCGTAGCAATTAGAGATTAAAGATGTTTAAAAATGTTTCCACAGCAAGTGCACGGTAGGCACCGGTCTAAGTCACGATTTTACTTCATCGTATTTGAGAGAAATGGTAAGATATTATCAAAATTGAGTTACAATTTTTACTTGCCAAAGTTTAGATGCACTACAGAAATAGCAGTTTAGACTGTGGTAGGTATTTCTACCGCATCCTACATCAGTGTTATATAACATAAGACATGGATTTTCGGTTCGTTCCTAGTGACTGCCAAATTTTGATTAGTAAACAGGAAGATGACGGCACTCAGGGCACTCAGGTCGAACAGGTGTGTAACTGGAAGGGGATCACGTGATGAGAACCACACAGTGAGATTTAGACAGAGTGCAGAGAATCGCAGTCGAACGAGGGACACGCAGCCGACCAGAGGAATCTCTGACGAGCTTGCAAGGGTGTGTAAGCGTTGGCACCCCCTGGCTCCAGGAAGAAGATATGGGAAGAAGTCCTCTCTCTGAGTATATGTCTCTCCACCCATCTCTCACACACTACAGAAACATCAACCCTTTCGAGAATAAAGTGTTAGAGATATATATTTTTATAAAGAAGTGTGTGCGTTCGTTCATTGAAGTTCGTAAATTATGTTTGATTATGTTTCCGTTTGTATATGTATGTGGCTATACAACATAAGGAAACGGTTTAAATATTCAAATTTTTCGTTTATAATTTAACTCCCACACGATAGCAAATCTGTTTGACGTTAAATATTCACTGCAAATTTATATCTTTTAAAACATTTTAAAGTTATTTTATCAATTTATTTATTTGTTTATTCAGTTTTTATTTATAGTTTGTTTCGAGCTATTTTGAGAACAGTGTTCTATACATTTTAAATCTAGATTGTTATCACTTACTCTCGGCAGAGATATGTCAAGTTTAATTTTGATATAGAATTAAATATATTAAAATAACAATATATAAAAAAAAAATGGTTTCGTGGCTGCAGAAAAGAAAGTTGATGGTTGATATGTGTTATTTGACGTATGAAAGTAGCAAATTACATTTCTGCAAGATACTAATAGGTATGAGTTGTATAAGCGACAAAAAAGCATGTAAAACGGACTAATTCTCATGGAAGAACGTTGAGCGAACCCCTTTTTCGGGCGCACCAAACAAACATTGGATAGTCAGTTGTCTTTCGAAAGCCAACTAACAATAGTAGCGAGTGGTTTGAGAGGTTTTCATTCAAAGTTTTTTTTTCTTTTTAGGTTTGTATGCATGAGGAATTTGAGTCTCTTGGGAATAAAAAAGGTCGTATTGCTGGGTCTTGATGAAAGATGCCAGACAAAAAGACGAAATGAAGAGATGATGAAAAGTGTTTAGGAAAGGAAAAAGTTAGACATGTGGTCACGGAGAAATACCACTCAAGTTATTATTGTGTTTCAACTTCCTTCCGGACTGATGAAGACATGAAGTGGTATTTTTAATCGATGAAAGAATTTCTAAATCATAGCCCCCCAA
>OY757934.1:49992732-49995232 GCA_963585895.1 Sepioteuthis lessoniana | reverse complement strand
CTGTCATATAGATGCACCATCAGGAATTTAGCGAAACGTATAGGTGAAAGAGCTTGATGAAAACCACACTAGGAAGCGGCAGGCTGTTTTAAAATATCCTGGAAGCAACACTCCCCTTTAAAGCACCTGTTCGGTCTCTTACCTCCTATCTCACAAACAATCCAAGTATTACAAACAAGATATGCTGGATACTGCTGGAGAAGTAAATATCAACTCATTAAGTGAGAACTCCAGCACACCAATTTACCAGTGTTTGCCGACCAACAAGGATATATCTATGCAAATACTGGATGACGTCTAGAGGATCTACTTCGAGGAATAGAGCATAGGGAGAGATTGTAAGAGAGAATCAAGGGAATACGTACTATCAACATGAATTGATGATCATGATGATCACGATGATAATTTAGAACGATTTAGATGATTTTTCTAACAATCTCGGATAGCTTGGTTGAAATCTAGCCAAAAATGGCTGTACAGAAGTATTGACATTTAATGAATTTTAAAAAATTGAATCGAATTTTATTTTCATTGCTCTTAGTAAGGCGTCTAAACGGTATTAAATGTCCAAACAGAACTGGCAAATGTAAATATTTGCTGAACGGCTAATACTGATGGGTCCACATGTAAGAATCCATTGCAGAGCGTCTCTTTTAAATTTGTCCTTACTTCTCCAGTAGTGTCTTACATAATTTGTTTGTCTTACTAGGATTTTGGGTCGTATAGCTATTGCTCTGAAGGGTGTTGTCTCCAGTATTTGTTTTAAAAAGCACACAGCAGCCTGCTGTATTTCTCATCTTGCTTTTTTTTTTTCAAACGCTTCGTTAGAGTCTAAGTGGTCCGACCTTACAGTAGTACTAAACGGCTACAACTTGGAACAGTTACTTGAGACTAGATAATTATTATTTTTAGATAAGAATTTTTGAAACTATATAATTATTATTATTAGAGAAGAATATTTGAGACTATATAATTATTGTTAGATAAGAATATTTGAAACTATATAATTAATATGATTAGATACGAATATTTGAAACTATATGACTATTATTATTAGATAAGTGTTGGGTATCACCTACCTTTTCAGTATAGTGAGCTTGGCCATCTATCATATATGGCAGTAGCTCTAATACCAAGAGGATCAGTCCAGATCAGTCTGAGACCAGTCCAGATCAGTCTACGAGTTTGAAGAGCCGTTTCCTATTGTTGAAGTATATCCTTACTCTAACACTAATCCTATGTTCCTACTACTAACCGTCTCTTTCTTGTAAATACTCTTTCCTATAAATATAACTATTTCCTCACATCTCGTGGTTTGTCTTATTATTATTACTCCTTGTGTTCACTATCCAGAACACAACAATAAGAATATTTGAAACTATATAATTATTATCATTAGATTAGAATATTTGAAACTAAATGAATATTATCAAAAATCTTTTTTCTTATTTTCTATGATCAACGTACGGATTGTGCGTTAAAAATGCCAAATTCAATGATTAATCATCAAGTTTTTTCCCCAAATACCAAAAATATTCAGATTATTATCAGATCAATTTCTTCACGTAGGAAATACAAAAAAAATTAAACCGTCACCTCATTTGAGGCATGTAATGATAGGAAAACTCGCTAGGAGTTTTAAAAAATAATTAACCAAAAGAAAAGACCTTGTCATCTTGTAGATTTTGCCGATCTAGCTGACCACAGAGTAAAAAGTATGAATGCAATTATTCTCCCTCCAGCTATGGGTAAATAATAGGGCAGACTAGGTTCTTTAGCCTTGGTGAGGCAACTAGTCTAGGATCAGGAAAACTCTGAATTCAAACCTGTTAAACTTTGTTTAAAAATTGACCTGGTGTCATATCCTGCGCGAGCGGAGGGATTGGTAAATATGGGTAAAGGAACAAAAGGAACACAGGATCTGCCATATATATATCAACACATCCTGAAGAAGATCAAAAGAAGACTGAAAAATGTAGCTGTGGCAATGATTGACCACAAAAAGGCCTATGGTATACTCCTGCAAACTTAGATAAAATATCTGAAAATGTACAAAAAATCCGATAAAATCAGCAACTTCATTACGAAACATTCATGAAAAACAGAAAAGCCAAATTAGTAGCAGAAGCATGGAGGGGAAATTTTCAAGAAGCATCTTCTAAGGAGAATTAATCTCGCCTCAGCTGTTTGTTATTGCAATTTTGCGATTCGATTATATCCAGCGAAAATGTACTGAAGCTTACAAATTTACAAAATCACTAGAAAAGATTATCTTCTTTCTATACATAGATGATATGAAAATATTTATAAAATATGAAAAAGAAATAGAGACAAAGATAGAAAAATAGAAATCTCATCACCTGGGCATTTCCTCTCGTTAGAAACGTTGGACCTATTTAGAATGGACAAGGGAGGAACGCGGATAAATAGAGCAAACGAACAAAGACATTGATTACTAGGCACAAGGTTTTACACTCAGGTTGTGATACACATAGACAAT
>OY757934.1:49975232-49987732 GCA_963585895.1 Sepioteuthis lessoniana | reverse complement strand
AGCAACAGATTTTCGCTAACTGTAAGAAACAAATTCGATTCTCATCTGGAGATATCTGAAACACATACTCCAAATGAAAAATACGAAAACTTCACCAATGCCCACATGGACGCAGCAGTAGAATGCATACTAACCAAACCAAGACCCAAATATAGAGTTCCATGGGGGACACTAGCAGTTAAGAAAAAACAAAATAACGTGAAAAAAAACATGTCCTTCTGTAATAAAAGAAACCCAACAAATGCCAACGCGCAGAAGCTAAAGAAGGTATAAAAAGTATTATCTAACACATATCAAAAAGAACAAAAAGAATACATTCAAGGTCAGATCAATAAAATGAAACACATAGTTTTATGTCGTCGATTCTCAGGTGAGCTAATATTTGGCACGTCTGACTTATGCCAGATATAGCTGAATAAACGGTACCGAAAAAGTAATTTATTTATACACTTGAATCATATAGTTGTGAGACGCCTCGAATCCTAAGCTCAACTGAGTATTAACGACGTGAAACTTTCAATCGCAAGTTTGTATCCTGTCTTTTTATTATATATATATATATATATATATACAAAAAGAAATTAAAACCACATTTTCTTACTATCGTCTTATTACATTTAGTTTTATATATCAACTACGGGCAGAAGACACAAGCATCAGACATTTTATTAGATTATCATATTTACCAACCCCTCCGCTCGGGCAGGATATGACACAGGGTCAATTTTGAAGCGGAGTTTAACAGGTTTGAATTCAGAGTTTTCCTTCTTCTAGACTAGTTGCCTCACCAAGGCTGAAGAACCTAATCTGTCCTACTATTTACCCATAGCTGGAGGGAGAATAATTGGATTCATACCTTTCCCAAGGGTATTAGTGCTATGTGAAATGCAATCAGTCTCGTCCAGGATTTGAACTCGTATCATCGTGTCCAATTCCTACGACGATAACCATTACACCACGGGCACCTCCATTTTATTAGATTATATAATTTAGCTATTGATACAACTGATATGAATTACATAATAGTCAGAAGGTGCGATTTTAATTGCTTTTAATTTATATACTGCTCTGATGAACAACATTTGAGAACTTTTTTTCATTTATTTTTGCTACTTATATAATGAAATAAATATAGGCGCAAACTTACAGCGATCTGGGCCACCTGACAGAAAGGATTATTGAATTTTTGGCCTCGCCATGCGCCTACCATCTAATAGTTACTGATATTTACAAACATGTTTTTTTTTAACTCGATGTCTCAAAAATAGTTTGTTGTTTTTTTACGGCATAACAAACTTCTCTGTCATTTAATGCCAAATCAAAAAAGGGTTAAACGGAAAGGTCTGTTATGTTGGAATTTATTCGTAAGGAAACGGTTTGTAGAAAAAATCTGGTTTTATTGAGAGTTTATTTGTAGAATATCATCTTGTAATAAAAAAAAAGTTCTTTTCTTCTTTTTTTTTTTTAGTTGGGGAGCAACTTGTGGAAAGATTCAGATTTTGTTGAAGTATTTCTTAATGAGGAACAGTTTCTGGGAGATATTTGGTCTTGTTGAAATTTCTTTTAGATTTTCCCGTATATATTTATCCCTTTAAGGAATGACATAACATCTTTTATTTCAATAATTTGGAACTACTCCTTCATGTCGTTTGCACCATAAAAGGTTTCTCTTATATGGGCCAGGTCGGTACATTCAATGATAATGTGTTTCACAGTGTATTTGGTCTGGCATGCATGACTTGTTGATTGCTACTTTGCTTCGAGTAAGTAAGAATGTGTTGTCCTTGTATGAGCTATACCAAGTTTGGACAAAATGACTTCTTTTCGAATTTTTCTGTAGCCTTGTTTCCATTCTCCCATGGTGGGTTTAATTTCTAGCTGCTCAAAAATACAGAAAACTGTTGTTTTGTTTATTTCCAGTGCGGTGGAAGTACTATTACGAAAATATTTATCAAACTCTAATGGAGAAGGGAGTCTTCGTGACGTAGTAGATAACGTGCTGGACTGACTCTTCGGAAAAAAGTGATTTGAACACGAGTAGCGCTATTACGTTCCTTTTTTGACTAATGAACTTCCTTAGAGAAAGTGATTTGAACACCAGTTGCGCTATTACGTTCCTTGTTTGACTAATAAACTTCCTTATCCTCTCCAGCTATTGGTTAAATAGTACCACTAATCTTCTACAAAGATGGTTTTGTCATTATTTAAATGAAGGTTGATAAATCATTAAAAACAAACAAATTAAAAGAAACCTAACCATTGCAAAAAAGACCTTTTTTCTATTTTGTACCCCTTCGACATATAGTTTATTTATGGAACAATATCAGTATGTAAGCTTGTAGAATACAACAACTGCATCTCTGCAGAGGTGTGAGACACCCAAACGAGTGTCGTAGATATAACATTAAAGCACGAAATGGCCAGGATCCAGCCTTGGGGATTTAGGAAATGTGAAGTACCCCTTCATTGCCATTGCTCCCAGGTCCACTCTGACCTGAAGTGGTAGCACCTTATAGAGTTTTATCTATCGGTCCAATAGAACTGTTTGATATGTAAACTGTGTGTAAAATAATGATTGATAGCTTATTGAATGTTTGTGATACATAAAGATACTTGGGACCAATTAACTGTGTGCAAATGGGTAATGTCGAAAAGAATTATTTCTGTTAAATAGCAAAACGTGAAACTCTTCTGTGCCTAAGCTGAATTATTGGTATTAGATACCAATACTTGGAACCGTTCAATTGTGTGCAAATAAATGAATAGGGTTAAATAGAGTGATTAGCGTTAAATAGCAATACTTGTAACCACTTCGTTTTCTGCTAACAAATAATTAATACTGAATAGAATAATTAGCGCTAGATGGCAATAATTGAAACCATTTAACTGTGTAGAAACAATAGCTATTCTAATCTGCAAACAAATTAGTTCTTACTCATGTAAAAAGGAAATTAGCTACAAACTATTTAATTACAAAACATTTGTACATCCATATAACAGTGTACAAACAAATGATTCACAGTATACAGAATTTTTATGTTAGAGAGCAATACTTGAAACCATCTAACCGTGTGCAAAAGAATTAGCTTAGGTTTGTTTAAAAATAACATCAACTAAATGTGTTCACAAATTGTATAAATTTAATATATATGTATAAAGAGAATTTGGCATTAAATAACCTACAGTGGTTGAGATACTATAAAACCCAACCAAACTAAATCTTATATATTTAATATAGATATATAAAGAGAATTTGGCATTAAATAACCAACAGTGGTTGTCATACTATAAAACCTAACCAAACCAAATCTTATATATTTAATATATATGTATAAAGAGAATTTGGAATTAAATAACCTACAGTGGTTGTCATACTATGAAACCTAACCAAACCAAATCTTATATATCTAATATATATGTATAAAGAGGATTTGGCATTAAATAACCTACAATGGTTGATATCCCATAAAACTAAACCAAACAAAACAAATATATGCATTATTCTAATTATTTTTTTCCTTTTAATTTCATTCATAATTATATTGTGTGGATAAAATGATGAATGTTCTTAGTATTTTATTATATCGTGGTAAGGAAAAGATACACAGTGAAATAAAGATAATTGTTAATTAACTGAATTGTTACAGTCCGACTTGTATTATAAGTCTCGCGCTGTTGGTGTTACGTCCGAAGTTGGACTTACAACTGAACGACGTCTTTCAGAGCTTTCTCTCTGCTTCCCTTTCTGCGTCTGTTTTTGTCTCAGTAGCTTAAGAGACACAGCGTCTTTTATATTTCCGTGATGCCGGAAGTCACGTGATGCGAGTCTCTATACAACATATGTAAAAATGAGTTTCTGTTGTGTTTTCAATATTAGTATATTACGGATATACTAATGCTAATATTGATCCTTTGAGCGTGGACATTGGACTAAAACATCTTCCTCCCAACCAAGCCTCTAATACAATTATAATTTGTGGAGGTGCCTATGATATAATGGTTATCGTCGTAGGAAATGGACACGGTGACATGAGTTCAAACCTGGACGAGACTGATTGCATTTCACATAGCACTAATACCATTGGGAAAGGTATGAATCCAATCATTCTCCCTCCAGCTATGGGTAAATATTAGGACAGACTGTTCTTCAGCCTTAGTGAGGCAACTAGTCTAGGAGAAGGAAAGCTCTGAATTCAAACCTGTTAAACTCCGCGTAAAAATTGACCTTGTGTCATATCCTGCCCGAGCAGAGGGGTTGGTAAATATGAATGCAATTATAATTTCATCTACAGTTGTAAATCATCATTGAGGACTATTACGAACATATCTGTCGTACTATATTCATAAATCAACTGGTTTTAGTATTTTGAAAATATTTTTTGCTATGACACATTGATTTATTAGAGACTAAATTAAAAATCAGCATTTTATTACAGAGTTCACTTGATGCTTCGGATTCTCAGGTATTGCCTAATTTACCGAACCTCTCAGCACGAACAAGATGTGACACAAGGCCATTTTTCTGCGCAGTTTAATAGGTTTGAAATAAGATTTTTCCTTCTCCAAGACCGTTTGACATATCTAAGTTAAAGAACTCAATCCGCCCTACTATTTACCCATTGCTGGAAGGAGAATAACTGGATGTATACCTTTTTTAAGGGTATTAACACTATGTGAAAAGCAAACTGTTTCATCCAGGAATTAACCTAGCGACACAGTGTCCATTTCTTACGACGATAACCATTACACCATAAGCGCCTCCACTGATGTTTAGAGTTTATAGTCAGGAGGCGTTAATAGTGTAATTCTTATCATCGGAGGAAGTGAACACGGCTATCCGAGTTCGATTCCTGAACGAAGATGTTTGCATTTCTGTTATTGCTAATATTTTTGCGAAAGGTATTAATCCAAACATTTTTCTTTCTTCAAAGGCCGAGTAGACTAGAATCTTTAACCTTCTTATAGTAACGAGTCTAATGGAAGTAAAACTCTGAATTCAAAGTAATTATAAATTTGGAGGGGGGATGGGCACACTCACGACCAAATCAAGTTACGAGATGCCTTCTCTGAGTTCTTATAGCTAAATCGCAATTCAGTTGGAACAAAACTGTTTATCTTAACTTGTAACACTGACCTCAGCTAAGATGTAAGGCCTCGTTTTACATTTAAATAATACGACTCTCGACCGATATGAAAAGATACTAAGAGAACGTGCCTCAAGCAGCATTCAGAAAAATTGGAACCGGAATAGTGAATTTATTAACCACCGTAGAGGTTCAAGTCCTTAACCAGTGTCCCATTATGCTCGGTTCAATTTGTCGTTATCTTGGTATGAAAACACAGAATACCTAAGTATTTACATGGATAAATATAACTTAAACTATCTTCTTATATAAATAGAGATAAACAAATTTCACAGATATATATAAACACCCAATTCAGCTCTAAATGTGTTTATACATAAAGGAAAGAAATGAACTCTCTCTCTCTCTCTCTCTCTCTCTCTCTCTCTCTCTCTCTCTCTCTCTCTCTCTCTCTTGCTCCAACACGTACACAGATATGTACACACAGTCATACGTACATACTCACATTCACACACGTACTATCGAGAGAACTTAGAATACACTGACTGACTCACCTACAGGGGTGTAAGACTAACCCACAAAGAAAAGGAGCGTCCATGGTATGACACTAAACTGAATCTGATGGTGAAGCAGCCTTTCTGGAAATCTGGGGATTGGAGAGTACTGATCCATTGCCATTACAACCAGGTCCACGATGTAAAGGTTCTATCTTAGGTTTAAATAGATCTATTAACAAATTATAAGTTAGAAATAGAAATACATCATAAAACGGTATTTAAAAATCGATTTCTTAACATGTAAGCATAAAAAAACCAAGACGGTTTTGCATGCCGTTAAAATCAATCAACCAATCAACGCATACGCAAACACACCCACAAAGTCATAGTGGATCATAGAATCTCTCTCTCTCTCTCTCTCTCTCTCTCTCTCTCTCTCTCTATCTATCTATCTATCTATCTATCTCTCAATCTATCTATCTCACAGGTAACGTAATTTGATTTGGCCCTGTGCTAGCGGCTATATGTCTATATTTACCCAACCCCACCATATAAGACAGATGCTACATAAGATCAATTCTAAACGGAATTAAACAGGCTTAAATTCAGTGTTTTCCTTCTCATAGATCGGTGGCTATAGCAAGGTTAAAGAGCCAGTCTATCCTACCAGTCTCAATGGCGAGAGAATGGTTGGATCCATTCCTTTTTCAAGGGTATTAGCACTATGAGAGATGCAAACACCTTAGTGTCGGTTTTGAAATCGAGTAGCGCAGTCCTTTCTTTTATGACGGCAAACATCCATCCATGATCGCTTCCATCTGCAACGATCCTTTTTGTGCTTTTATTAGCTTGATTTACTTTGGTTATTTCGTTTAATGGTATATCAGCTGTTGTCAGTTATTTAATGCCGAATCCTGTTTTTATATATATATATATATATATATATAAGTATTATTCGGTCCAGTTAAACCGGAGTTGGGAGTAATTCCATCAGGACAAAAAAACCATTCAACAGTGAACATTTAAACTCTCCTGGTAAAGAGTTCAATGTAACTGACATTACAGAAAAATAAAAAAATTAATTTACTATAATTCCAACCGGCAATAAAATTTAAAAAAAAACGGAAGAGGGCTAAATGAGGAGAAAACTCTTCACCCCTCTTCTATCCCCTCCCACCCTTCTTTCCTGTGTCTATTCTGAATTATTTTATCCATAAGATCTGAAGAAGTCCTGTTAACTCTTTTTGGTGTTTTTGATTTATATCAAAAACCCTTAACAGGATGGAAATAAGTTTATAATCCTAATGTGACCGGTTTTGTTTTTATATATATATATATATATATATATACACACACACACACAAACACACATATATTTATTTATTTATTTATTTACGGGTGCATGGGCGTGTGAGTGCATGCGTGATTGTATTTGTTAGCGAGTAGTTCGAAAATAACTTTATTTTGAGACGAGTTAGAACTCATTTATTTGCACACAGTTAAATGATTTCTAGTATTGCAATCAAGCACTAATAATTCTCTTTAATATTAATCTTGTCCGGTCGGCTGGGGCTGTAGAATACACCGACTGCATCTCTACAGAGGGGAAAGACTCCTCCACTGAGACTCTTGGATATGACACAACACAATATGATATTGAGGTTTCACTAATGCTGGAGTTTTGGGGAATGTGGAATATCTCATTTCCATCGCTTCCAGGTCCACTCTAGCCCTGAGTGGTGGTACCTGAGAGGGTCCAATCTATGGGTCAAATAGAACTAGACTGTCTTCTAATGCTCAACTGAATTTTTTTTTAAATAGAACTGTTTATATGTATAAAAATGGGTTTGGCATTAATAACCTAGAATAGTCGATGTGCTATTTAACCAAACTAAACCAAAACAAATCATTAATATTAATCATTTGTTTGCACACAGTTTTTAACTATAGCTATCATAGCGTAATTGACCCTCAACCACTGACGTCTTTGAGCACATTTGAATACTTCTTAGCTACAAGAGCAATTTGAAGAATTTGGTCGGTACAATCAAATAAGAGCTACGGCTTGACACGCTCTGCCGGTTGATCTGATCAGGCTGCTTTGACCACTTGTCTAGCTCAGTAAAGACAAACATGATGTGTTGAAAGTCACATGATCTCTTCGGTTACCAGGTCAGTGACTGCTCAGCTACCAGACTCCCATCCTCAAGAATTATGGGTCGATGTCTAGACGTCTAGGTTGCTAAACTTAACAATTTGAAAAAGATGTCCAACTCAATCTCGATATTTTTGAGTTTTTGATAATTTGAAAAAAATTGCCCACTTTTCGAACAAAATTTGTTTGTCGAAATATAGGGTGATCCAAGTTCAGTATCATTCATATTCAAGAGACCTGAGTGGGTGAAGAATGTTTAAAAAATTACTAAGGCATAAATTTACATCATATCAAAAGTGAAGTTACAGTAGTTATTCGATCAACAGAAACAATGACTTGAATGCCGCCGGGTCAATCCACTTTTGGCACTTTGCTTTCTTCGTGAAATCTGTGGATGTTTAAACCCTTTCCTACTGTCAAGTTACATTCTGATCTTGCATATTACACTCTAACAATGATTACCCTGCCGACTCAATCATCTGTGATCTTGGATAAGTTATCTCACCCATCTTCCGATTGCTTCCCTTCCAAACGCCACCAACTCAATTGAATTAAAATATATAAATCAGAGTTCTGCTCCTCATGAGAACCCCACCCAAAAAGAGGACATACCGATAGAGATGAACTAGTTTTGATACTATCCTCATCTATTCTCGAATTAAAATCTGTCTCACACCAGCCTTTTTAAAATGGACGGCTGATGAATAAAAACTTCTATGCTGATCATTTAATCCCTCGTTCCTCTCTTACTTAGTAAATACAGCTTCAGTTCCGATACATTGGGAATTAAAAGCATGGGAATTTTGGCAAGAGTCTACATGATACTTAAGTTATTCGCAAATTTTCAAGTCGTCTAGGTTTCAATTTGGTGAAAACCTATGTTTTCGAATGCTGATTTTCAAAGCAAGTCCGCAAAACACATTTAGAAGTTTGCGGGAACAGAAGGATCTATTTCTCTTTTGCGCTATGCACAAATAACATTAGTAAATAGTATAATATAATGGCTGAAGGATTTCGTTTTATATATCTTGCCTTTGGGTTTAGTTAAGCTGAGAACCTTTCGGCTCAGTGCATGGGTTAGTTAGATGCAAACATGAGCGCAGGTATTCACGCGCGCGGAGCGGACGTGTCATGCAGAGATGTCACAATAAAAATCCCAGATAGAGGATATGACCAGGGATGAGAGTGACGTCACACACCGGAAGCGTGGGCTGCGATTTGAGAAAAGTCAGTTAGTTTAGTTCCTGCCTGGGAGGAAGACGGTTGACTTTCGGGGCTCGTCGTGGCCAGACGAATTTGTGCGCTACGGGCACCACGCGTTAGTTGAGTTGAGAGCTGACGATGTAAAAGCAGTCAGCATGGAAGGGTTGTGTCTCTCACTCCTTATGTCGAAAAACCTTTTAACTCAAAGGTAATAAAAAGTTTCGTACCTGAACTAAGAAGTCGTCAAGTGTTGTTCGTGTTTCTGGATTCCGATGTTATCTATATATGGACATTATGAACGTTCTGCGTACAGGTATGAATATGTCTATTTCGCGTATCCATATCTGACTATGTTACAAGAGCTTCGCACAACCTTTTCAGTTCTGTTGGCCGGAGCTGAAGAAAACGCCGATTGCACCCCTTCCCCCACAAACAACGAGTGCACAGGGTATGACACTCAATTGCACCAGATGGTGAGGATCCATTGCTGGAGCTTAGGAGAATGTGGAGTACCACTTCATTGCCACTGTTTCTTGGTCCACTCTTATTCGAATTGGTAGTACCTGTTAGGGTTCCATCGAAGAGTCAAACAGAACTGTTCAATCCCTTTCAAAGGATTATTATTAACTATTTCAAATATTGTAGCTGAGTCCAAATTGTTTATATTTGATAGAAATACTTGATAAATAT
Source organism: Sepioteuthis lessoniana (assembly GCA_963585895.1). Classification (NCBI taxonomy): domain Eukaryota; kingdom Metazoa; phylum Mollusca; class Cephalopoda; order Myopsida; family Loliginidae; genus Sepioteuthis; species Sepioteuthis lessoniana. The sequence continues at coordinate 49,978,103 of OY757934.1, read as the reverse complement.
ATTTACTAATGTTAAATAGAAATACTTGAAACCATTTAACTGAGTGCAAACAAATAAGCTCTTATTTGTTTAAAAATAAAGTCACCTACAAATTATTTGCTTACAAATTATATATATATATATATATATATATATATATATATACACGCTCACATGCACACACACACACACACACACACACATATATATATATATATATGTGTGTGTGTGTTTAAACAGCATTTCTTCGTTGAGGCATGTATGATTAAATATTACGGAAAATCTTTGTCTACTTATTTTTGTTTCGATTCTTTCAAATCACCGTTTTGATACCCGACTGTAATTGGCTAACAAATTATCCATATATAACTGATTCCCAAGTACTTTCATGCCTCTCTCGGGCTATCATCAGGTGGGGGCATATGGCAAAAGTACAACACAACATTATATTTATACTGGTGTAAATTTTTTAATTCTATATATGGTAGAATAGCTAAAGACACTTCAGTACATTAGCACTGGTTTCAAAATTAATTAATATACGTATATATATTTAAAGAATAGTATTTGGCATTGAATGACACACTAGGTTTGGTATACCATAAAACACCAAAAAACTGACTTCTTCATGTCAACTTTTGTTTACGATATTCTAACCAAAATTTCGGTAGATTTTAATATCATGTGCAAACTGACTGTAGTACGGATTTTGGCGCTACCCTTTGTAAGTGGCTCAATTCTCAAAGTGATTGCTGCATACATATCTAAAGAGGCGTAAGAAATGGAATCAGTGACCCGAGTTCATTTTCTTGGACGAAGCTATTTGTATTTAACGTAGCGTTAATGCTTTGGCCAAAATTATAAATCCATCTCTTCTCTCCACCCCCAAACAATGGATAAAATAAATGTGTAGGGTCTCTTTTTTAGCTTTGGTTAGGCAACCAATCTAGCTGAAGGAAAACAGTGAGTTCAATCCAATTGCACTTTGATTAAAAATGCATCCTACGCACGATAACCATTACACCACCATGGTGTTATGATCAAAACATTTTGTTCATTACCTAGCGCCTCCAACTCTAAATTCATATATATTACAGTGTACACATATCCTGATAGTCACCCCATCTGTAGGGAATAATATCAATGCTGATTGTTTCCTGAATATGATACTAAACTACATATGGTGATGAGATTCTAATTCTAGAGATCTTGTGTCAAAAACCTTTTTATAGCCATTATTCCCACGTGCCCGTGGTGTAATGGTTATCGTCGTAGGAAATGGACACGGCGACACGAGTTCAAATCCTGGACGAAACTGATAGCATTTCACATAGTACTAATACCCTTGAGAAAGATATGAATCCAATTATTCTCCCTCTAGCTATGGGTAACTAGTAGGACAGACTTGGTTCTTCAGCCTTGGTGAGGCAACTAGTCTAGGAGAAGGAAAACTCTGAGTTCAAACCTGTTAAACTTCGTTTAAAAATTTACCTTGTGTCATATCCTGTCTGAGCGGAGGGGTTGGTAAATATGATTATTCCCACGTCCACTCTGACACAGAGCGGTAATACTTGTTAGGGCCACAAATATAAGTCGAAAAGAGCTGTTTTAAAATGATTACAATCAAATAAGAATAATTGATACAATTTTCTGTATTTCATTAGACCAAGGGCAAGAAAACACTCTTAAGAAACAACTGTTCAAAGAATCGGAATACAACCGTGCAATGAACGTGATTCCCTAACCTTCAGGCATAAAATAACTCTAGAAAGGGTGTTATGCCTTTAATCTCAATTCTATCTAACCTGAATTTTTTCTCTGAACTTCTTGATATATAAAACGCTTTCTATTCAGTCTGTCAGTCCCTTTATAGATGAATATAGAAAGGTTTACTGACATACACCCTTCTGCACAAAGAAGCTTTATTAAAAGTCAGTACAGAGAGGCATATCTTAGCATAAAAAATTATCTATCTTGCTACATAATATTCGCCCACACGTGTACATCTCAGAAAAAAACAAACATCATTTATCTGAGCTTACAAACATACACTTTAAATACATGCCCGGATGATCACGCAGTTCTATAGCGCACAATCACACGACAATATACAGCAAGTGTACACACAGGTCGTAATCTGCGCGCACGCGCAGTTGACGAGAAAGAGGATACAGCAGACAACATCTAAATTCTTATAAATTTAATAAATGTATCTCATTATTCGAAAGAAAAGATGTAGAAATGAAGAGTCAGAAAAAGGAAATGCTCTGGGCGAACAAACGACTAATACCTTGAGTTCGAAGTGAGAAACGGTGGGAAGGTGAACATCGTGGATTACGTACTGCAATATTTGCTATTTCAAGGAATTTATTACAATGCAATTTGGTTATTTTGCTGGAAGGTTTTTCAGAGTCTGCAACTGGAAGGTAGGTTTTTAAAAAAGCGGGGGAGTAATACAGGTGCGATTGTAACAGTGTAAATGATTTTGGTCATCTGTACAGTTTACACATTCAAATGTGTACACAATACGATGCTACATATAGAAGTGAGAACATTTGAAAATGCTATGATGTTTTTGTTAGTAATTTTTCTTTCAGATAAATGTCTCACTATCTTTCCTAGTGAAGCAGGAAAATGTACGAGCTACTGGGAATCATTGATATGTATTTTTAGGGTGAGAAACCATTTTGTGAGTTAAAGCTGTGTGATCGCAGATTTTTTGAAAGATGGATCCGATTAAAAGGAACTTTGTATCTGCATGAAATAGTATATATATACACATATATATATACACGCATATATATACACATATATATATATACACACACATATATATATATACACATATATATATACACATATATATATATATGTGTGTGTGTGTGTGTTTGT
>OY757934.1:49522732-49972732 GCA_963585895.1 Sepioteuthis lessoniana | reverse complement strand
CACACTTACACATACGCGCGCACACAAACGCACACGCATATATTTATATATATATATATATATCATCGTTTTCATCATGCAGCCAAGCCGACGAGAGGTGTAGAATACACCGATTCCATCTCTATAGAGAGGGAAGACCTGGGGAATATGGAGTACTTCATTGCCATAACTCCCAGGTCCACTCTGACTCGGAGTGGTAACACCTGATAGGGTCCTCTTTATGGATTTGATAGAACTGTTTGACATTTAAACTCTGTGCAAATAAATGACTGTCAAATTAAATTTTTGGTTTTACATAGCAATACCTGGAACCATTTTATTGTATGCAAGGGAATGATTGATGTTCAATAGAGTAAATATAGTTGGTTGGTTGGTTGGTTGGTTGGTTGGTTGGTTTGAATTTATGGCATATCAACCTTTGTCGATTATTTAAACCTTAATTCATTTTTTAAAAAGTAATCAGTTCTTTTTCAAACAATTCAGTTTACCATGTGTATTGGTTGGTGGGTTGGCTGGTTGGTTGAATTTTATGGCATATCAACCTTTGTAGGTTATTTAAAGCCAAATCCATTTGTATACAAATAGAAAGTTCGATTTCAAGCAGTTCAGTTTAGCATACATACACAGTTTAATTGTCAAAAATATTTCTATTTAAAGCTATTTAGTTTATTCAAACAGTTCTAATTCAAACGATTCAATTCAGCATAAGTAGGGAGTTTAGTTTTATTTAACCCATAGATAGGGCCCTATCAGGTGCTACCACTCCAGGCCAGAGTGAACCAGTGAACGGTAGCCATGAAGGAGTGCTTCGCATTCCCCAAAGCAAAAGCATCACCGGGACTTCACCATCAGATTGTTTAATGCCATATATTCAGGACACTCGTTAAAGAGGGGTCTTACCCCTCTGTAATAGGGCAGTCAGTGTATTCTACAGCCCCAACCGACTGGGCAAGGAGAATAATCAGTGTTAAAAAACAAGACTTGTAAGCACTTCATTGTCTGCAAAAATATAGCATTGACGAGAATTGTCAGTGTTAGTAATATTTGAAACCATTTCCCTGTGTAGAAACAATAGCAATACTAGTGTTTAAGCAAATTTAGAAATATAATTATCAACAAACTATTCACAAACAAATTATATATATATCTATATTTAAATCTGTGTAAACAAATGACAGATTTTAAATTCTTACTGTTACATAACCATATTAGAAACTATTTATATTTGGGCTAACACATGATTAATAGTAAATAGAATTATTTGTATTAAATAGAAATACTTGAAACCATTTAATGGTGTGCAAGAAATGAGCTCAGGCTCATTTGAGAATGTTATCCACGAAATTTGTTTACAATTCATATATATTTAATATATACGTATAAACAGCATTTGACATTAAATAACCTAAAACTATAGATATTATTGAAATTACTGGATATTGGCATAATGGTTAGAGTGTTCGCCAATAGCCCGGGAGACCTGGGTTCAATCCCAGGTCGAGTCATACCAAAGACTTTAAAAATGGTACTTGATGCCTCCTTGTTTAACACTCAGTGTTATAAGGTACTGATCAAGGGTAAGAGGGAGAAATCCATGTAAAGGAGTAGCGCCCTCCACAACAGCTTGGTGTAGTAGCTATCGAAAAGGGAGCCTTGGGGTCACCCTCGACAATGTTCGCCAACTTTACTTTTTTACTTATTGATATGCCATAAAACGAAACTAATATCATTATAGTCATTAAACCATGCTGATAGCATGTACGGATTCCCTTGACTCTCGACATCCGGCACTATCGTCCATCTTTATCAGTCGGTGCTCAAGACGCCATCCGGTGTCTGCACAGAACTGATGTATTCAAGTCTGTGCTGGTCAGCAAGTACCGGTTTGTGAGCCCACAGTAGAACTTTGATTAAACAAACGAAAGCTTCTACTTAATGCCTTATGATTCCCGAGCTGACGTGGTTCGCTTGCTGGCTGAGCGGTATGATACTAAGTCTAACGTAAAGTTGGCCGGGTTTCAATCCCAAATTCAAGCATTCTACGTGTCTAGCCACACTGAAGATTTGCGATACAACGAAACGGTCTGTGGATGACAATATATATATATATATATACGCACTTACAGTAACGGTTATCGTCGTAGGAAATTGACTCGTTAATCAGGGTTCGAATAATGGCTGAACCTGTTTGCGGAAAGGTTTGAATCCATATGTTTTTCCCCTGCTATAGGCAAATATTAGGACTAACTGTGTTTGTAGCATTGCTTGGGCAAATGATCTATAAGAAGGAAAATTTTGAATTCAAACCAGTCTTTAAAACATTGACCTTGTGTCACACCTTGCCCGTACCAGAGGTCTTAGGTAAATACGTATCTACACACACACACACACATACACATATATATGTATATATACAGCAATAGAGAGACATAGACGGACAGACAGAGACAGAAATCAGAGGAACAAAGGTAATAAGACACACTGAAAATTATTTTTCCATATTTATCTATCTTTAATTTTTCTCAACTAGTATCGACTATAGGTCATCATCAGAATAAGCTTTTGGGGAAGTAGTTTTCAAAGAAAGCGTTTTTGATTACTCAGCGACAAATTCGCGACAAAAATAACCGGGAGCATGCCATATCCATGGCTTTTTAAAATTCAAAACCTTTGAGATGTCTGAATCTTAACCTCTATGTATTATAGCCCCGTGTCGTTCATTGCTATCCGTGGAAGGCACAACCTAAGGGGATATCTCTGTCAGGAATAATTTTCAAATCCAGCTGAGACTGTTCTGATTAGATATTTGACATAGACATTTCTTTATTAAATAGTTTATGTGGTATATTGATTGTTCATCCCACTAATTTGGAATGTTTTTATGTTAAATCAATTCGGAATCGGAATTTAGAAACGGTTTATCCTTTTATATTTGCGGTTCGCTGTCTGGAATCCTTGCGATATTGCCTGTTTCATTTTATTCAGTTCTTTGTATATAGACAAATTTGAGATTTCTGATGAATTCACGGTCAGTTAGCTGGTTGTACCTCTAGCAGTAATAGTAATACTATTAGTAGTTTTAGTGGACAATTATAGCATATACCGGGCCATTGGCCTAATGAATAGAGTGTTCGCCAATGGTCCGGGTGACCGAGGTTCAATCCCAGGTCGAGTCATACCAAAGACTCAAAAAATGGTACTTGATGCAGCCTTGCTAAGCACTCAACACTATAAGGTGAAGATCAAGGGTAAAGTGGAGCAATCCCGGGAATGAAGTAGCGCCCTCCCCTACACCCCGGAGTAGTAGCTATTGAAAAGGGAACCTTCGGGTCACCCTTGACTATGGTCGCCAGCTTACTTATAGTACATACGCTGAATTCTTTATCTGTAGTTATTTGGCCTAAAATAAAGTAGACATTCTGAATTTCTAATAACATTTTTCAGCTAACTAGTACAATCTATTTGGTAATATATGTTTACTAACCCATTCACATAATCAGAATAGGACACACTGTCAGTTTTTTAGTGTGTTTAATTGTTTTGAATTTTAGGTTTCCCTTCATCAAGAACGAGGTTAAAGAATCCAGTCTGTTTTTTATTTGCCTATAGCAGGAAAGAGAATAGTTAGATCCATACATCTCCAAAGATATTAGCACAATGTTAAATGCAATCAACCTCGTCCAGGATTTAAACTCGTGTTCCATTTCCTACCACAATAACCGTAATACAATATATACTCATTGGGAGCCCCATTCATCCAGCCTGGTGCCACATCTAAACCAAATCTTTAGTAAATTACCACTATATATATATATATATATATATATATATATATATATATATATATATATATATATATATATATATATATATATATATATATATATATATATATATATATATATATATATATATATATATATATATATATATATATATATATATATATATATATATATATATATATATATATGTCGACCGCCCCATTCGCATAGTGGTTAGACCATTCGCCAATGATCCGTAAGACCGGTGTTCAATCTCAGATCAAGTCATACCATAAACTCAAAATGTGGATTACTAAAATTTTTGCTGCTTTGAAATGACTATACTCGAATATCAACTCACTCGGGCTGAGCCTAAGTAATAATTTACCAAGCCTTTTGCTTAGATGTCGCACAAGGCCTTATGGTTATACACAACAATCCTCAGAATGGCCACAGATGTGGCTGTGTTTATACTACTGTACGGATGCACCACATGGATGCTTGCAAAATGAATAGAGAAAAAGCAAGAGGAGAACTACTCACGAATGCTACAAGCTATCTTGAAAAAATCCTGGAAGTAACACACCATGAAACAACTGTTGTTCATCCACATACCCCCTATCAGGCGCCTTTGGTGGTGTAATGGTTAGCAAGCTCGACTAGCAAACCTACACGAGTGAGTTCGAGTCTCAGTGGGTGCCCCTTTCATATGGCCTTGTGCCACATCTAAGCAAAAAGCTTAGTAAATTTCCATCCACATACCCCCTATCTCCAAAATATCCAATTACAACGAATAAGACATGCGGGCTACTGCTGAAGAAAGAAAGACAAATTCATTAGTGACGTTCTTCTATGAACTCCCACAGATGGACGCGCCAATCTTGGCCGACGAATAAGAACTTATTTACAACAGCTTTATGCGGACACTGGATGCTGTTTAGAGGACCTGCTGTGGGCGATAGATGATTGAAACAGATGGAGAGAGAGAGAGAGAGAGAGAGTCAGGGAAATCTGTGCTGGCAGCGTGACTTGATAATGATGATGATGATATATATATATATATATATATATATATATATATATATATATATATATATATATATATATATTCTGGAATATGCCAAAAATGATAAGTATCTGAAAATAAAAAAGTTGATTTAATTCTTACTTCTGTTACTGGACAAATTTTCTAAAATCGATAATTTTTTCCTAAAGGTGTTACATGAACAAACATCATGCTATGTGACCTCTTCCTTCCACCTTGAATATGGTGGATAAGACAAATTCTTTTTATTATTTCTGTCTGATGATTTTATTACCCATATGAAACTTTAAATAACAGACTGAATTTCACTGCTATATAGTTTGGATATTATATTTTATGTCTGCTATGTCATATTACAATCGAGCACAATTTTTGTTCACCTTTCTAATTATATATATATATATATATATATATATATATATATATATATATATATATATATATATACGTGGTGCATTCAATAAGTTTCCAGACTTTTGTGTACAGGCATTTAAAATTGTCGAAGACTCTTGAAATTTGCTGTGCCGAAACTCTCTAGTCTACAACGGCACTGCAATCAGTGGTCGCTGGTTCGATCCCCAGTGGTGGAGATTACGGTACGCACTGTTGATGAGACCTAATAAGGTCGAAACAGCTGTCCAGTGTTCCCGTTTCTCGTGCGTAGATGTTCGGCGGATTTTCTGGTCATGGTAATTCAATTCACAATATTAATTCTTCAACTTAAATAATAAAAAATATGTACATCTATTCCCTTGCCTCTGAGGTATAATAATTACGTGGATGCGTATTTCTAAGCTTCTTGGGAAGACGTGGCACTAGGGGAGGTGACCGTGTCCTCTGGATGTAACTTGCAAGACACATTTAGGTTATTTGGCCGTGCCACTCCCCTGAGTAGAGCTAGTGGCTTAGTTGTAGAGTTTCGGCACTGCAATCTGTGGTTACTGATTCGATCTCCAGTGGTGGAGATTTCGATATACACTGTTGATTTTATATATATATATATATATATATATATATCCTTCTGCACTATTTCCATTAGATTATTGTCTTACGATTTTAACCCAACATTGGCATAATGGTTAGTGAGTTCGTCAATAGCCCGGGAGATCTGGGTTCAATCCCAGGTCGAGTCATACCAAAGACTCAAAGAATGGTACTTGATACCTTCTTACTTAACACTCAGCATTAAAAGGTAGGGTAAAGTGAAGCAATCCAGGGAAATGAGTAGCGCCCTCCCCTACACCTTGTTGTTGTAGCTACCAAAAAGGAAACCTTTGGTCACCCTCGATTATGGTCGCCGAACTCAACAAGCATATTTTGGGGATATTTAAGCTTTTTAGACCCACACTGGCATAGTAACATTGAATTTTATGCATTTTTCTAATTTTCACATATATATATATGGTTGTTAACCAGCAGTACGTAGTAAGTGAGGTCGAACTCAACTCCCGCAATCACGTTCACTTTCAGACTTAATCCCAGTTATGGATCAGATGATACCACTACCGTTCTTCTACAAGGGTGGCGTTGTCATTAAATAATCCAAGAAGAGAGGGGTTGGTTTGATTTCTTTATTTTTAATGGTATATCAACTTTCGGTGGCCATTTATTGCCAAAGTCATCCTTGTTTTGTTTAACCCATAGCTAGCGGGATCAGGAGGTTCGTGCCTTTATCAAGTTTATTACTCCGAAATAGAACATAATACCACGACTAAGGTTCGATCTCTCTTCTTCAGTCCTGCACATTTCAACAACACCATGAGGTTTCCCCCACGAATGTTCACTTCCCATTTAACAAAGAAACCAAACTAATATATATATATATATATATATATATATATATATATATATATGTAGTCATCCACTAACAGATCTGTTTCGTTCTATCAGAACTCATCGGTGTGGCTGGACATTAGCTTCCCGTGGTTGGGATCGAAACCCGGTTGACTCAAACGCCAGCCAAGCCTCTAACCCTTCAGCCACGAGGAGCCATTAGCTGCGAAGTAAATTTTAAACGGTTATGAATCACAATTACTATTGTTTACATACATCCGTTCAACGGCTACCGAGACCTCAATTCATATATGAAGAGGTTTGCAATAAACGCTAATGGCAACATGATTACTTCTTCGCCAGAGAACTCAACCTTACGGGGGTAGGGGAGTATATATCTCTATAATCCACTGACAGATGTGTTTCGTTCTATCAGAACTCATCAGTTTGGCTAGACATTAGCTTCCCGTGGCTGGGATCGAAACCCAGTTGACTCAAACGCCAGCCAAGCCTCTAACCCTTCAGCCACAAGGAGCCATTAGCTGCGAAGTAAATTTTAAATGGTTATGAATCACAATTACTATTGTTTACATACATCTGTTCAACGGCTACCGAGACCTCAATTCATAAATATATATATTCTTCTGCTTGCTTTTAAACTCTAACCCTGCTATAATTTTCTGAGCTGTTTAGAGCCGACCCAAATACAATATAACCTTGTCACTATTCAAAAACAAAGAAATCAAATTAATATCTTCATTGCTAAATTGTGGAAATATTTTTTCATTACATTACACTCCTTGATTGCCTCTGGTTCAGATAGGTAGCACCTATATGGGTCCCATCTATGCGTTAAACAGATATGTGTGAAAATTATTCCTATCCGATAGGACTGTGTGCAAATAAAAACCCTTAAAGAACTACACAAAAACTGTAAATATGAACGTATAATAAACACAATTCAATGTTGGAATGAGAGAAGTTTACACATTTTTCAATAGTGACAGGATCAAACTGCATTTGGGTCGGCTCTAAACAGTTCAGAAAATTATAGCTTTCTTAGAGTTTAAAAGCAAATGGAATAATATATATATATATATATATATATATATATATATGAATGTATTGGTTTGGTTTCTTTATTTAATGGAATGCGAACCTTCGCGGGGGACCCTCATGGTGTAGTGGAAATGTGCCGGACTGCAACATTGTGGTAAGAGAGATCGAACTTTAGTCGTAGGAATACGTTCTATATATAGGAGGTGCCCGTGGTGTAATGGTTATCGTCGTAGGAATTGGACACGGCGACACGAGTTCAAATCCTGGGCTGATTGCATTTCACATAGCACTAATAGGAAAGGTATGAATCCAATTATTCTCCCTCCAGTAAATAGTAGGGCAGACTAGCTCTTCAGCCTTGGTGAGGCAACTAGTATAGGAGAAGGAAAACTCCGCTTAAAAAATTGACCTTGTGTCATATCCTGCCCGATCGTAGGGGTTGGGTAAATATGATAATACGTTCTATTTCGGATTAATAAACTTGATAAAGGTACAAACATCCTGATCACTAATTTGGGAGCATAAAATTCACCTAGATGCCGTTAAAAATCAATCAATTAATCAATCGATGACCCTGGGAAATATAGAACTTGGTGCCTTGAGACCCTTTATTCTAGTTATAATTTGCTCACTGGTTCTAAGTGCGTCATCAGTTTTTCTTCATGGGCTTTGCTTTATCAAGATATAACATATCCCTAACTGTTATGCATACAACTTGTCAGACGTAAAGATTGATGTCTACAAATTTTTATAATTGCTCTTTTGACCAATAAAACTAATTCATACATCAAGATTTTTTTCTTTATGATTGAATTACATCATATAATCAAATAAAACTGAAAAGAAAACTATGTTATCATTGATACATTGTCAATTTACTTATCTCAGAAAAACGGTTTTTCAAAAACATCTTATGTTGAGCTGCCCCAAAGCAATCATGTCGTATAGACCAGCAGTAGTCCACCATCATGTTAGTATCCCAGCGTCCCCGGTATCTTACTTTCATAATCCTTGAATCGTGTTTGAATTGTTCACACTGTTCTTCAATTAGGTGTCCATGTTTTTCTAAGAAATAATCCAAGTGGTTGAATAAAATACTCTTTGATGCTCATTTTACAGCCCTATTGACGGAAAGAGGATAACATGCTCTTTACTAGAGTAATTATCTGATTCAAAGTTCTCGGAAAAATTCCTAAGAGAGAGTACGAAAACCATATATCTGCTTTAGCCTTGTTCTCTGAATCTTAGTAATGCGGATCTTTCATGAGTGCCCTGATTTGCGACTTGTCAAAAATACTAAACTCTAGCTTCTCCACGCCCAGCACTGGAAATGTTCGGAGTATTTCGTTCTTCAGAGCATTTATAAAGTGTTTCATTAAATATAGTTTCATGTGTAATGGTGGTAAAATAGTCTTATCTGCAAAACTGATTCTTCCGCAATTACATTCTTTGCTCCCAAAACAATTTTTTTTCATCATACAACGTGTGAAAGCTCGTGCGATACCATGTCCTCATCAGCCACCAACCAGGGGTGATAACACAGTTTCGGTAGCTCAAGGCGGTACTGCCACTCCTGGCGCTACCGAGCAGCTTTTGCCACCGGACAGGGTATTAAAAGAATTATATATATATATATATATACGCCGGATCAATTAAAAGCAGAGATTACATTGGACATTAATCTTCATTTTTAGTGTGCAGTTTGTGATTTAAAAAAAAAGGAAAAAAAAAAACGCGTTTACTTTCAGCGGTTGATGTTATTACGCGTTTACAGTAACCGTTTCTTATGTAATCATTGTTTTCTCGTCTTGAGCTCATCCCTAGATCTTGTATTGTAGAGGACAGATAAAGTAGGGATACTTATTGTATCAACGTTGGGTCAGATCTACAAAGCACATTCAAAAAGTTCTAAGCCTTACCCGGAGAGAAGGGCCATAGCTAACCAATTTTTATTGCGACAACACCCTACCACTTCTTATAAAACTAGAAAAGTACTTCAGATGGTTCAACTTTTATTCAGAAGTGAAAGTGTTTAGTTTCAACAAGAAATTTAGTTATTGCTAATCTTTCTAGTTGATGCTTTGAACTTTTTGACCGACCATCGTAGAGAGATTAACCCCACGATCGTGGTATATCTTCTGCAGGACAAGGGCGATTGTTTTTTTTTACTCTTTAGTCATCTTAGTTGAGTGACCAACTGAGATTGATCCATAATCGTTGTCATTGCGTCGAAGAAACATTTGAAGCTCATCATAGTAACTATCTATGAAGAAGCGCTACTTGTCTCTGTCTCCTACCAGAGAGGACTTGACACAAGGTTAATGACCCGAAGGTCTGATTAAAGTGGGGATTATGGGAGGGGGAGGTTAGGGTCGTGCCGAGTCTCGAATTCTTCTGGACTTAGATCCAAACATGGGTCCGGGAAAGGATACCTGATTATAGCTTGAACTGAGGCCCAGTGCCATACTTGCTGGTTAATGACCGCCCTCTCGAAGATGCGTTATTCGCTTAATACATATTTTGATATTTCCATTTTTATCAGCAAGCAAAAAAGAAATTCCTTTTTTTCCTAAGAAATGAATTAAATCTATTTCTCTTTTACGATAGAACGTGATTTTCCTTCTCTGTTGCAATGAATTCTTTTCTGCTTGCTTGAACAGTTCTCCTGATTTTTTTTTTTCAATAAATTTAGCTCTGTTATCAGCCCATTAAGCTACGGGAAATGAAAATCTTGTGTAATTGATGGGGTTCCTTTAAAGTCACTGTAACTTCGCTCATGAGTAGTCTTCAACTGAAGCAGAGGATTCATCTTCTTCTTGGTTTCTCTGTTCTCTGCACACCGGAGGTATAATAAACTTCAGACATTTCCGCTAGCTATTAGTCCATTACTGAAGTTTGTTTGTTGGTTGGTTGGTTGGTTGGTTGGTTTTACGGCGTATCAACCCTTTCGAGTCATTTAACGCTGAATTAAATCATTTCGATACAGGTTTCAAACAATTCAGTTTAGTATAAGCATTATTTCTTGTTTACACACAGTTAAATGTCAAAACAGTTCAATTTCAAACAATTCAGTTTTGCATAACTACACAGGTTCAATGTCAAATATCAGTTCTATTTCAAGCAATTCAGTTTAGGATAAGTACACAGGTTTAATGTCATAAACAGTCCTGCTGTAAACAATTCCGTTTAGCATAAGTAAAGAGTTTCAATGTCAAAGAACAGTTCTATTTCAAACAATTCAGTTTAGCATAAGTACACAATTTCAATGTCAAAGAACTGTTCCATTTCAAACATTTCAGTTTATCGTAATTACACCGTTTAGTTCTATTTGACCCATAGATAGGACCCTATCAGGAGCAGCCACTCTGGGCCAGAGGGGATCTGGGAGCTATGGCAATGAAGGGGTACTCCGCATTCCCCAAAACTCCAGCAATACTGGAACCTCACCATCAGATGGTTTAGTGTCATTATCGGGACACTCATTGGGGAGGGGTATCTTACCTCCCTGCGGAGAAACAGTTGGTGTATTCTAAAGCCCCAGCCAACTTGGCAAACTACTGAAGGTGACCAAAACAAGTTTTACAGAATGTGTGCAGCTTATTTCTTAGCAAGTTATATTTTGAAATAGCTTAGTTATGGCCTTTTCAAAAAATCAAATATGGATTTTATCTTTTCCATGAAAGTGTACTCTTTAAGAATGTAGCAAAAATAATTTGAATGATTCAAACTTTATCTTCATGAGGAAGCGATGTTATCACCCGCAAATGAGAAATACAACTTTCAGTGAACATTGGCTTCTCAAAACCTGCAGCTGCCCGAAAGTAATGAAGGTTATATTCTTATTAAATGGATTGTAGACACCTCGAAGCGGATTTAAAATCTGAGGCAACGAAAAACTTTATTGAATTTATAGCTAAGTGTAATAATTTTAATCTTTGAGGCGGTTGCTTATGTAGAGATATCGATCATAATTTTTTTTCTCGTTATTCAGTTTGGGTTATGACAACAAATTGCATCCGATTGTGAGACTCCAGTTCCAGAGATCTGGAAATCGTGAAGTATGCCTTCTTTGCCAGGTCCGCTCTGGCGGGTTTCTTGCGCGGAGTAAGAGTAACAATTGCAGTCACATCTATGGATCTAATGGATCTGGTTGATAATTATATTTTCATTCGATAGGTGTATGAGCCCCATAAAAATCTTAGTAAACAACTATACAAAAAATGTATTTATGAACGTGCAATGAATGCAATTCCCTAACCACTACCCTATATGGGTTGACATGCCGTAAGAATCAATCATTCAATCATCTTAATTTTGATTTTTTTTAATGACATTGAGTAATTTTTGTTGCCATTCTTAAACTGTCCTGGGTATGTCACTGAACTGCATCTGATGGTGATGCTCCAATCCTTGAGCTATGAGAAATCATGAGTACTCATTCATTGCGCTTAATCCAAGATCCACTCTGACCCGGAGTGGTAGTATCTGTTAGAGTTCTATCTATGAATCTAATAGAACTGTTCAATCATTTACTTAGGACTGCTATGCGCAAATTATTTGTATTGAATAGAAATAATTGATAATTTGATTTATTAATGTAGTTTTGTATTGTTGTTGTTTTTTAAGTTAAGCTTAGTGTGGCATAAGGACTGAAGTATGGAGCTCTCAGTGAGAATCAAAAAATATAACATTCAAAATCATTGATTCAGTGTTTTTTTGTATGTAACACTCAGCAATATAAGGTACCTATCAATGGTAAAGTGGAGCAATCCAGGGAAAGGAGTAGCGCCCTCCCCTACACATCAGAGTAGTAGCTATTGAAAAGGAAGTCATCTGGTGGCCCTCGACTACGGTCGCCAACTTTACTCATATATATATGTTTGTGTGTGTGTGTGAGTATGTATACATATATGTATACATACATATATATATATGTATGCATATATATATATATATATATATATAATTATTGATGTAAGATAGGAACACTTGGAACCATTTCAGTGTGTGTGTGTGTGTGTGTGTGTGTGTGTGTGTGTGTGTGTGCAACCAAATTTTTAATATCAAATAGAATTATTAGTGTTAGATAGAAATACTTGAAACAATTTAACTTTTGCAAACAAATGAGCTTTAACAACTCATTCAAAAATTAAGTTACCAACAAACTATTCACTTATTAATTATATATATATATATATATATATATATATATATATATATATATATATATAAACTGTATTTGACTTTTAAAAAATTACAAAGCTTGATATGCTGTGAAATATAAACCAGCCAGCTAATTTTTACATCGTATGGTAAGAAGAATATACATTTTAATTCAAAATAAGCAAAAACTACTTCTAAAAGTAAATATTTTTTTTTTACAAAGCTTACATCAGGTAAGGAAAATAACATTGTTTAATTTTGCTATTGCAGGAGATTTTTCATCGATTTAAGTTAAACAAAAGAATCTTATTCAGTTCATATTTCTTTCTTCAGGTTTCCTCTTCTTATCCATGTCGAGGTCATTTGGTTTAAAATTTTCTCAGTTTGTCGCTTCAAGTATCCGTACAGTTGCTTTTTTTTTCATTTTTGTTTCTAGATTTTTTGATAATTTCCTAAATGACATGTTCGAAAGCAAGAACATGACTGAAGGAAACAAGCACATTCTTCTCTCAGCCTGTAGGCCAGGATAATACTTGTGGTGATGAGCAGTGCTGCCATATGCATTCCAAAGGGAATGCTTCCAGGCGCCAATCTTGTCAATTTAAACATCTTGTGTTCTGGCTGCTTTTTAGTTGAACAAGGCAATCAGCTTGGCGCTTTTACACAGATTATTGATTGATGTAATTTTACATAATGTGATTGTTCTGTATAGTTTGGCTTGGTTTGGTTGAGTTTTATGGCTTATCAATCCATTGTAAGTTATCTAATACCAAATCCTTTTTATACATATATATTGAAAATACATTATTTGTAAACATATTTTTGATGACATTGCTAAAGGGGCCGAAGTTCTTTTTTTTTTTCACACACAATTAAATTGTTTCAAGAATTGCTATTTATCACTTATAATTCAATTCAATGTTACTCATTCGTTTTCACTGGCTTAAATGGTTTTAAGTATTGTTATGTGTCACTAATAATTCATTTGAACATTAGTCATTTGTTTACACACAGTTAAGTGAGTAAACAAATGACTTATACTAAATCGAATTGTTTGAAATAGTGAACAGTTCTATTTCAAACAATTCGATTTAGTATAAGTCATTTGTTTGCACTCAGTTTATATATCAAACAATTCTTTTTGACTCATAGATAGGACTCTATCAGGTGCTACCACACCGGGCTTGAGGGGACCTGGGATCGATGGCAATGAAGCGGTACTCGATATTCTCCATAGCTCCAGCATTACTGGAACCTCACTATCAGATTGTTTAGTATCATATTCGGGACACTCGTTGAGGGGATCTAACCCCTCTGCAGAGATAGAATCAGTGTATTCTACATTCCCGTCAACTCGGCCATATTCAATATAAGATACAGATATGCAATATCTGTTATCAATTTTATCGGATTAGGTGTCTATAAAGTTCGTGGATAGGTATTATTGAATTAATATTTATTTACTTACAGCCTAACTCACATACGCAATATAGTTGGCACTAATTACAAATAAAAAGCGCTCAGTATTGGTGATAGAGCATATATATATATATATATAGACACTGAGTAAATGACACCTGGTGACCACCAGTTCTCGCCGATGCGATCATCATAATTAAGTGGTTTTCTAAGAGTAAGGATCTCTTTTGTATATTGTTATATGAAGAATAATGAAAAGTGTGACTTTATGTGCATTCGAGGAAAGACGGTGTAGTTTAAGCAATTTACCTCACTATATTATATTCATTATGTGATTTGTCAATTTATTTAGAGTTATGTTTATTTTTTATTATTATTCCTTACAAGATTTTCACACCAGCGTTAACTGATGGCCTTTCACTGGAGTCTGAGCGACGGCATGCTTCCTCATGTCTCCAGGTCTCTTCTCAGTATTCTGACCGATCTCAAAAATGCTGTAGCATTGATTGTGTCGGCTCGTCCGTCGATTTCCGACTCTTCTAACACCAAGACTTTCCAAGAGTTTGGGGGGACCGTTCCAAGTCCACCAGTTACAATTGATATCACTGTCATCCTCATGTCCCACTGATTTCTTTGTTCTCTGACAAGATCCAAGTATTTATCTCTCTTTTTGTTAATTATTATTATTATTATTATTATTCGTTGCAAGTTTTTCACACACACGTTGGTTAGAGTTCAAGTGACACCAAGTCTCCTCATCTCTCCAAGATTCTTCTAAGTGTTCTAGCCGATCTTAACAATGCTGTAGTCTGGATGGGCTCGATTCTTCCTCTGATTTCCAAATCATTCAGTTTCTTTTCCAAACCTTAGGAGACCGTTCAATTGATATCATCGTCACCCTCATGTTTCACAGCTTGTTTTTTTTTTGTTTTGTTTTTTATTTATCTATTTATTAGTTCTCTTGAAAGATCCAAGTATTTTTCTCTCTTCACTTTCTTTCCTTTCCAATCTGTGGTTCGCTGGAAGAGTAAAAGCCTCAAGAGGGCAAGTTCATTTTTTTTTTTTTGCCATTTAACTCTTGGTGTAGCCTTCTGTTCGGAATTAGATGATCATTTTGAATCTCAAAAGTGCAGGAATTTTATGTGTCCCATTCTCATTTACGAATGCCGGTTTGGTAGTATAGTCAAATTTTAATGTCTTGCCCAATTTCTTGAGAATCGCCTTCGCTACCCAGTCGTGTCAAATTTTATACTCCCTTTGTACTAGTTCGCTACATTTGTTTATTAACCATTTCATCTCTGTATTCTAATAATTTACACTTACTTTTCTGTTATGTATCATAGAGTTTGCTTTATCATAATTGGTACTTATGGCATTGATTTATGCTGTTATTGGCAGGAGTGTTATATATTGACCCTCGGCCGAGCCGCCAATCAAGAAATGCACCTGTGTAAATGAGAGGAAGAACAGCGGAAGTAGGTGGATGTTAAACAATAATATAACCAGGTGCACAGACGATTCGAGTCCGTAGGAGACAAGATGCCGAAGTGAGAGCCAGCGGCAGGCAGAGAGCTTTGGGCCCTCGGTGACCCACGGTTGAGCAACCCCAGCCAAGATGAGGCGGATGAAGTGCTGCTATGGTCAGAAAATTTGGGTCAATATAGCAGTCTGTCCCTGTCTCCAGCTCACCTCTCACACACAACAAACATCACCCTTTCAAAGAATAAAGTTTGTGAGATATATTTTTTTATAAAGAAGTGTATTCGTTCGTTCATTGAAGTTCGTATATTATGTTTGATTATGTTTCTGCTTATATTTGTATTATGGCTATACAACAAGAAGGGAATCAGTTTATCTCTTAAAGTTTTCTTTTCTTAGGCATATCGAGGTTTTTTCACATGCAACTCCCCCCCACCACAGTCTCTTGCTTGATGTATTCATTCAGTTGTTCATATTTCTATTTTTGTTTTCTAGTTTTTGCTCTTTTTTCTTTGTGTTCTTACAGTAATTAGTATTTCTTTGCTCATTTTAATCTCGTCTTTGAGTCCTCGTATTGATGCATTAACTCAATCCTCAGTCCTCTTCCTCCTTCTTTGCTTATCACTTGTAGTCGGTCTATGTCATCCCTCGTGTTTAAGGCCTTACGCATCGTCATCAATTTCCTTGTCCTCTGGTCCATTTGTCTCAGTTCCTCCTTTGTCAATTTCAACAATGGACCTGGGTATCTTGCAAGAACGACTGCAAGAACGACTGTCCTGGTATTTATCCTTTTAATGAGATTTCTGCTGCAGAGCTTTGTTTACAGAATTTTTTTTGGTTTTTTGCTTTTCTGAAGTACAATTTTCTTTTTTTTCTGTTTGTTTGATGGTGATCGCTGCCAATATTTCTCAGCGCTTGTAATAGTCTCTTTTCTCAAAGTGTTCAGGTGATTTCCTAGTTTAGCAGTTTTATTCCTTTCATGGTTTTAATTTTCCCCTTTTTTCATTATGATCATGGCACATTTTTCAATGCCGAATTCCATTCCTATATACTGAATGTATATTCCTATTGTCTGTATTAGGGTCTCTAGTTGTTTTTCATTTTTGTCAATTATTATTATTATTATCATTATTACTCTTTTGAGAGTTCTCACTGGAGTTTGAGTGACAGCAAGTCCCCTCAAGTCTCCAGGGCTCTTCTCAGTATTCTTGCCTTTCTCAGCAATGCTCTAGTTTGGATGATCCTTATACCCCCAAGTCCTCCAGTTCCTGAAGCATTCCTTTGGTGACTATACCAAGAGCACTAATTACATTTACATGTTCCACAGTATTTCAGTTCCCTAGCAAGATCCAGGGACTTATCTTTCGTTTCGCTTTCTTTCTTTCTGTTATGTGGTTTGCCGGGACGGCAAAGTCCACAATTCAGCAGGTTCTCTTTCCTCTTCTTTTTTTTTTTTTTTGTTGACTATCATTAGGTCTGGTCGTCTGGCCGAGATTAGGTGATCCGTTTGCATCTCAATATCCCAGAGGAGTTTGTGCGTCTCATTCTCCAGGACAGGTTCTGGGTTGTGCTTATACCATTTGTTTTTACGGTCAAATTTCAGTTTCTTGCTCAATTCTTAATGGATCACCTTGCCCACCCAGTCGTGTCACGTCTCCGAGTATTCTGGCTGATCTTCTCAATTCTCTATTTGAATGTTCTTGGCTCATCCTCCGATTTTCAACTCTTCCAACCTCCTCTTCAAGTCTTTGGGGACCATTCCAAGCACGCCAATTTTAATTTGTATCGCCATCACTTTCATTTCTATAGCTTATCTTTATTCTATGCCAAGGTCCAAATTTTTATATTATTATTCACTCATTAGAGCTTTTCACATTAGCGTTAGCCGATGGTTTTTCACTGGAGTCAGAGTGACAGCAAGTCTCCTCAAGTCTCCAGGACTCTTCTTAGTATTCTGGCCGCTCTCAATAATGCTGTTGTTTGGATAGTCTATACCCGTCCGCCAAATTCCAAGTCCTCTAGTCCCTTTAGTAATCCTTTACTTACAGTTCCAAACGCACCAATTACAATTGGTATAATTGTCACCTGCATGTTCCACAGTTTTTTCAATTCCCTAGCAAGGTCGAGGTACTTATCCTTCTTTTCACATTCTTTCAGCTTTATTCTGTGGTCAAGCCAGGACAGCAAAGTCGACTATTTTGCAAGTTCTCTTTTTTTTTTTTTTTGTTGATTATTATTAAGTCTGGTCTCCTGGCCGGGATTAGGTGATCCGTTTGTATGTTAAAGTCCCATAGGAGTTTATGCGTGGCATTTTCTAGGACAGGTGCAGGGTTGTGCAAATACCATTTTTTAGTATGGTCGAATTTAAATTTCTTACACATTTCCCAGTGAATCACCGTACCGACCCAGTTGTGTCTCGCCTTATACTCCCGCTGTGCTAATTTGCTGCATTCGCTTATTATATGATTGATGGTTTCATCTCTGTCACCACATAGCCTGCATTTGCTATTTTGTTGAGTCTTATTATTATTATTGTCATTATTATTATTGTTATTAATTGCTTTTGTTATACTATTTTATTCCATTTCCATTTATTTTTATATATTTTTATTTATTCATGTTTATTTATTTATTCATTTATGTTTTTAGTCACGTAAATAACCACTAAGTATGAACTTAACGACCCTTTCCAGGACGCCCTACAAACTAAATCACCCTTCCTTTCATATCTCTAATGACAGTATATAGATTGATAGACTCTAAGACAAAACCACTTGGTTTGATGATCACATGGGCCACTAAATTTAAATATCTGTGCTATCCTAAATTATATATACATATATATACGTGGTGCATTCAATAGGTTTTCAGACTTTTTTGTACAGGCATTTAAAATTGTCGTAGACTCTTGAAAATTCCGTATGTTATTGCGACATACTGGACATAGGCCAAGCGATTAGAGTGTTTGCCAATGGCCCGGTAGACCTGGGTTCAAACCCATGTTGAGTCATACCAAAGGCTCAAAAAATGGTACTTGATTTCTCCTTGCTTAACACTCAGCATTTTAAGGTACAGATAAAGGGTAAAGTGAAGCAATCCAGGGAAGGAGTAGTTTCCTCCCCTACACGTTGGTGTAGTAGCTATCGAAAAGGGAACTTCGGGTCACCCTCGACTATGGTCGCCAACTTTTTTTATTTCTACATATCTTATGAGAAGACCAATTTTTATGATTTCAGCTTCAAATGAACAGCTACAGCAGCAATTGGAATACACCCTACTAAAGCCTGATTGTCACAACCGATGAATTTCAAAAATGCAATCTGGACGTGAGGACCCGTTAGAAGAATGATATGCGATAAAATTCTATTTTAAACTTGGAAAAAATGTCACAGAAACGTATGGAATGCTTCATACTGCTTTTCGACCATCTTGCATGAATCGAGCATCAGTTTTTGAGTCACATAAGAGATTCAAGGAAGGCAGGGAGTCTGTGAGGGATGATAAGAGGTGTGGGGCGAGTAAGGAAGTCAATACACCAGAGTTGATTGGCCACACGGTTAGGGTTAGGGTTACTATGTTGAGGTTTTAAGGGAGTTCAGGAAAAGATTCCGTCGGAAGAGGCCGGCACTCTTCAAATAGGGTCAGTGGCATTTCCAGCAGGACACTGCACCAGTCCACAACTCCATCCTTGTCACAGACTATTTGACCAAGATGGGCATCAAGACATTTCCTCCACCTCCCTATAGTCCAGACCTTGCACCCTTTGACTTTTGCTTATTCCCTAAGCGCAGAGGATGTCGTTATGAGACAATTGAGGAGATGAAAGAGGCTGTAACGAAGGTCATTGACACGCTCACCCAAGAGAACTTCCATAGGGCCTTCCAGAGGTTTTTGGAACGGTACAACAAGTTCATTGCAGCCGAAGGAGATTACTTCGAAGGGGACTAGAGTTTTATGTGTGTACTATCAATAAAAGTACCCATACGAAAAAAGTCTGGAAACTTATTTAATGATCCTCGTATATATATATATATATATATATATATATATATATATATATATTGTGAGAGTGTAAGACAGACAGATAGACAGACAGGTTGACTGACAGGAAGTTTAAAGTTTTAGAATGCAATCAGAGAGAAATGAGAACGGAAAATTGTGTTTTGAAAATCACATTGGCACGCTTCGCTAATAACCTATTTAAAAATGTATTCTGCTGACTTTAGATATCTAGTGAAACATGTCAATCTGGTTTCCTGAATATTCTCTGTCCTTTTCCCAAAGGAAGTGAGGATGGAATTGTTGGTGATTAATGGGTACATTAACACATCAACAATGTTTTAGGTGGCACGCTAAGCGTAACAGTTATAATCGTAGGAAAATTAAATCAGTGACTCGAGTTCAAATCCTGATTGCGTTTCACTTCGCGTTTAATTCCCTCGGAAAAGGCATGAATACAAATTGTTCTCCAGCAAGCTGTTGGTAAATATTAGGACAGGTGGGTTCCTTAGCCTTGGTTCAAGGAAAACTTTGAATCCAAACTAGCTGTTGTCCGCTTTATTGTCCTGGGTGACTCTTAACTGTATCCGATTGTGAAGCAATAATTTTAAAGATATGGGGAGTGCGGAGTACCCCTTAATTTCCACTTCTCCCCGGTCCACTCTGATACAGAGTCCGAGTAGCTGTTAGGATCCTATCTTTGGGTCAAATAAATCTGTTGAAAAATTATTCCTGTTCAATTGGGTGGTGGGCAAAAAAAAATCAATGACACAAAAAATATGAATAAGAACTTACAATGAGAGGGATTCCTTAATCTTTAGGCATAAGATACTCCTTGACGGTTTGACATGCCATTAAATTAGTCATTCAATTAACTTTAAAAAATGACCTTATGTTACATCCTGTTCGTTGCGGTAAAGGCAGGGAGCAAATAACAATATCTACAATTTCAAAGTCTAATAATGAAAAAGTATTTATTGTACACAAAAGCATCGATTTACTATATTGGAATACAATGCGTATGTACTGCTACGAAGGGGGATCCCCAGTGTCCAGTCGGATCAGTCTACGTGTCCTTTGCTGCCATTTTCAAAAGGGAAAATCGATTACTGTGTTTTACACTTCGGTCTCTTAACCGATTTTTCTCTTTTCTTGATTCTGATTTGTAAAATACAGATATTTAGATTATCGATTTAAATAACTATCTCTTTCAAAGTGCGTTTATTATGACTCTTTGTTCCAAAATCAATAATCTGGATCGGAAACATGAGCTTCTTCATAAGGAATCTAAAAATTTTCTGTGATTTTTTTATGGTATTTAAAAACAAATGAGCAGGTGGTAAAAAAAAAATAAACGGGTAGTCAAAAAATGTTGACTATATCCGTTAAAAAATATATCGCATCTCGCTTTCGAAAAGAATTTGTTCCTTTTTTTCCCCTAATCAATAGATTTATTTAGAAGTTTTGTGTGTGTGTCTCTCTCTCTCAGATATTGATTATCAAAAAGATATACGGCATTTCTTTCTTCACTGATGATATGAAAGAGTATTTTTAAACAGATGTTCATTCACTCAGAAATGATACTCGGCTATATTCACACAGACACAGACACACTTATATATATATGTATATATTCATCATGTTGGCAAGTCTTAGAATAAGCTGACTGAATCACCTACAGAGAGTTTAGGCTCCTTAGAAAGTGGAGTCTTTAGTAAAGAGTATCAGGTGGTGAGGCTCCACTTCTGGAGTCCGGGGAAATATAGAGTTCTCTTTCCTACATTACTCCAAGTTCAACTCCGACTTAGAGTGATAGTTCCTGCTAGCGTTCTATCCATGAAAATTATTAGTATTAAATAGTAATACTTAAAACCATTCAAATGATTAACATTAAATATAAGTAGTTCCTTAAAACATTTTAATGATGAATAAATAAGTGTTACATCGGAATACTAAACCATACGACTGCAAGATATTTGTATTAGATAGGAATACTTGATATAATAACAGTGTACAAATAAATATAGATCAATAGAACATTAAAAATTGTTAGGTTGGTTGGTTGGTTGGTTGGTTTTAGGGCATATCAACGCTTCAACATCATTTAATACCAAATTCTACATAAATTATTGATGATAACCATTTACAAATAAATCCAACTTTCAGCGTATTAAATAAACAACAAGGAGTTGATATGCCGTTAAAAATACACCGAACCAAACATTTTTGAAAGAGCTTCCATCATTATTTTGGGGATTGTAAGCGAGTTCTAACACCAGTCACTCTGTTATGTTCACTTTTAGACTAGTACTCTTGGGAATGGTATGAATCCCATTACACTCCCGCAACCATGGGTGAAATAGTACCACTGCTGTCCTTCTATAAAGATAGCTTTGGCTTTAGATACCCTATGAAGGTTGATATGCCATTTAAACCAAAGAAATAAAGATACTTTTAATTCAGAGTAGAACACATCAATATATAATATGAGCTAAATAATCAAATACTTTTATACTATTAACATCAACATTGTAATATATTTTTATCTTACAGTGACAGATTTTATCTCAAAGTTTTCTTCTTTTTTCTCTGTTTTAGTTTTTGTTTTGTTTGTTGTTGCTGTTGTTGTTGTCGTTGTTGTTGGTTTTTTTTTTTTTGCTGTTTTTTTTTGTTTATTTTCTAGGGTTCTTTTTAGCTTTTTGGAGTTTTTTTTTGTTTTGTTTTTTTTTGTTTTTGTTTTGTTAGGGACGGAATTCTTTTCAGCACCCATTCCTTTTAAGGCCCATTGACTTATTTAGTGATAAATAAGAGATCGCAAGTTGAGTTTTTAACATCCGTACCAATAGAGGCTATATCATTTCTATCCTAAACGACAATTTACAACACTCAAATGTTTCATGGCGATTTCGCATGTCCCCGTTCCACGGATTGTAGATTTGATTCCTACTTGTAGTCGCATGACCACATCTCTACAGTGGTGAGAATGCAGTCCAGAATATTGTCATATTGATCTTCGTAGTGGTTCATTTGTTTTTGACAGGTTTAATTCCACAAAAAATAAGAGCCGGACAGAAATGAACGTTTTGTATTGAAGAATTAAATGTATGCATTTATCCAACCCGTCCACAAAGGCTAAGATTTGACACAAGATCAATTTCTTTGAGGAGCACCACTGGATTGAGTTCAGCGTTCTCCTTTGTCAGTTTTGCTGCTTATTGACTAGATTTTTAAAAAATTAGTAATAGCAGTATATATACTTATAAAAGTATGTGCGCTTAGGGAGCTAGTATTAAAGTTTGAATGAAATAAAATACTGTGTGAATATAACGAGATGTTGAGTGATTCTTGCAAACAAAGCGCCCACTACCGGAAATAAGACTAACGAAACTTAATAATAATGCATATAAAAAGATTTTACTTTTTTTTAAATAATTTTAATTGATTTCTATATAAAACTATACATAGGATTGGTTTTAATACGTTTAAGGGAAAGCGATACTAGAAATCAATAATACAATGTCATTAAATAAACCTGGTTTTGTTAAAGCCAGTCTGCAAATTAACTACACAATATACTATGAAAACCTATACTTTTTGAAAAATATAAGGTATCTCAATATACATAGGACTCATGTGACTGCTGAAAAGTCTATTAATAATAATGATGTGTTCTTTTTTGTTTCCGATTTGAAAATAGTATGCTATAACAACTATTAATCCTTGACCACTACGCCTTGGACAAGAAAGCAAAAAATATTTTGCATCACTCAAACTCATTCAAAACTGTCTCCAAATAGAAGCAACCCATTAATATGATAATGATTTGATACGGAGACAAGAACTTCAAAAAAAAATTGTATGTCCTGAAATCTGTTAAAATAACAATTTTAATAAATTGATTTAATATCTCTGGCTCAAAGTATTCATTTTTTACAAGACATGTTCCAAATGACCACCATTGCACTTGTCTCAGTAATAAATCATTTTCACATAAATGGGCTGCATCAATTTTGAGAAACCCTGTATAGAACATGTTGCTGGATTTTAATGCAATTTTGAGGCAAATCTAATTGGGATAGCCTTTAATACAGACATTGTAAATAAATAAATTGCTAATTAAGATTATATAATGATTACTTTATAAACATAAAAATATAACAAAAATAACTATCGGAGTTGTGACTTTGTTTCGGTTAGAGACAGACTCATAATCTCTGGTATAAGAAGAGGAGAGATTTGGAATAAAATTTGCCGGTACGACAAAAGAAAAGTTATAATGAAAACTAAATTGATATATTTTGCTACTATGATCACTTTAGGGAAATGTCCTCGTGGTGTAATGGTTAAAGGGATGGACTGCAGAATCATAGTAAGGGACTTCGTACTCCAGCCGCGCTATTACGTTCACTTTCGAGCAAATACCCTAGGGAAAGGGATGAACCCCCTTATCCTCCCAGCTATGGGTTAAATAGTACCAATACTGTTCTTCTAGAATAGCTTTGGTATTAAATAACCTATAAAGGTTGATATGCCATTAAACAAAGAAACCTAACGTAGGATCACTTTATCAGAACGAAGATTTTCTGTAAATAAAAGAAAGTTAACACATGAATGAAAGACAGAAATATGCTCTCTTTATACTGACATCTAAAAGAAATTGAGAGGAAAAAATGAAATAGAATAACTCATGTAAAGTCTAAAATTTGACTGACAAACTATATATATATATATATATATATATATATATATATATATATATATATATATATGTAATAGGATTTAGGAGGAACCAATATACTTCGTTAATGCGAAATAAGGTTTGGTTTGGTTTGTTGGGTTTTATGGCATATCAACCATTGTTGGTTATTTAACACCATATCCATTTTTATGTAAATAATCTGTTCTATTTAAAACAATTCAGTTTAGCATAAGTACACTGTTTAATGGTCAAAAACATTACCATTTCTAACTATTCAAGCAGTTGTATGTAACAGTTCGGTTAAGAGTAAATACAGTTTTAATGTCAAAAAACAGTTCTATTTCAAATAATTCAGTTAAGCATAAGCATGTAGATTGAATGTAAGTACGGTTTAATTGTAAAAATCATTTCTATTTCAAACTATTCAGTTTTACTTAAACAATTCATTTTAGTATAAGTATGCTGTTAGTTCTATTTAACCCATAGATAGAACCCTTATCAGGTGCTACCTCTCTGGGCCAGAGTGGACTTGGGAGCAATGGCAATGAAGGGGTACTCCGCATTCCCCAAAGCTCCAGCACTGCTGGAACTTCACCATCAGATTGTTTCGTGTCATATCCAGACAGACTAGGTTCTACAGCCTTGGTACGGTAACAAGTCTAGGAGAAGGAAAACTCTGTATTGAAACCTGTTAAACTCCGCTTAAAAATTGACCTTGTGTCATATCCTGTCCGAGCGGAGGGGTTGGTAAATATGCATATTGTTGTTCATTTAATTTAATCTACAACAAACAAGTTCTTTTTTTGACTTTAGAAAATTTAATTTCTCTAGAGTTAGTCATACCTTGCTGCAACATAGCTTCCCACTAATTTATTGATAAAGACCCTCTTCCTCAAGGAGTAAGAATTCTACTCTTAGTATGGCAATTTTTTTAGCTGGATATCAAAAGATTAGATGTCATCTATCAAGGAAGCCAAAATTCTTTTCCAAATAATACATATACGAGGAACTTTAAACAAATTCTAAGTCTCACCCAGATTAGACATTTATCGCACAGCTAAATACACCTCAACTCTAGTTTCGTAAGAAGAGGTTGTGTGTTGCTGCAATTTACCACCATTACGGTATGTTTGTAACACCAAAGTTCTATGAGTTTAGCACTACCACTTAAGTTTCAGTCAGATCCCTGTTGCAACCTCGCCGTGAGACGTGACGAACACACATAACACCGTCTACTGGTTCGTTTGATTCGAAAGTTTATTTTCTTCTTAGTCGTTTTCTGTTGTACTTATCGCACATGCTTGCCCAGGATTCCGTCTTCATATCTCCGCAGCCGGTGTGGGTCTATCTCACAGAGCTCCCCCAAAGTGACTGCTTGTCTTTAACTCTATCTTTTCCTGTTTTCTATCCCACGTCCACTTTAACACCTTTCTGTTGGAGCTTCTTCTAGCCAATCACAGCCCGTCGGCCGATTAGCTGCTGATACGTTTCAATTTTAGGGGCGTCTGCTGCTATCCTGACCTAGATTTGTAAAACCTCCCGTTTACTTTCCTATCCATTTTTCCTTATCATTGAGCCTCTCTCTCTCTCTCTCTCTCTCTTTCTCTCTCTCTCCCATTGCCTCGTATTTCTTTCTCATATATGTCCCTCCTTTTTCTCCATCCTTTGTTTGACCTCTAAATTTGGCAAAGAAAGCAACTTACTGCTAAAACAATTAAACAGGGTCCCTAATTACAGTCCACCAACGAAAATGTTCAGCTGTGACTTCTTTCTGAGTGAAGAATAGAACTTTATAAAGTAAAGTTAGCGAGGGCAACCCGAACGCTCGCTTTTCAATAGATATCACACCGAGGTGTAGGGGGGCGCTACTCCATTCCTTGGATTGTTCCACCTTACCCTTGATCCTTAGCTTATAATGGTGAGTGTTAAACAAGGCGGCATCAAGTAGCATTTTTTTGAGTCTTTATTATGACTCGACCTGGGATTGAACTACGGTCTCCCAGGCCATTGGCGAACACTCTACTTGTTAGGCCAACTGTCCGGAGTACACACACACACACACACACATATATATATATATACCCAATCTTTCAATTACAGGCATGATGTAACTCAAGTTTAATTTTTAAGCGGAGTACATCTAGTTTAAATTCAGTGGTTTTCGTCTTCTACACTTGTTACTATAACAAGACTATATAATCTAGTCTGTCCTAATATCTATTTATACCTGGGGAAAATGCGCAGATTGCAAAACATTAATTTCAAATGCAAACACTCTAGATAAGTAAATCGGCTGAAATTGAATCAGCAGTTCTCCGATAAGAAATTGACCTGGCGTAACCTCCTACTCATGGTGGAAGGGGGAGGGTAAGCATACTTTTGACCTTTAGCCAAATATGGTATGCTTAGTAAATAATTATAAGTAGATTTAATAATTGTAAGTATTTGTCGTATGGTAATCTCCACGAATATCAAAAATAACAAAGTGCTCGATATTTATGATCTTGAGCCAAACATAGACTACTTCTAGTAAATAACTGTAAGAAGTGCTGCTTAATCATAGAATTTGCTAGCAATGAAGTCAGCTCTCAACATATTTAATAAGCTTTTTTCGTCGACAATTTTTTTCTTCTGATGAAGAAAATGATCGGGCTCCGAATATTTGTTCACGTAATTATCGTATCCATGTCTAATGACACACATTTGTAGAGGATGTAAACCCCGGCACATATACATACGTACATATATATATATATATATATATATAGGGATTTGGGCCTTCTTAATCTAACCAATGTAAGAATTAAAGAAAAGGAAGTTTCCTTTTTTGAATTCGAAGAAAAAACATTCAATATTTTGAACACAAAATAAATTAATGCAAGAGTCACTCGGTTGTTATGATTATATCACTTCCTGTGAGATTTTTCACATCAGTTTTAAGTGGTGGTATTTCATTGGAGGCTAAGTGACTGCAAATCTCCAAAGGTCTTTTATGGCCCAGTCAGCTGGGGCTGTAGAATACACTGACAGCACATCTGCAGACAGGTAAGATTCCCCTAACGAATATCCTGGATATGATACTAAACACTCTGAGGTTGAGGCTCCAGTAATGCTGGAGCTTTTGGTGATACGCAGTGCCCCTTTATTGCTATCACTCCAAGGTCCATTCAGCGCCGGAGTGGTAGCACTTAATAGGGTCCTATCTTTAGGCTAAATAGAACTAAACAATATACTTATGCTAACCTGAATTATTTGAAATAGAACTGTTTAAATTGTTATGGGGACATATCCTACCTTACCCCAAAGATGGACTCGTCCAACCTAAATATATTCGCCGCGCTTAGCTCGCTCGAAGAAGACAATTTCTCGTTTCATATGAGACATTTGACAGACAGACAGACAGACAGACTGCAAGCCGAGAACGGCCAGTACTACTTTTGTATGACTTCCTTTTTTCTGCTAATACAATAACGTTCGCCTGTCACCCGTTGTTAGAGTTGTTCTTCCACCGGTCTTATCTGAAGACCACAACATAAAGGTATAAAAAGGAATCTGACATTAAATAGCCTACAATAGTTGATATTGCATAAAACCAAACAAAACAAAACAAAACTTATGCTAAACTGAATTGTATGAAATAGAACTGTTTGATCATTTTACTGTGTAAACAAATGACTGCTGTTTGGTTGAATTGTTACTGATACGTAGCAATACTTGGTACAATTTAACTTTGATATGCTCAACTGAATTGTTTGAAATAGAACTACTGTTACATTTAACTCTGTAAACAAAAAACTATAATCAAAACAAATTATTGTGTGTAAACAAGAAACTGTGTACTTATGCAAAACTGAATTGTTTAAAGTAGAACTGTTTCATTATCTAACTGTATATTTGTATAATATAGGAAACCATTTCACTGTGAGAAAAATGAGCTCAGGCTCGTTTTAAAATATTAATCATATATTCATTATATATGAATAAAAAGAATTTGGCATTAAATAATCTACACTGGTTGATATGCCATAGAACCAAACAAAAGCAAACCAAATCAGGTCTTTTTGATGCTTCTAAATATTCTGTCCGGTATCAACAATGTTGTTGTCTGTATGTTCTGATTTTCCAATCGTCCTGTATTTTTTCCAAGCCAAACTGATATTGGTATCAATGTCACCTTCATGCTACACAGGGTATCTTTACCTCTCGAGCAAGATCCAAGTAGTTGTCTATCTAATCGCTTGGTTTTATTGTCAGTTTGTTATCCGCTGGAACAGAAAAATCCACCTGATTGCAAGTTCTTTGTTTTTCAAGTTAATTAACACGAGGTCTGGTTTTCTGGTCCGGATTAAAAGATCTGTTTGCATCTTAAAATCCCAGGGAATTTTGAGCATCTAATTCTTTAGGACGAATTATGGTTTGTGCCAATACCATTTGGTAGTTTAGTCAAATTTCAATTTCTTGTACAATTACCAGTGAACCACTTTCTCCGACCAATCGTGTCTATTTTAAGACTTGACACAACTAGATGGAAAAGGTGATCCTTTTTGCGCTGGTTTGCAACATTCGCTTACTTAATGGGTGTTCCTTTCGTCTTTGTTTTGACGTAGCCGACACTTACAATTCTGTTGCGTTTTATCGATTTTCGCTTTAGTATAATTGGTCCTTATGGTTTTGTTTTCTGCTGCTTTTAGAAAGGATCATTTCTTGCGTGAAGTGAGCTTTTCTTAGCCATTTACAAGACTTCTTTTGTGAAATTTCACTTGTTTGTTGCTTGAAGTATCCCTACAGTTGTTTTTCTACTCAGATAGTCCCTAATTTTTGTTACTTTTCTTTATGTTCTTGCTTTTACTGGCCACAGTAATTAGTCTTTCATTGCTCTTTTTAATGCAGTCTTCGAATTCTTGAATTGATGCAATCAAGTTATCTTAAATGATGGCGAGTCCTCTTCCTCCTTCTTTTCTTGGCATATTTATCCCACCTCCAGAGTGTAAACTCTTGTTCATCGTTATCAACTTTCTTGTGCTCTGGTATATTCATCTGAGTTCCTCCCATGTCTATTTTAACAATGATCCCGAGTATCTTACTAGTAAGACTCGGTATTTGTCAAACGCCCCACATACGCGTGAGTATGGCACATGGCCTTTTTTAATGCAGCACACACCCTGTGAGTTCCAAAAGTGCTTTGAGACCCGTCGGTATTCCTTTCAAAAAGAGCGACTCTGGCGCCAGGTGATAAACCTAGCCTTAGCGTGCGTGACATGAATGCCAGCTTCCCAGAATCCTTGTCAAACGGCCTCGTACGACTGCCACTGGAATCAGGACACACCCGACTTGATCCGTGTACCGAGCCACGCGGCCGACAGAAGTGTGTTCCAGCCTAGTGTCGTCCAGACTGGATTCTGGGCTACCTCTTACGATTGAGACGGTCCTGATGTTTATCTCTTTGATGATATTTCTGAAACAGAGTTTCGTTTCGAGAAGCTTTCTGGTTCCTCTAAGGTATTCTGTTCGTATTTTCTATTTCATCTCCACTTATTTGATAATGTCCGCTTGTATTATTCCCAAGTATTTGTAATCTTCCTTTTCTCCAAGCGTTCTGATTCTTTTTGATTTGGCAGTTATATTCCTTCGGTTATTTGTCTCCTACTTTTCATTATTAGCACGGCACATTTTTCTATATTAAATTCCATTCCTTTATGCAGGTTGTCTTCGAGCCTTTGATTCTTTTTTTCACTTCTTACAAACAGCTTGGTGTCGTTCTTTTACATAAATTGATAAATCATTTGTTGTGATTCTAGAGATTTTTGCCCCTAGAGCATTTCCTAGGTATGTATGTGAGTGTCATCATTGCTACTATAAAAAAAATAATTGTGAAATCTCATCTCCTTGGAATATGCCTCTCAAGATTTTCACCGTTGCTAAAGTTTTAACTCCCGCTGTTTATTCTACTTTCCAGTTTTTGATGGCTTCAGCGAATAAATTTATGACTTTCTCGAATATCTTGAACGTTTTCAGACAACCAAGTTTGCGGGACTATATCATAGGCTTCATTGTTGTCAATCCATGCAATGACAACATTTTTCGGTCTTGTTTTGCTCTCCTTGAGGATATGTTAACCAATATACAGTAAGTCAACTGTTCCTCTTTTTCTCCTGTGGTATCCTTTGTGTCCTTCCGGAAATAGCCCGTGGCATACAAGCGAATAATAAATCTCATCCCTAATCTGTGCGGTTAGGACTTCTCACCTCATAGGTCGATATGTTATTATTATTAGTACTAGTATTTCGTCTAAACTAATAAAATTGAATAAAGATTGGTTGGCTGGTTGATTTTTATGTAAAAGCTCTCCTACAACCCCCATCCATCACTTGTGCTCTCAGCTCAAGTGCAGGTGTAGGTGTTTTGATTGACAGGAAGGAGTCAAAACTAACCTTCATTTTAAACATGAGAAGAAAGTAAAATTAGGTGTTTTTTTAAGTTGGTTTTCAGATGACTAAACAAAGGAAATGTTTATGATCTGAACCCTTCTCAGGGGAATAAACTCTATATAAGCTTTTATAAAATCCAAAATCTCTCAAAGATCCACAAAGGATCGATCAGATTTAGAAGGGTAATAAATATATGGTGAAAAATCATTGAAATGCGTGTTTGTTTATTTCCTGGACCACTGAATATAAAGTGAAAACTTTTTCAAGAGTTCTTCCTTCGAGTTTCAAGAGCAAGCAACGCAGCTGAGTTTTACTGTGTGTCATATTTCGGGGGTTATTCAATGAAAAACTCAGTTGTTTTTTATTCAATGCTAAACTCATTCTTTTTTGTTAGAGACTACATGGCTTAATTTGGTAGGCAATTATAGCTAAAAGTGACTCTTAAACAAATAATTGTCCTACAGCTTTTTTGTATCAAGTATTCCTATCTAATGCAAATAATTTTGAAACAGATATGTTTAACCTATAAATTGAACCCTAATAAACACTATCATTGTTTAATCCGAGTGTCTCCAAAGACCTTTGCTAGGGGAGATAATTTCACCTTCCAAGTGATGCAAAGTACATTAGCCTTAATTCCACTCCCACAGTTATATTATGAGAAACCATTTGTTTTCATAATTTATCAATTTTTTAAATCGTTACCAAAAAAAAAACTGTCTATAACAACTTATCATATAAAGGTATATAATGAATTATAAAGTAAAGTTGGCGACCTTAGTCGAGGGTGACCGGAAGGCTCCCTTTTCAATAACTACTACACCAATGTGTAGGGGAGGTCGCTACTCCATTCCTTGGATTGCTCCACTTTAACCTTCATCCTTACCTTATAGTGCTGAGTGTTAAGCAAGGAGGCATCAAGTACCATCTTTTTTTTTTTTGGTATGACTCGACCAGGGATTGAACCCTGGTCTCCCAGGTCATTGGGGAATACTCTCCTCATTTGACCAATGGTTCGGTGATAATGAATTATAATTGGCGTCAAATATGATTCTTATCCTTTCGATCTGAATCGTGGTTGAGACGGTATTATTTCAGAGGTTGGTGAGCAAAAACGAGTAAAATCTATTATTCCAAAAGACAATTTTCCGGGTATTTTAACCCAAACTATTTCGAAAAACAACATAATTTTCCTACACATATCTCCTTTCATTGAGATATGTTATGTAATCCAATGCTTTTTTACAAAGTATCCTTTAATGGAAATTCTTTCTAGTTGAAGCCAAATGAACTCTAACGAAACGTTCGATGAAACAGCGCGATGGGAATTTTACAAGTGTGCTGCTGTGTTGTTTTAAACAAATAACGAAACCAGCACCTTACAAAACGTAAACTACTTAGCCGCTTACGTCTCACTGCATAAACTATCCAAGAAAGACCCGCAGTGGTGCAGAAATAAGGACGAATTCATCTTCTCAGGATTCATATGCATGGACACACCAGTGTTGGCTGTGTAGCAAAAACTTTCATTCATCTGCGGACACTGAGTGCCATCTAGAGGATTTAGAAAAAGTGAAGTCCAATAGGAACGGATGGTGAGGGAGTCGTATGTATCCAGCACTTATTGATAATGGTGAAGATGATGATCGGCTTCAAATATATAGTCTGACATCCTTACAATCTGATTTGTGGTTGAGACGGTATTATTTCAGAGATAAGGGAGACAGATTAGGTTAAATCTATAATTTTGAGAGGCTGATTATCCAGGTAAGTAAGCTCGAACTATTTGAAAAAGTACCATAATTTTTCCACGCCTATTTCTGTCTATTGAGATGTGTTCTCTAATTCAATGCTTGGTAACAAAGTAAATTTTAGAAATGATTCAAATTAGGGTTGGATAACCATCTTCTTCCTCGCGATCGATGATTGCTCCTTACTATTCCATCCATTTCTTGGCTGCTCTATCTTCGCTGAAAGGAATAACAACGAAGATACTAACTTTTGTGAGCATACCTTCTTTATCTATTTTAAAAGTCTTTTCGTTACCGGTCGTATGTTACTGGGAGTTTGACCTGGAAATTATCTCAGGACAATTTTTCTGACCAGGAAGAATCAATGGCTCCGGGCTGCCTCAATGAAAGTTAAAATATAACGGTTAACATTTAGAGTCAAGTGACATTACAATCTTCTTATGAGGATCTAACTTTAACTTTTGACCTCAGCAGTGAAAAACTGTTTCTACGAGTTAAACAGTTTATTAGTATGGTTTGGTTTGGTTTATGGCACATTAACCACTGTAGCTTATTAATGCCAAATCCATCTTTATAAACATAAACAGTCCTATTTCAAACAATTCAGTTTAGTATAAGTAAAGTTTTTTGTTTACACACAGTTAAATTTCAAAACTGTTCAATTTCAAACAATTCAGTTTTTCATAATTACACAATTTCAATGTCAGAAGACCGTTCTATTTCAAACAATTCAGTTTAGCATACAAAAACAGTTATATTTCAAACAATTCAGTTTAGCATAAGTACTCAGTTTCAATATAAAAAAACTCTTTCATTTCAAACAATTCAGCTTAGCATAAGTACATAGTTTCTATGTCAAAAACAGTTCTATTTTAAGCAATTCAGTTTAGCATAGGCACATAGTTTAGTTTAATTTGATCCATAGATAGGAACCTATCAGGTGCTAACACTCTGGGCCAGAAAGAACCTGGCAGCGATGGCAACGAAGGGGTACTCCGCATTCCTCAAAGCTCTAGCATTACTGGAACCTCACCATCAAATTGTTTTGTGTCATATCCAAGACACTAATTGGCGAGGGGTCTTACGCCTCAGCAGAGAAGTAGTTTGTGTATTCAACAGTATGAGCCGACTGGGCAAAGTTTTTTAGTTTAACTACCCTACTCTACGTGCCAAATAAAAGATTTGGTCAATCTTTGATTTAGCAGTAGCTCTGATTTTTTCAAATAGTTTAAGTCTGGATAGAAAACTTGGAATTCAAACACAGATTTTCTCATTTCAAATATTGACGTAAAAATGCCTTTTCTTGTCATTCTTCTACATTTGAACTTGTATTATATTTAGCAAATTCTTTTAAACATAGGAATTCCATCCAGTTCAACGAGAACAGATATGTTATTTGATGTTTTTTGTTTTTGTTTTTGCTTTTGTTTTTTGGGGTTTTTTGCTTTTGTTTTTGGTTGTTTGGGGGGGGGGTTGTGGGTTTTTTTTTTTTTGCTTGTTTTTTTTTTTTTTGTGGCAAGGCATGTTGAAGAAGAGAAAAAAAATTAACAGCTTCGCCTAATGAGCAACAAATTGCAGCAGCTATTTTTTTTTTTTTAGAGAATCTCATTTTATAGAAACTGTCCTTGAAGACATGCTTCTTTCTTAATGTGACAGTCAATTATGAAAGCCGGCAATTGGTGTCATAAATTCAAAGCCTGCCGCGCAGCAAATGCGCGTCTCTAATGATAAGGAAGTTGAGGCATGTCTGTTTGAGATGAGATTTACTGGATTTTAATCTGGAAGAAATGTTTGGAGATAATGGAGTGATAATGGTAGCTGTGATACGTAATCAAAGATTCGGGTGATAATCTGACTAGAAGGCTTTCGAATTCTGTTGAATTCACAATCATTGTTTGTTTTATATTCACCTTTGTACATACAATGTTCTAGAATCTTACTTTTTATATTTGTAGATAGAAGCGTATATAACCCACGCACACCAACACTTGCGAATCTAGATGCAAACAGAGACATATAGCTATCTTGCTAGCAAGATAGATAGATATATCTCAGCCTTTTCATATCTTTTATCTACTGCGCAGTCGACTGGGGCTGTAGAATACGCCGACTGCATCTCTGCAGAGAAATAATACTAACGACTGGCCAGGTGTATGATTTTAAACTGCATCAGATGGTGAGGCTTCATTCCCGGAGTTTTGGCGAATATGGATTGCCTTTTCATTGCCATTACTCTCAGGTCCACTCTAACCTGGACTGGTAGCACCTGTTAGGGTCTCATCTATGAGTCAAATATAACTGTTTAACCATTTAATTGTGTGCAAATAAATGACTCATGTTAAATTGAATTGTTAGTGTTATATAGCAATACTTGCAAGCATATCACTCTATCTAATCATTTATCTATGAGAAAACAAATTAGAGATGCTGAATTAATAGTGTTAGATAGCAATACATGAAACCATTTAAATAGGTGAAAACAAATGTGTTCTGGCTTGTTTAAAAGTTAACCAACAAACTATCCATTTACAAATCCCATATATTTATATGTAGATCTTGTGGTAGTTAAAAAATTTAGATATTGTTTTTAAGGGTGTGCATGATAAAATATTTTGAAAACGATAAAACAATTTTAAAATCCTAAAAAAGAGAACCCTTTGTTTCATCAGAGATTTATGTCAGTGACAACAAAGTCTACATTGTAGAATGGTTGGTTTGTTGGTTGGTTGGTTGAATTTTATGGAATATCAACCATTGTAGGTTATTTAATGCCAAATCCATCTTTATCCTATTTACCAACCCCTCCGCTCGGGCAGGATATGATACAAGGTCAATTTTTAAGCGAAGTTTAACAGGTTTTGAATTCAGAGTTTTCCTTCTCCTAGACTAGTTGCCTCACCAAGGCTGAAGAACCTAGTCTGTCCTACTATTTACCCATAGCTGGAGGGAGAATTATTGGATTCATACTTTTCCTAAGGGTATTAGTGCAATGTGAAATGCGATCATTCTCGTCCAGGATTTGAACTCGAGTCGCCGTGTTCATTTCCTACGACGATAACCATTTCACCACGGGCACCTTCAAATCCATTTTTATAAAAAAAATAAACAGTTCTCTTTCGAACAATTCAGTTAAGCATGAGGACACAACTCAATTGTTAAAAGTATTTCTATTTCAAGCTATTCAGTTTTGTCGAACAGTTCTTATTAAAACAATCTAGTTTAGTATAAGTATAGTTTTTGTTTACTCACAGTTAAATGTCAGAATAGTTCTATTTCGAACAAATCAGCATAGCGTAGTATAGTTTCAATGTCAAAAACAGTTATATTTCTAACAATTCAGTTTAGCATAAGTATACAGTTTATTCTATTTGACCCATATATAAGACCCTATCAGGTGCTACCAATCCGGGCCAGAGTGAACCTAAGAGCGATGGCAATGAAGGGGTACTACGCATTCCCTAAAGCTCCAGCATCAGTGGAACCTCACCATCAGATTGTTTAGTGTTATATATAGGATATGTCGGGAGGTTCTTACTCCTTTACAAAGGTGCAGTCGATGTATTCCGAAGCCCCAGCAGACTTGGCAATACATTGGAGGAAGCTAACATAGGATATTGTTTATCGAAAAAGCCATTACTTTTCAACGACCCCAGTGGACCACGTTAAGAAAATACTATTGCCTGTGCCAAGTGTTCTGGCTCACGGTAATTATTTTCAATCAGTTTTATTCTTTCTTCAAGACATTTTCCTATGAACACCATCCCATGTTAACTTCCTCCGATACCAGTTTTCTTGTCGTTGACATAATTCGCTGAAAAGAAGTGATCGAATCAAACGGTCCTCTATTTTAGAATTTTCAAAAAAATTTCAAAATATTCTATTATGCATAAGCTTCCAAAGAAGAGAATAAGACCGAGGAAGAGGAAACGGTATTTACATTCAGAGGGAGGGGTGTGATTCCATGTAGAAACCCGGGGGTGAAGGTGACATTATGATACTAACCAGTGGATTCAGATGCATTGCACCTGGATAGAAGTACCGAACGAACAAGTGGATAATTCCACTCTTCTGTTGTCGAAATAGGCATAGCCATATGACAAATCTATCACACAGTAGGTAAAGAGGTAGTGTAGCTGTTACAATTAAGACTGTTTCCTTCGATGATAACCATTATGTCTATAGTAGTTAAAGTTAAACAAATATTAGGCAGTTCGAAATGTAATGAAGTTTTACCAGAGATGTAATTTCAATTCATTCAAATATTAGCGTTATATATGTGTGTGTGTGTGTGTGTGTGTGTGTGTGTGTGTGTGTGTGTGTGTGTGTGTGTGTGTGTGTGTGTCTGTCTGTGCATAGTTATCCGTATGTAAATGTACACGCATATTCATATGTGATCATATATTCTCTTTAATGCATTTCGGCTTTGATATGCTAATTGTTTTTGGTTTTCATTTTCCCTGGATACCATTAAACTTTTGCTAAAAGATGGAATTACCCATGAATGATCACAAATCCACCTTGTGTCCTAGATTTATTTCCCTTTCTGGTGTGTGTGCCTCGGAGATATGAAGTCCCCATTACTGACAATATTCAATTTATATTCTCTGGCGTAGGCATGTTTTTGCAAATGAGAAATAGCAGCGATAGACGGCGTCCTAATTGATGCTTTTCACAACCAACAGACAAACCTACCACATTTCGTTAATGCTGTAAACTGGAGACTTATCGGTAAAGTCTCATAATGAATCTGGATCTTACTTTTCAAACCTCCATCAAAAACCGTTGTAGCGGGAAATATCAGCCCAGTGTTTAGACACAGAAGGCATCACACAGAAAAAAAACAGTCTTCTCTCTTTTTAATTTTTTTTTTTTTTTCATAAATTATCACAATTTCCCATCCTTACTGTCTCTTTCTTCGGCGTTTGAATGTACGAATCATAAAAATCAATATATTTGAACATTTTTAATTATGTTTATACCTATGTGTTCATAAGCAGAGCAAGTAGAGTTTTTTAGCCCTTGTTAAGCAACCAGTCAACCGTGGTGTAATTGTTATCGTCGTAGGAAATGAACACGGCGACACGAGTTCAAATCCTGGACGAGACTGATTGCATTTCACATAGCACTAATACCCTTGGGAAAGGTATGAATTCAATTATTCTCCCTCCAGCTATGGGTAAATAGTAGGAAAGACTGGGTTCTTCAGCCATGGTTAGGCAACTAGTCTAGGAGAAGGAAAACTCTGAATTCAAATCTGTTAAACTCCGCTTAAAAATTGACCTTGTGTCGTATCCTGCCCGAGCGGAGGGGTTGGGTAAATAGGGTCATAAAGAAATATTCGAAATTCAAATCAGCTTCAATTGAAATTGTATC
Organism: Sepioteuthis lessoniana; assembly: GCA_963585895.1. Lineage (NCBI taxonomy): Eukaryota > Metazoa > Mollusca > Cephalopoda > Myopsida > Loliginidae > Sepioteuthis > Sepioteuthis lessoniana. Next base: position 49,934,780 of record OY757934.1, on the reverse strand, counting down.
GCATCTTGCCCATGATCGAGGGGTTAGTTCAATACATATATATCTACATAAGGGCATGCATTTGTCCAATGCTTCTGCTACAGGTATAAGATTATGTTTTCGTGGAATTGTGTCAGTTTGAATTCTGAGTTTACATTCTACACAAAGAATAAGCGCCCCACTTTGCCATACTATTTAAACTTAGCAGGGAAAAGAATAGATAGATTCATACCTTTCAAAAGGGCATTAGCGAGAAGAGAAAGGAGGTGCCCGTGGCGTAATGGTTATCGTCGTAGTAAATGGACACGACGTCATGAGTTCAAATCCTGGACGAGACTAATTGCATTTCACATAGCACTAATACCCTTGGGAAAGGTATGAATCCAATTATTCTCCCTCCAGCTATGGGTAAATAGTAGGGCAGACTAGGTTCTTCAGCCTTGGTGAGGCAACTAGTCTAGAAGAAGGAAAACTCTGAATTCAAACCTGTTAAACTTCGCTTAAAAATGACCTTGTGTCATATCCTGCCCGTGCGGAGGGGTTGGGTAAATAGGATTAGCGAGAAGAGAAACGCAAACAGTTTCGTCCAGAATTTGAACTCGGCTTGTCTTGTCCTAAGGCGATAATCGTTAAGCCACATAAATGAAACCGTGCAAATCAACAAGACACAGAGAGATTTTATTAAAACCATTCATTAAAAATTTTCCTAAAAATAAATCAAATTGTTTCAGTTATCGCTATCTAAAACTAATAACACTATTCAATATTAATCTTCTTATTAGTCTCGCCGAGACTGATTGCATTTCACATAGCACTAATACCTTTGGGAAAGGTATTAATCCAATTATACCCCCCAGCAATGGGTAAATAGTAGGACAGACTAGGTTCTTCAGCCTTGGTGAGGCAACTAGTCTAGAAGAAGGAAAACTCTGAATTCAAACCTGTTAAACTCCGCTTAAAAATTGACCTTGTGTCATATCCTGCCTGAGCGGAGGGGTTGGTAAATAATAATATTAATCTTCTGTTAGCAAACAGTGAAATGGTATTGTTATATTATACTAATTCTATTCAACAATATTCATTTATTTACCCACTGTTAAATGGGTTAATGTATTGCTATATATCACAAATAAATCTATTAAACATCAGTCATATGTTTACACACAGTTAAATGATCAAACAGTTCTATTTAAAACAATTTAATTTAACATAAGTTATTTGCTTGCTCATAGTTTAGTTCTATTTGACCTATATCAGCTGCTACCACTCCGCGTCCGAGTGAACCTGGAAACAATGGCAATGAAAGAATACTCCACATTCGCCAAAATTCCAGGACAGTAGACTCGCCATCAGATAGTTTAGTGTTATATACAAGGCACCACACTATCAGATAGTTGTCTATTTGTAATATAATGGCCGAGGAATTTCGTTTTATATATCTTGCTTTTGGGTTTAGTTAGGTTGAGAACCTTTCGGCTCAGTGCATGGGTTAGTTAGGTGCAAACATGAGCGCAGGTGTTCACGCGCGCGCGAAGCGGACGTGTCATTCAGAGATATCACAATAAAAATCCCAGAGAGTGGATGTGACCAGGGATGTGAGTGATGTCACGCACCGGAAACATGGGCTGAGATTTGAGAAAAGTCAGTTAGTTGAGTTCTGCCTCGCAAGAAGACGGTTGACTCTCGGGGCTCGCCGAAGCCAGGCCGATGGCCTTGCGGCAGGTGTCGCATGTAATGGAGGAGGGCAGATGGAAAAGTCAGCATAGAAAGAATGGGTATCTCTCTCATAATGTCGAAAAACCTTTAAACTCAAAGGTAGTAAAAAGTTTCGTACCTGAACAAAGAAGTCGTGTTTTTTGTGTTTCGGGATTCCTATGTTATATATGTGCGTTATGGACATTATGAACGTTTTGCGTACCGGTATGAATATGTCTATTTCACACATCCACATATTCATGTATGGCTATGTAACATCTTATCCAGGTCACTGTTTCTTTTCAACCAAAAGGAAACAGCATACTAATATAAACAGATTGATTAATTGATTGATCTTAACAGCATAACAAACTAGTGCTTAGGGAATTGCATTTATTTAACATTCACATGTACATATTTAGTATTGTTTCTTAAAAGTTTTAAAGTAAAGTAAATTTGGCGATTTTAGTCGAGGGTGACCCGAAGGCTTCCTTTTCCATAGGTACAATACCGAGGTGAAGGGGAGAGCGCTACTCCATTCCCTGGAATGCTCCACTTTACTATAGATCCCTAACTTATAATACTGAGTGTTAAGCAAGGCGCCATCAAGTACCATTTTTTGAGTCTTTGGTATGACTCGACCTGAGATTGGCGAACACTCTACTGATTAGGCCATTGGCCACTATACGAGTTTTCAGTTACTAATAACTAGTCACACTCAACAAGTGTCCTGGATAAGACACTAAAATAGATCTGATGGTGAGGCTCCAACTTTGACGCTTTAGGAAATCTGGAGTACCTCTTGATTGCCATTACTCTCAGGTCCTCTCTGAGCCAGGGTGATTGAAGCTGTTAGCGTTCTATCAATGAGTTTAATAGAACTCTTCACTAATTTACTCTGGATTATTATTTTTATTTCTTATTTAAAACAATACAACTGTGTGCAAATTCTTTCAACGAAATACTTCAATAGAATTAATAGTTTTAAACAGCAATATTTCACATGGTGAATTAATTACGTTCATTATATATTCATATTTATATATTTTGTGTTGTTGTTTCTTACGTATTTTCTTCTTTCTATTTCACATTTATTCCTATCCAATACAAATAATTTGCACGCAATTATATGGTTTTAAGTACCTTATAATAATCCTTACCAAATAATTCTAGTATCAACTAACTATACTTAACACAGAGATTTTTGGACTCAGTTGTATGGTATCAAAACCGAACATTGGCAAGATGGTTGGACTGTTCGTCAATGACCCGGGCGACATGGGTTCAATCCCAGGTTGAGTCATACCAAAAAAATCAAAAATGGTACTTGATGCCTCCTTGCTTAACACTCAGCATTATAAGGTATTGATCAAGGGTAAAGAAGAGCAATCCAGGGAAAGGAGTGGTGCCCTTCCCGACACTTGGTGTAGTAGCTATCAAAAAAGGAGCCTTCGGGTCACTAAGGTCGCCAAATTTACTAACTATTTGGTATCAAGTATTCCTATTTAATACAAATAATGTGCACTTAGTTGTATAGCATTAAGTATTCCTATCAAGTACAGATATGTTTCATACAGACCCATAAATGAGACCCTAACAGAAACACGTACTCAGAATCAGAGTGGAACTGAAAGTAATAGACTGAAGGCTACCCCACACTCCCCAGATCTCAAAAACTGGCTCACTGTCTGATAAAGTACTGTGTTATACCCAGGAAACCCATTCTTTTTTTATTTTTAAGTGGGCAAGTCACACCTCTTTGCTGGAGATAGAGTCAGCGTGTTCTAAACTACAACGATAGGTCGGAAAATGAAGTAAGTTTTACCAGGAATTCCTGTGTAGTCATGCAAAGAAGAGAGTCTGTAGGAAATTATAGTACATGATTCTTTCGATGAAAGAAACACTGTTTTATAGCAAGATAATTAAATGAAAAGAAGACGGAAGACTACCGTTGGAAACCCCCACCTTCTAAATTTTCCTTAATAATATTATAGAAATAGTTTTCTTCGAAATAGCAACGATTAAAAACCAAATTTTCAGATTATGAACAAATCTGTAGGGAAAAGTTGCTCGTTTAGGTTTTCGAGGAGGGGATCAGTTTTCTACGATACTTTTACGTCCAGGTTACCCTTCGGACAGCATTCCAACGCTACACGTCCACCGAATTTCTGGTTCCAGGGCACCTAAGTATCTTCGGTCTTTGTTTAATGGCATATCAACCTTCGTGAGCGATACAATGCTAAAACGATCTTTGTAAGCGAATGGTAGTGATACTATTTAACCCATACCTGAGGTATAAGGGGGTTCATATCTTTCCTGAAGGTACTAGTCTGAAAGTGAACATAATAGGGTGACTGAAGTTTAAACTCGCTTACTTCGAGGCCGCAGTCTAGCACTTTAGCTATGACACCATGATTTCTGCACTTCCGTTTTTCTGGCTTTTAGCATTATGAATATCTTAGCAGTTTAAATATCTCAGCAGTACTTTTCTGGCATTTTTGTAAGGAATTCCAACCTGCGCTTGAAGATATTGAAAAATATTGTCTTTACAAAACTATTTTTCTCAAGGTTCACTCTTGAAGAGTTTGTTGAAGCGGTCCTTATTTTCAAAGCGTATTGTTTGACTTACACCGTTGACAAAGTAGAACAAAATGGTCGATGTAAAGTAACATAGTTAATTGATCACCTTCTCTAAAAATTCAACAACCCACTTTTCAAAAAAATCTTGACAGATATTACAGCAAAGAATGTAAGAGCCTCCTTCTCTAAAATCATTGCAATGGTTCGTTCTGCAAACTTTTCTTCGGAATGAAATCGATTTAGAACCAAAAATGCACGTCCCAAACAATTTTTAAAAAGTTTAAAAGGAAAAAAAAAAAAGACGCGAAATAACTCTATTCAGAAAAAAAGGTAAACTTATTATGCAATTCTTTTCTCGTTAGATTTGGTTTTTTTTATTGTTTATTTAGTCATTGATCGGTTTGAACTTGTAAAATTGAGAATCTTTCTTTTGATCTACCTCAAATAAGTGTAAGATCATATGATATGCAAAACATTTTAAACTTCTTTTCTGATTCTTCACGTATTGATTTAACTGTCTTTATCACTCGATTAAACAAATAAACTCTACTTAAGCATAGAATTCGTGTGCTTTTTCCATTTATAAGCATTGCTATCCATGCCTCTAAGAAGTTATATCAGTGCACCAAGAATATATATATATATATAGTTTCTTTCTCTCTCTCTATATATATATATATATATATAGAGAGAGAGAGAGAAAAGGGGGTGGGTGGCATATAAACAATTGTAGGTTATTTATTGCTCAATCCTGTTTATACATATATTAAATATGTATGATTTGTAGACAATTAGTTTGTAGGTAAGATATTAAACAACCCAGAGCTCATTTATTTGCGAACAATTAAATGGTTTCAAGTACTGTTAGTAGTGATAGTTTTATTTGCACGCTGTTAAATTGTTTCAAGTATTGCTATGTAAAATTAACCATTCAACTTTGCAGCAGTCATTTGTTGGTACATCATTAAATGGTAAAACAGTTCTATGGGATCTATTGCTGGGATCGTTACGTGATAGAGTGGACCTTGGAGTAATGATAATGAAAGGATATTCCACATTGCACAAAATTCCTGGACTGGAACCTTATCATCAGATGCAGTCTAGTGCCCTACCTGATACACTTATTCTATCTGACACAGAGAGGATAACCTAACAGGTACTACCACTCGGGGTCAGAGTGGACTTGGGTGTAATGTCAATAAATAAATAGGATAAAGGGGTACTCCACATTCCCCAAAGCTCTAAAACTGGAACCTCACCATCAAATGGCTTTGTGTCATATCATCGTTGGGTGGTGGTATTACTCCTTTCAAGAAATGCTGTAAGTTTTTTCTACGACCCCAGCCATCTGGGCTGATAGATAGATAGATAGATAGATAGATAGATAGATAGATAGATAGATAGATTCGTTGTTTACTCGGCTATTTTTTCCTCCGAGCAGAAATATTTACCCTTTTATTCAAAATAGGATTGAAGAGAATAATAATGCAGTAGTGGTACCATCTGTGGGGCATTTGGAAACGCTAATAATACCCGAGGAATAGTTCTAATTAAAGTTTCATTCTTGAAAGTATTTTGAAGAACTGCAACAGTTTCGACCTAAGCCCCCGGCAACAAAAGTAAACAAAACTTCACTCACAATGTCGATTCTTTTCTATCGACCAATTGAAAATTAGAAATCCGGAAAAAAAAACCGCAGCAAACAAAATTAGTTAATTCAAAAGCCACATCATGTATCAGACTTACTCAGAATAGAATTATTTCGTGACACCTTATGGCGTAATGTGTAACTATGTCTAAGTAAACACCACACAGGATATCCGGTTTATTTTTTTGCCCTCTTGAATGGTTTTGATCTGTAAATGTAGTATGTGCATGCTTGGGGGCAGTTGATATTCTGATGAAATTTTCGAATCTTCAGATAGTGAAGAATTTTATAAAAAATGTATATCTCTCTATGTTCTTGTGTTTCTATAATCGCCATAATAATGTTCAACGTGTTTTTTATTTTATAATGGTAAACTTTATGTTAAAATCGTGAGCGTTTGAGTGGAAATGCTGTTCTGTAAGTATTTGTTTGTTATAATCCATAGATTTGATTGTTCTTCTGTAGTTATCACTCGCTCTCTCCCTATATATATATATACACCATAAAAGAAAAAAGCCAATAGAAATCACTCATATTTCTTTATGATAATATTTATTTAGAAAAACATTTTTCTGAAAATACAAATCTAACATTTAAAAGAGAAGGGTCTGCTAAAATAAATATTATCACAATGAAATATAAGTGATTTCTATTGGTTTTCTTATTATGAGGAATTATTTGCTCTGTATTTTAATTTATTATTATTTTATATTAAAATCTCTATTGGATTTTGAATTACATGGAGTTCCAAGAAAGAAAACCCTAAAATAGAAGTGTTCCCTCCATTGGCTGACTTGGCTTTGGATAATATATATATATATATACATATAATTTACCATCGGTTTCTAACCTATGCTATCCCAGACATATATATTAATATTTTTATTTTCCTACCCATAAGGATTTGACATTAGATCATTTTATTGGAGGAAGTGACACACGAATCGAGACTCATGCGTGACTAATCCAAAAAATGCTTGGTCCGTCGGCAGCACTCTTCAGGAGGGCCTCAAACACTGAGCAATAAATTTTGACAAACAGGTATAGCCTCAGAGGAAGGTTACCAGGAACCAATCCATCCTCATCCATTCATTTACCCGGTAAGACGCTAGCCAAGTGGAATTTGAACACACACACATACACACACACACACACACACACACACACATATATATATATATATATATATATATATATATATATATATATACAAAGAGATTGAATCTGTCAAAGTCACCTGATCAAAGTTCCCTGATAAAAAGAGGAAGAAAATTATCTGGCGTTCGATGAATATTTTTAAATTGCTGCATATTAAAGAACTGTTTAATTTTTTCATTGAAAATGGTATCTTTCTGCGGTTAGATCATAATGCGAAGAATAAACAAGGTTTTCACCGGTTAAAACTATTTAAAGTTAAGCACAATAATGGGATGAACTGATAAAATCAAAATTTGAAAGCACATATCTTCAAGCTACGTCCATTTCAATACAAGATTTAACGATTTGACGTTTTGATATGAGAATATTTAATGAGTAAAAACGCTTAATGAAGATTATAAAAACCAAGAGTATATTTTCAACAAAATATCTATCTTTAATCTTATTATGATAGTGATTGTGTGTCTGTCACTCTCTAACCGAAAGTACGTCACCACCAATGTCACAATACCCTTAATTATTTACGTTATATTCTTAATGTTTGTTAACTGTTCATTATTTAATCTCGATCAGCATCTTATTCATGAAAGATGCCTCTGTTAAAGTTTAACTCTGTGAGATTTGCCTCAAAACAACCCATGTTATTGAAGGAAATTTAACTAACTTCCCACCAGGATAAGGTTTGACACTAGGTCATGTTTTGTGGTGAGCCATGCATGAATCGAGACATGCATGACTATAACAAAAAATACTTGATTCCGTCGACATTCACCATTTGAGGTTCCTCAGGAACCCAGCGATAAAGTCAGCCCTGCTAAGCAGGTATTTTCTGGTGCGAAGGTTCCTGGGACCAGGAGATAAAATTAATATCACTGGCCGGACGCGAACATGAGATGCCCCCTCCCCCGAAAAACTAGAGTGGAAGACCATGGAACAAATGGTATCTAACTGATTTTCCACCAAATCAAGATGTGACGCAAGGTCATTTTATTGTAGAGAACAACGTGCAAATTGAGATTGATGTATAGCTATTTAAAAAAAAAAAGCTTGGCACCGACAGTATTCCTCATATTTGGGCAACTCAGATGCCAAGTTATGAACTCAGTTCTACAAAGTTGGTACAGCATGGGAGGAAGACCTCCTGTGACTAGGCGATTAATAACACCCACCTGGCACAAACGCCAGGCAGATCCCCGCCAGAAACCATGGTTGGGACAAGCCCGTCGTGTGAGATGTTTAGATATTCATTCCACTCTCGAATTGGTCAGATTTGACACAGAGCCATTTTATAGAGGCATTACTCGCCACAGTCGAGACTCACGTGCGGCTGTCACAAAAACGCTTGATCCTGTCGGTGTTCGCCATTTTGCGAGTACATCAGGCATCAAGCAATGAACTCAGTGCAGCAAAGCAGGTAATGCTTGGAGGACGGCCTCCTGAGACCAGGCGATTCAACTTAATAACATCCACCTGGCGCGAACGCCAGAGAGGCCCCTAGAAAACCAAGGATAGGACCAACCCGTTGTATTAATCCGTTTAAAATCAATATACATTATATATTACTAAGAAAAAAGATTTACATACTTTATGGTGTGGATAATTTGTGTACTGGTTTTTAACAAAATCGGGTTTAATAAACAATGACTTAATGTTGTTAATTTTTAATTTTGTTTTATTATCAAACTTATTAAAAGCAATCCTATGTAAGATTTTATATAGAAATTAATTAAATTAAAATAAGTGTAAGATTTTATATGCTTTCTTTTTATTTTTTAAAGACTTTCTTATTGAATGCATTTCATTTTATTGAATTTAAATACTTATGCCCGGTGGAGAACGCATATATTTGTTAGTATTACTAAACATCTAATTATATTTGTAAACGTAACCTTTCAAAAACAGTAAAGCTGAGCAAGATGAGGAGCATAGAGAAGATCATTTGCGGAAAGTAATAAAGTTTTAGTTAGAAAGAAAAAAGGAATTTTAATGTGAGAGAGTAGGAAAATAAAAGGAAAGAAAAGGAAAGAAAGAAAGAAAGATTTCGATTTTTCCCGAAGGCATTAGCGCTTCGTGAAAAGTAAACAGCCCCGTTCAGGGTATTGAACTTAAGGTACCGTGTCCATTTTCTTCAATAACTCTAACACTATATATATATATATATATATATACATTAGTTCCCTGACAAGGTACGGGTACTTGGTAAGTTTTGGGGTATCCTTCTTTGGACTAGTTATCATTTTTACACTGGCTCTAACTGTTTGATTTTCACCGAAGTCTGAGTGAGAAAGTTTCTTCAACTCTCCAGGACTCTTTAAGTATCTCAATGTTTTCAATTTTTCATCTGCTCTCCTGTCTATTATCATTATCATTTTCATGTTTGACAACTTTTTAAATTCTCTTGCAAGGTTCAGGTATTTGTCCAACTTTTCGCTTTCCTTTACTTTCACTTTGTGGTCCTCAAAAACGAAAAAAAAAAAAAAAAACAATCAGATGACAAGTTGTTTTATTCGTAACAACTATAACTAGCATTGGTCTTCTGGCCTGAATTGAGTGATCCGCTTGTATTTCGTAATTATTTTTGCTCAGTGCGAGATTTTCACGTCAGTGTTTACTTGTGCTTTTACTCTAAATCCTGATTGGCTGAAAGTCTAGTCAATTTTCCAGGATTCTTCTTAGTATTCTTGCTGATCCTAACAGTGCTTGATGGTCTCGATTCTTAATCAGATTTCCAATTCCACCAGTCTCTTTTCCAAGTCTTTGGGAACTATTCCAAGTACACCAACTACAATTGGTATCACCGTTACTTTCACGTTCCACAGGCTTTTCAGCTATCTGACAAAATCTAAAGATTTCTCTATTATTATTTTTATTATTGATTTTTTTCAAAGATAATGCAATATCATGGATTTTCTCCTTCTCTTGCAATTCAGTCCCTAAATGCGGCATCAAATAATCCACAATTGAGGCGCTTAAACCTTTCTTTTCCTAAAACAAATGGAAGCTTTCAATAAAACACAAGATTCACATAGATGCTCACAGCACTAGAAACTGGAAAAACATCGGAAGGTTTTATTCTAGTGAATAAATTTTTTGTTCCAGTACAGTTATGTCTTCTTTTTTTTTTCTTTTTGGCTTTGCGTAAAAGAAGAAAGGTTCAGGGATGAATGTCATTTTATTAGGTGGTTTGAAGTTGTTTTCTTGCCTTCTTTGGGGTTTTTTTTTATAAGATTTCCTTTGCTCTTTTGTAAAGATATATCTCAACACGACGCTTTCTGAATCGGAGAAAACAATGAGAATTCTTTCAAGAAGGAACTTTGGTATTAAATCACTAAACCTAAAGAACTTTTGCTGAGATTTGATGGAATCAGGAAGAATTAGCAAAAAATAAATAAAGTCTTATGTGAAAAGTTTGCCGAGTAGCTGTAATTGTATCGATTGAATTGCATCATTAAATCTTTGCTTTCTACAAAGGGAAAAATGTTAACTTTCTTATTACGCAAACAGAATCAAACATAGTGGAATAAATATCCGTACCTAATTCACGTAACTTCTCTCTCTCTCTCCTCTCTCTCTCTCTCTCTCTATATATATATATATATATATATATATATATATATTGAGGCAACACTATTTTGAAACTTGCTCTGTCGGGTCAGCTTACAATATGGTATTTCCTCCAGAGGGGTGTAGTTAGCGTAATTGGAGTCCAATATATGGTACTAAACTGCCTCTGATGGTGAGACTCAAGTTCCGAATCTGTGAGAATTGTGTAGTACCCTCTTATTGCCATTATTCTCAGACCAATTATTTATTGATCCTTCCAAGACCTTTGTGACTGTCACAATTCTTCGATGCATTGACTTAACTAAGGAAAAACTATTTATCATCAAACTGCTTCAAGCTGTTGAGTAAGTCCTAATTGCCACTGAAGATGCAAAGAAAAATATGAACGAAGTGTATTTTGTTTGTGATTCCATGATTTTTCTTAAAGATTTAGTGGTTCTATAATTTTCCCTCTTCTTTATACTGAAAATTCTCGATTATTAATAAAAACAAATTTTTCAAATCACTTTGAGGAAAGCCAGAAACTCTGTCTTTTTAATGAAATAGGTTTTGTCTTAGATTAGTGCTTAGTTCATTTTTCATGAATTAGGAGTAACGAAAGAAACGTTTTCTAAGAATGTTGAGTCTATATTTTTTGCCAGGAGTGAGAGATAAATTATATAAACAGGAGATAATGAATTTTAATCAAGTGATGTAGTTCGCATTTTCGTTGTGCATTAACTTCGTTCAAGATAAGTGAAATACGAGAAGGAAAGCACAACCCTACGCTATCAAGCCCAGACCAAACCTTCAACTGCAACGGAGCCTACCAGTCCCACATAGACTTTATCAGCATCTAACGTGTCGATAAACGGCGTGTACCACCCCTTTCTTGATTTTTACTTCACGTATCCAAGCAATAATAATGAGACAATTTAAATATAGAAGATTTGAATATTTTTTTGAAGAGATGGTTTTGGGTATAATGACTAAATTTACGATAGAACTGTGGTTAATTATTGAAAATCAGACAGTAAAAATTCCAAGACCCTCAAAATAAGTAATGGAATCTTCATCTCTTCAATGTTTTTGACATTATAATGTAAATGATCTTGGTATTAATTTTCAGAGAAATTACCTGATTATATGTCAATTAATAACAGTAGCAAAAGCTTTCGGTATGATTTTGCTTGAGTTTCTTTGTTTAATGGCTTCAAGCTGTTGAGTAAGTCCCAAAAAGTTCGTGGTTTATTTATGTTCAAAGCCATTCTTATAGAAGGACAGTGGAGTCACTATTTAATCCATAGCTGAGGGGATACAGGGATCCATTCTTCTCCAAGAGTAAAAGAAGAGTTGTGAACGGTGAAGTTATGTATATATATATATATATATATGTGTGTGTGTGTGTGTGTTGTGATCAGTTTATGCGTGAACATATAAGTAAGTTGGCCGACCGTGGTCGAGGGTGACCCTAAGGCTCCCTTTTCAATAGCTACTACACCAAAGTGTAGGAAATAGCTGTATTTCTTTCCCTGCATTGCTCGACTTAACCTTGATCCATACCGAAATCTTAAGTGTTCAGCAAGGAGGCATGAAATAGCATTTTTTGAGTCTTTGGTATGACTCGACCTGATATTGAATCCCGGTCTCTTGGATCATTGGTGAACACTAGGCAGCTAGGCTCGATAATCATGGTTAAGGAGATCAACTTTCAATAGGTTTTTATTGCGGCAACATACTATCACTTCTTTTTAAACAAGGTAAAATAATTCAGATTTTCAAAAAGTCCTAAGCCTCACCCTGAGGGAAGAGCATAAATGAACATTTGACAACATACTACCACTTCTTATAAAAAAGAAGTGGTAGTATGTTGTCAAATGTTCATTTATGCTCTTCTCTCTGGGTGAGGCTTAGGACTTTTGAAAGAATTTTTTATTTCTGTCCAATTGACTCGGGCTGTAGAATGCACCGACTGTATCTCTGCAGAGGACTAAGACCCCTGCTAACGAGTGTCCTGGATATGATATTAAATCATATGATGATGAGACTACTGTGAGGAATGTGGAGTACGCTTTCATTGCCATCGCTCCCAGGTCCACTCTGGCCCGGAGTAGCACCTGGTAGGTTCTTATCTATGGGACAAATAGAAATGTTTAAAATTTAAACTACGTACAACAAAAGCTAAATTGAGTTGTTAGAAATAGAACTGTTTGATCATTTGACTGTGTGTAAACAAATGACTAATGTTTGATTGAATTTTTAGAGATATATTGCAATACTTGGAACCATTTAACTGTGGCCAAATAAATAATTAATAGTAGATAGAATTATTCCTTTTTAATAGAAATACTTAAAACCATATAACCATGCGCATTAAAATGAGCTTGGCTCATTAAAATGTTATCAACAAAAATGCGTTTCCAAATCATATTTAATATACATGGTGTATTCAATAAGTTTCCAGACTTTTTTTGTACAAGCATTTATAATTGTCGTAGACTCTTGAAAATTCAGTATGTTATTGCTATACATTTTATGAGATGACTGACCAATTTTTATGATTTCACGTTTAAATCAACAGCTACAGAAGCAATTGGAATACACCCTAATAAAGCCTGATTGTCACTGCTGGTAAATTTTTAAAATGCAATCTGGACGTCAAGACACTTTAGAGGAACGATATGTATTAAAATTCTGTTTTAAACTTGGAAAAAATGCCACAGAAACGTATGAAATGCTTCAGACTGCTTTTCGACCATCTTGCATGAATCGAGCATCAGTTTTTGAGTGGCATAAGAGATTCAAGGAAGGTAGGGAGTCTGTGAGGGATGATGAAAGGTGTGGGAGGAGTAAGGAAGTCAATACACCAGAGTTGATAGGCCAAAGGGTTAGGGTTACGGTTAGGTTTACTATGTTGAGGTTTTAAGGGAGTTCAGGAAGAGATTCCGTCGGAAGAGGCCAGCACTCTTCAAATCGGGTCAGTGGCATTTCCACCAGGACAATACACCAGTCCACAACTCCATCCTTGTCTCAGACTATTTGACCAAGATGGGCATCAAGACACTTCCTCAACCTCCCTACAGTCCAGACCTTGCTCCCTGTGACTTTTGGTTATTCCCTAAGATCAGAGGCTGTCGTTATGAGACAATTGAGATGAAAGAGGCTGTGACGAAGGTCATTGACGCGCTCACACAAGAGGACTTCATTGCGGTCTTCCAGAAGTTGTTAGAACGATACAACAAGTGCATCGGAGGGTACTAGAGTTTCATGTGTGTACTATCAATAAAAGTGCCCATACGAAAAAAAGTCTGGAAACTTATTTAATGATCCTCGTATATGTAGAAACAGGTCTTAGATTTAAATAACCTACCAGGGTTCATATGCCATAAAACCAAACCATACTTTTATTCCTGAATGATAGAAAAACTTAGTTTATACATGTACATATATGACTATATATATTTTTGTATGTGTCTCTCCGAGAATCCTGGTCAAAGGTAACTTCTATGGAAAGGATTTTTTACAAAGGTAGGTGACTTACTTCATCACAGATATTGAAGTCAATTGATGAGCAAAGAAATTCCATTTCTAGCTTAACGGAGTGAGATAAGGACTTTAGCACTGGTACGAACTATTATTGACCTCACAAACATGCTTTTCCCATGAATAGCTTTAATTATTTATGCAGATTTGTTAAGTTGTGACACAAGGCCGCATATATGGGATACCCATGAGCCTCAAAATCATTAGTAATGGCTTTTTAGTCTAGTTTACTGCCTTAAAACTAAAAACGGCACAATATCAATTAGCAGGCATATATATAAAGGAACAGACAGAATACATTCAAAATCAGATAGATAAGATTAGAGACTCGGTGGAAGATAGACAATCTAGAATAGCCTGGCAAACAATAAACGAAGTGAGCAGAAGAAAGAACACAGCCAAAGCAAAACTTAAAGCAGCAAACCAACAAGAAAGAATAAAACTGTGGAAACAGCACTTCGAAAACTTACTTGGAAACCCACCAAAAATAACGCCTGAACCAATCACCAGAATAATTAGCAAACAATTAGACATTAAACTTGGACCGTTCACACAAGAAGAACTCGACTCGGTTCTCAGAAAAATTAAAAATAGGAAAGCTGCAGGGCTGGACGAAATTCCCCCGGAAGTATGGAAGACCAGACAATTCGACGACATACTGCTCCGACACTGCAACGCAGTATACAATCAAAATCCGATAGATAGATGGACGAAGGGATGCATACTCCCCTTCCCTAAAAAGGGGGACCTCGGATTAGCCAAAAACTACCGAGGCATAACACTTACATCCATAGCTGCCAAAATCTACAATGCCCTAATACGAAACCGAATAGAACCCGAAATCGACAACATACTTAGAAAAAACCAAAATGGCTTCCGAAGAAATAGATCCACGACCTCACAAATATTAACCATCCGCAGAATCCTTGAAGGTGTACGGGCAAAGAACCTACAAGCGACATTAATATTTGTCGACTTTACCAAGGCTTTCGATTCCATTCACAGAGGAAAGATGGAACAAATCCTACTAGCGTACGGCATACCTAAAGAAACCGTAGCGGCAATAACGATTCTCTATAGAAACACTAAAGTAAAAGTACGATCACCAAATGGAGACATAGAATACTTCGACATTGTAGCAGGAGTACTACAAGGGGACAAGCTGGCTCCGTATCTCTTTATCATTTGTCTAGACTACGTACTTAGAACATCGATTGACAAAATCAAAGAGAATGGCTTCGAACTGACGAAGAAAAGAAGCAGAAGATACCCCGCAACAACAATTACCGACGCCGACTACGCCGATGACATAGCGATACTGGCAAATACACCT
Source organism: Sepioteuthis lessoniana (assembly GCA_963585895.1). Taxonomy (NCBI): domain Eukaryota; kingdom Metazoa; phylum Mollusca; class Cephalopoda; order Myopsida; family Loliginidae; genus Sepioteuthis; species Sepioteuthis lessoniana. The sequence continues at coordinate 49,919,301 of OY757934.1, read as the reverse complement.
GACCAAGCCGAAACACTTCTGCATAGTTTGGAACGAGCAGCAGCAAGCATAGGCCTCCATGTTATGCACACAAAACGGAATATATGTGCTATAACCAAACGGGGGACATCTTCACTCTAGAAGGAACCCCTCTTAAACTAGTAGACAAATTCACGTACCTAGGAAGCAGCGTCGAATCAACCGAAAAGGACATCGAAACGAGGTTAACGAAAGCATGGACAGCTATCAATAGGCTATCGACTATATGGAAATCAGACCTAACCGATAAAATGAAACGCAGTTTCTTCCAGGCAGCGGTCACATCGATACTGCTATATGGATGCACTACATGGACGCTAACAAAACGGCAGGAGAAGAAGCTAGATGGCAATTACACAAGAATGCTGCGTGCAATCCTGAACAAGTCCTGGCAGCAACACCCCACAAGACACCAACTGTACGGCCACCTGCCCCCTATCACGAAAACTATTCAAGTTAGACGAACCAGACATGCAGGACATTGCTGAAGAAGCAGAGATGAACTCATAAGAGATGTACTCTTATGGATCCCCACACACGGCCGCGCAAAAGCAGGACGACCAGCACGAACGTACATTCAGCATCTATGTGAGGATACAGGTTGTTGTCCTGAAGACCTGCCTAGGGCGATGAACGATAGGGAGGAGTGGCGAGAGAGGGTCAGGGATATCCTTGCTGCCAGCACGATATGATGATGATGATGATGACTACACACAATACCGGCTCATTGGCCTAGTTGGTAGAGTTTTCACCACTGGTCCGGGAGAAATGCGTTCAATCCCAGGTCACGTCATAACAAAGACTTTAAAAATGGTATTTGATGCCTCCCTGCTTAGCACTCAGCAATATAACGTACTATCAAGGGTAAAGTGGAGCAATTCAAGGAAAGGAGTAGCGCCCTTCCCTACACCTCGATGTAGTAGCTATAGAAAAGGGAGCCTTCGGGTCGCCCGCGACTAAGGTCGCCAATTTTACTTTACTACACACACATGCTGCTCTTTTCTCATCTTTAATGTTGATGGATATGAAGAATTAAAGAAAAGTAATATTGTGTACAGAAAGTCTCCCAAAAATTAATAAAAGTTTTAAATTCTCTTCATGTCATGTTGATATTTATATATCAATAGAATATTGCTAAGATATAGTAAATTTAAATTACGCTATGAAAACATATCGTACTTCGAAGAAAACTCAGTCCTCAATGAAATAACAACTCAGATTAAAGTCTTGAACTTTTAATCAAGGTAGATAGACAGTTCTCGGTGATTGTGTTACTGTGAAGCTGAAGGAATTATGTCTAATTATAGTCTTTTGTTTGGCGTCGCAGATGATTTAGTGCTTCTTGCAAGTATATCCATTCAAGCACAATCTCTGCTGTATAACCTGGAGCAGGCATTGAGAGTCATTGGTCTCTGCATGAACTCAGATAAAATAAAGCTCACGCGTTTTGATCAAAATAACACCATCAGCTAATTAAATGCCAAGCCTCTGGAGTGAATAAACAAGTTCAAACACTACGGTCGCTATGTCTTGTCTTCTGAAAACAATAACAGCATACACATAGGTTAAGCATGAATTCCTATTGACAGGTCTATGACCATATTACTATTTTTTTCTTATTCGATGTTGGTGTTAGTGTTTCAAATCAAAATGAAATGATTTGGAGTGATTTAATTGGTTATAAAGTCTTCTGGAGGTATTCGACCCAATACTACTCTGTTGTAGCCCAATCGACTTGGGCTGTAGAATTAGCATTGTTACAGTGGAGTAAGACCCCCAACGCGTATCCTGAATATGACACAAAAAAACTGAGGCTCTAGTAATGTTGGAGCTTTGGGCAATGCGGAGTACCGATTCATTGCCATTACTCCCAGGTTCACTCAGGCCTGGAATGGTAGCACCTTATAGGGGGATATCTATGGGTCAAACAGAATTGTTTCGACATTTAAAATGTGTGCAAACAAATGACTTATGCTAAATTGAATTGTTTGAAATTTAATCGTTAGAAATAGAGCCGTGTGATCATTTAACTGTGTGTAAACAAATGACAGATGTTTAATGGAATTGTTAGTTTTGCATAGCAATACTTGGAACCATTCAACTTTGTTGACTTATGCTAAATTGAATTGTCAGAAATAAAACTGTTTGGCCATTTAACTGTGTGTAAACAAATGATTGATGTTTAATTGAACTGTTATACATAGCAATACCTCGGATCATTCAACTTTGTTGACTTATGCTAAATTATATTTTCAGAAATAGAACTGTTTGATCATCTGTATGTAAACAAATGGCTGGTGTTTAAATAATTGTTAGTGATACTTGGTGAAGGTGTCCGTGGTGTAATGGTTATCATCGTAGGAAACACGGCGACACGAGTTCAAAACCTAGACGAGGCTGATTGCATATAACATTGCACTAAAACCCTTGGGAAAGGTATGAATCCAATTATCCTCCCTCCGGCTATGGGTAAATAGTAGGACTTTCTGGGTTCTTCAGTCTTGGTGAGGCAACTAGTCTAAGAGAAGGAAAACTCTGAATTCAAACACGTTAAACTCCGCTTAAAATTTACCTAGTGTTATATCCTGTCCGAGCGGAAGGGTTAGTAAATATAGTTAGTGATACTTAGCAAGACTTGGAACCATTTAAATTTGTTGACTCATGCTAAACTGAATTGACAGAAATAGATATGCTTGATCATTTAACGGTGTATCTCCGTGGGTTTCAAATTTTGTGTGATTTTATTATTCATTCAATGATCCTGGATGCCACAAGTCCTTTTATCGATTATGGTTGAAAAGGGATGACTGTTAATTTGCCATTTGCTTTTCTTGATCGAATTTGTGCATTGAGTATCTTTTATAACTGATGCTTGGGTGAATTTAAATTCAGAGAACTTTAGTTGGCAATGCAGAATGAAATTAGAGATGTTCTACTGTTCATTTAAAAATATTAATCTCGTCATATTTGTCAGGTGAAACACTGAGCCTTGAATGTTAATTATACAATCTTCTTCAGTCCAAAAAAGAAAAAGAAGTTAAAAGTTCTAATTACTTTCTTGCTAAATGAGGAGTATTTCAATTTTTCACAGGCTGAGAAAGATAACTTTTACCACCTGCTATTACCACTGGTGGTAAAAATTCTGAAGGAGGAACATACTACCACTAATAATACTACTACGAATAATACTCAGCAGGCAAAGATAGAATTGATGAGAAGAACATGACTGACTGTCGTAGATTTAACCGATGAGTTAAATATAACAACATTTTCGTAAATAGAAGAATACATCTTACTTTCAAAACCAAAGGTCGGCAAAAGAAAAAAGAAAAAAAAAACGGAAAACAGCACTGTCAATTTTTTTCAAATATTTGAATGCTTCACACTTTCAAAAAACACAGCACCGACCAAATCATCCAGATAAAAGAAGAGAGGAAAAATGATTTTATTAGCCAATCGTTTCTGTTATAGCAAATTCAGTATTTCTATAAAAGTGTGGCTCTGTTTAAGGGAAATCTTTTTGTGCTCCTAGTAGTTAATGAGAATTTAAGATTTTTATTCCACATTAGTCTATGGTAGATTAAAAGAAACAGATGAGGTCGATTTTAATTTATTTTGCTATCTCTCTTTTAGTCTCGTTTTCCAGCTCTCTTTCTATCTATCTATCTATCTATCTATCTATCTATCATGGTCTGTTTATTTTAATTTATCTTACTATTTCTCTTTCAGTTTCGTTTTCTAGCTCTCCTTCTATCTATCTATCTATCTATCTATCTATCTATCTCGTTCTGTTTCTTTAAATGTATTTCGCTATATCTCTTTCAATCTCTTTTTCTTTCTATCTATCTATCTCAGTTTTTCTTTTAATCTATCTGTGTTTCAAACTATTTTAAATTTATCTATCTATCTATCTATCTATCTATCTTAGTCTCTTCTCATCTATGCATGAGTTTGAGAGAAAATAGAAATTGTTAAAGTGTTTCATTGAAGTTAAATACAATACTTTGAAATTATCTATCTATCTGCCTATATATATATATATATATATATATATATATATATATATATATATATATATATAATCTTGAATCTCTTCAGGTTTACTTGATTTTTTGAATAAAACAAATTGCCAAATGTACATTTGAATTAGCTCAGTTTTTGGCAAATTCCTACCATGCATACATATGTGATGCACTGCTAAAAAGTTAATTACAATGAGGTTCTCTCAAAATTATCAGTTTGCAAGATTAAAGTTCTTTAATGTCTGCTTTTTGTATTTCGTTCATCATGACGCTATGAATCTAATTAGCCATTTTTACGCGGTACAGCTGAGTGATATGATTACAATCTACATCTTGATGTATGAAACAAATTTCCGGCGTATATGTAAATTTGGAACTAATTATTCAAAAGTGTACAGGTTGCCACTTTTTAAGAAACAAAACTTTTTCAAAAACAAATTCACTTATTTAGCGCCAACTTAATGAAACGTTGAAATTCTCCACTCCACTTTTTTCAAGCATCTTTCTCAGTGAAACACGTGGCTTAACAGTAATCTGTTGAATATTCATTATTCTTTTTTTTTATTATTATTATCTATCTAGCCGGAATCTCTGCTCTTCTATTTGGAACCTCTTCGGGTGGTCTTGGGTCTATCTTCATCTCCGTGTCCACTTTTGTTCTTATGAATGGACTCAAAGACTTCCTTTGATATTCGACGTCTTTATTCACCTAAATTACTACGTCAACTGGAGAAATAGCTTTTAGAGTTCCCTTCGTTACCGCACCCTGGACTGCTCTCTAATTAACTCTACCTAACTGACCCGTTCTCAAGACTGAACAAACCAATCAGAGAACTGCTAAAAAGGTTAGTCAAGGCTCTAGTCTTCTCAATCATATCACTGGTTATTTTCCTCGACTCTTCTTACGAATTATCAGTTAACTTTTAGATTCATAGACGTTGAATTGTACACGTACTTTTCAAAATTGATACGTAAACTTCTCATTGTGTAACAAACCGTCTTTGAAAATGGACGAAGGGATTCGAGTTCGAACTCTAGAAGAATTTGTTTGCATTTCACATTGTGTTAATACTCTTGGGAAAAGTATGAATCGAATTATTTTCCACCAGCGGTAAGTAGAGAAGAATGAGCACTTTAAACTTAGAATAGCATCCGGTCTAAAAGGAAAACGACTTTTACTCCTCTTAGAAATTAAACATTTTTCGCATCATGTTCGTGGTGGAGTGTCTAGGTAGGCTCAACCAATTTAAACCAACATAAGAGACATTTTTTTACTAAATTAAAAATACCCATAGGGATAATAAACAGCTAGAATACTTCGAAGAGTCCTGCAGACCAAAGGATATTTCCTTTTGCTCTGACTTCCGTGAAATAAGATTTAAAACTTGTGTGAAAAACTCACAAGGTGTAAGATAAAAACTCTAAAGGAGTAGTAGTAATAGTAGTAATAATAATAATAATAAATTTGAGCTTAGGAACAAATTGTATATGTACAACCCAGCTTCTGTCTTAGAAAATGACACGCATAATCTTCTATGGGACTTTGACATACACACGGATCACCAAATCTCGGTCAGAAGACCCGACCATATAATAATCAACAAAAACAAAGAGAATTTGCAAAATTGTCGATTTTGCTGTCCCAGCTGAGTCCAGAATAAAACTGAAAGAGTGTGAAAAGAGAGATAAGTACCTCAACCTTGCTAGAGAATTTAAAAAACTATGGAACATGACGATTGTACCAATTGTGATTGGTGTTTTTGGCACCGTATCTAAAGGATTATCAAAGGGCCTGGAGCATTTGGAAGTTGGCGGACGAGTGGAGACCATCCAAACGACAGTGTTATTGAAGATGGCCAGAATACTGAGAAGAGTCCTGGAGACTTGAGAAGACTTGCTGTCACTCAAACTCCAGTGAAAAACCATCAGCTAAAACTGACGTAAAATACTCCTGAAGAGTAAATAATAATAATAATAATAATAATAATAATAATGTGAAAAAAGGGATTAGTGGCTTGACCTTGCTCGAGAACTGAAAAAACTATGGAAACTGAAGGTGACGGTGGTACCAATTGTAATTGGTTCGCTCGGTACAGTCACCAAACGATTAGTACAGGGATTAAAGGACTTGGAAATTAAAGTACGAGTGGAGACCATCCAAACTACAGCATTGTTGAGATCGTCCAGAATACTGAGGAGTGGTCCTGGATACTTGAGAAGATTTGCCACCACTCTAATTCTAGCGAGAAACCATCAGCTAACGATAACAAGAAAAACTTTCAAATACATAAATAATAATACTGGCTAATAAGCAGCAGACAATTCATCAAAGGAACAAGAGGAACCTGAGATCTACTATACATTGATCAACACAAGGACAGGAAAACGAAATGAAAAAATGTAGCTCACGTGGATAGACAACAAAAAGCCATATGACATGGTCATAGACTGTCTCAAAATATACAAGATATTAAACGAAGTCAAAAGTTCTTCGAGGAAACCATGAAAAACTTGTGTGTAGAACTGACATCAGGGAAAAAAGCCTCGCCGAGGTGAAAACCCAGACACATATTCCAGGGAGATGGGTTATCACTATTAATATTTGTAATTGTGATGCTGCCACGCAATCACATACTTAGGAATTGCACAAGGGCTTACAGACTTACTAAAGCGCAAGAAAACATCAGCGACTTGATGTACATGGATGACATCAAACTGATTGCAAAAAATGAAAAAGAATTTGAGACCGTAATAAAAACGATAAGAATATACAGTCAGGATGTAGAGATGCAATTTCTCATAGAAAATGAGCCACGCTAATAATAAGTCGAAAAAGATAATTGATGAAAATAATAGAACTACCAAATCAAGAAAAAGTCTGAACGCTCGGAGAAAAGGAAACTTACAAGTACTTGGAAATATTGGAAGCGGACTTCTTCAAACAAGAGAAGATAAAGGAAAAATTAAAAACGAGAATCACAGAATAACTTTCAATTTGACCATGTGTACAAGCAGTATATGCACAACCCAGAATCTGTCCTTGAAAATGAGATGCACTAACATCTCTGAGATTTTGAGTCAAATTTTGAACAAATCCTGGAGGCAACAACCCCCAAAACAACAGCTATACAGCCACCTATCACCCATCACGAATGCTATCCAAGTTAGGCGAACCAGACATGTGTGACACTGCTGGAGAAGTAAGGACGAACTCATAAGCGATGTGCTCCCGGGGACCCCTTTACACGAACGAACAAAGATTTGGACGACCAGCTAGAAACTATCTACAACAGCTCTGTGCTAATACAGGATGTAGCCTGGAAGACCTTCCAGGAGCGTTGGACGATAGTGACAGGTAGTGAGAGAGGCTCAGAGAAATCCGTGCAAGCAGCGTGACATGATAATGATGATGATTATTATAATGGCTACATTTTGTGTTGCAATAAGATTTTCAGTTTCTCTTGCGAGTTTTTCATGCCAGCTTTTTCTGGCTATTTTTCTCAGGTTTCTGAGTCACAGCAAGTTTCCTCAAGTCACCAGGACTCTTCCCAGTAGTCTGGTTAATCTCTGCAATGCTATAAACAAGGTAGTCTCGATTCTTCCTCTTATTTCGAAATCTACTGTTCCTCTTTTCAAGATTTTAGGGAATGTTCCGAGCGCACCATCTACAATAGGTATCTCCCTCACCCTCATGTTCCACAACGTTTCTAGTTCTATGGCAAGGTCCAAGTATTTGTCTATATTTTCGCTTCCTTTTATTTCCCTTCTCTGGTCTGCTGAAATGGCAAAGTCTACGATATTACAGGCTCTCTTTTTTTTTTTTTTTGTTAATTAACACTAGGTTTAGCCTTCTGGTCGTTTTTTGGTAATCTGATTGTGTCTCATAATCCCAAAGGTCCAGTCTGCTGAGACTGCAGAATACATCGACTACAGCTCTGCTGAGGGGTAAGACACCCTCAACGAGTGTCTTGGTATATGACACAAAACAATCTGATGGTTAGGCTCCACTAATACAGGAGCTTTGGGGAATTCAGAGTAACCATTTATTGCCATTGCTTCCAGGTCCACTTTGGCCCGGAGTGGTAGCACCTGATCGGGTCCCATATATGGATAAAATAGAGCTAAACGGTGTACTAACGCTAAACTGAATTGTTTGAAATCGAACCGCTTAAATATTTAACTGTGGGTAAATAAAAGTCTGTACTTACGCTAAGCTGAATAGTTTGAAATGGAACTGTTTATATGTATAAAAATGGATTTGGTGATTAAGTAGCCTACAATGGTTGATATGCCATAAAACTAAATCAAACCAAACCAAAACTCAAAATTCTAGAGAATTTTTTGCGCCACTTATTCTTAGAAAGATTCTAGTTTCTGTATATACCATTTGCCATGAAGATCAAATTTTAATCTCTTGCACAATTCTCTGTTGATCACTTTACTCACCCAATTGTGCTTTGCCTTGATTTCTCTATGTGTGCGCGTGTGTGTGTGTGTGTGTGTGTGTCTCTCTCTCTCTCTCTCTCTCTCTCTCTCTCTCTCTCTCTCTCTCTCTCTCTCTCTCTCTCTCTCTGTGTAGACATGTATATATGGAAAAAATTAAAAAAACAAAGTAATACAAAAAGTGAGGAATTTTTTACGAAGGAAAGTCGACGTTAAACGTTTCGGTTTTAATGAACCTTCATCAGGATTTTAAAATGGGGAAATAAGAATTGATTAAACAACGATGGCTGTTTGATAAAATACCATAACATAAATTCACATGTGGATTACTTTGTTTTTCAATTTTCCCCATATTGTCGGATTCCTTTCCATTATTTGCTTCCACATGTACATATATATATAAATATTTGTTTATATATATATGTATGCGCATGTGTTAATGTGCATATGTGTGTGTGTGTGTGGGTGGGTGTGGGTATGTATGCACCCGTGCGTGGTTGTGTGTGTATGAATATTTTTTGATTTGATCTGGTAGATATTAAACTGCATATCAACTCTTTATGGGTTATTTAATACGGAAATTTGATTCATTTGTGAATATTTGATCATTATCATGGTTAGAGTGTTCGTCAATGGCCCGGGAGACCTGGGTTCAATCCCAGGTCGAGTCATACCAAAGACTTTAAAAATGGTACTTGATGTCTTCTTGCTTAAAACTCAGCATTATAAGGTACGGATCAAGGGTAAAGTGGAGAAATCCAGAGAAATGAGTAGCGCCGTCCCCTACACCTTGGTGTAGTAGCTATCGAAAAGGGAGCCTTCGGGTCACCCTCTACTATAGTCGCCAACTTTACTTTACTTACTGATCATTATCATAACTATATTTTCAAGGTTCCACTGAAATAATTTTAATCAAATTATTTTTCTATTATAAACTTTGTGGGGTGGGCAGACAGTTTTATGTTATCAAACTTGCCTATCTAATACTAATAATTCTCAAATATATCTAACCTCTTTCTCTTTGCTTCGCATTTATGTTTATTATTCAGCTAGTTTTTAATCAAGCATTTTTCCAACGCCTACTTTAAGAAGAAAATCATTTGTTACAAGCAGACGACACCTTTCCTTCATTTGCCGCTATTTATACTTGTCTCGTTGTGAGTGCTTACGCATACGTGTATACAGGTTCTTTTTCGTTTCTTTATTTTTTCTTCATTTCCTTTTCTTTTATGCTTTGCGTGCTTTCAAAATAACTGACATTTTCAATTATTTGTCCAACAGCTCCTTTTTCAAATTTCTAGACTTCCATTGTTGCTGCCTGACGTAATATTGACAAACACTGTAACAAAAAGCAAACGTGTTCAATTGTTAGAAGCGAGTCGCCTCTAAACCTTTGTGAATCAATATTAATTTGTAATCATTTGATCTAATTACGTTCAGTTGGAAGACATGACAGCGTTAACTTTAACAATGCCAGTTCTATTCGACATTATTTCCTGAGTTCTTTTGCAAACTTTCGCACTACCTCCCAGCCTGCCTCCTTTCAACGCTTGTTGAGATCACCGTCCGGTTACTCTTTCATTATATAATTTCCAAGTGCAAATGAATAAACAAATAAACTTATAAATAAATTAGTGTACGTACGCTATGATTCGCTTTTAATATCTTGCTCTCCAGAATAATAAACAAGACCTGGGTGAGCGCAAAATAGGAACCCATAAAATTAATTTGAAAATTGGACAAGAAATTGCTTTATTCTCTAATTTAAATAATGTTACTGTGTCCTTGTAACATACATACAAACATCAGAGCATAAATCTTAATATATTTATCTTCTTTGTATCGATCAAACTTGTGTATATTATGAGTTTATACATACAAATTTTGAATGGAAGAATTGATATATTATGTTAGAAATTACCATGATAAGAAAATCCGGCAAACACTCACATACAGAGCACTGAACAGCTGTTTCGACCTTATTAGGTCTACATCAGCAGTGCACACTGTGATCTCCACCACTGGAGATCGAACCAATAACCACAGTATGCAGAAGCCGAAACTCTACCACTGGGCCACCGGTTCATGCCACATATAAGCGACGCCGAATTAACAAGTTATCGTAAATTGCGTGACCACTTGACCTAATGTGTCTTTTTTATGGGTATGTATTCCCTACAGCGGACACGGCCATCTTCAGGGCAACGTCTTCCCAGGTTGAAGTTGTGAGTCCTCGTAACATAAGCCTCATGGGCAGGAAATATAATTATATAATTTTTGAATGGAGGAATTAGAAAAGACACATTAGGTCAAGTGGTCACGCAATTTGCCATAACTTGTTAATTCGCCATCGCTACTATGTGGCAAGAACCGGTGGCCCATTGGTAGAATTTCGGCTTCTGCATATTGTGGCTGTTGGTTCAATCTCCAGTGGTGGAGATCATGGTGTGCACTGCTGATGAGACCTAATAAGCTCGAAACAACTGTTCAGTGCTCCGGCTCCGTATGTCGCATGTCAGTGTTTGCCGGATCTTCTTGTCATGGTAATTTCTAACATAACACTTATATATAAATATATATAGGCAGCAAGTTTCTCTTTTAAGCATGTTTGATTAAATAGAACAGACACTTCGTATCTGTCTATTTCATCTTTCATCTGTTCAAGTCTTCGTATGAGTCGTTTGACTTCTAAATGGAATCGATTCTGGAAGGTGCCATATTTTTCCCTAGTATTTTTCAGCCCGAACAGATGCCATCTTCAAGGAAATCACTAACGATAATGACAAATACAAAAATAAGTCATATGCATTTACATAAAGCGTCGGAGGAAGAACAAATGCGAGAGGAATTTACTGAAGATAAGAATTTTCCAATAGGTAAGAGAAAGAATAGATGGAAAAGTGTTTAAGGTATTTTAGAACATGGCAGATATACGCGAATCTGCTTTAGTTTAAAGAAGATTTGTTAATGTATATAAAGAGCTTCAAGAATTTGGAGTTTTTGGTTTCTAGTATAATAACTTTATTCTGTAAATTACCTTTCCCTTGATATTCCTCCACACATTTAGATAGATAGATAGATAGATAATCGAGGCTCATTTAATAATTGATTTTTAAAGATCCTTTTTTTCATTTTAAGATAAATATTTTTTTTCTATAAATGTAATCTCGGGTTTATTTGAAATTGATTTATAGCAAAAATTATAGAAAAAATATTTCATTTGAGAGTATTCAAAATGGTCAAAAATCAAACAGAATGCTTCCATGTTTGAACAGAAATCTGTCATCAAATATTTGGTGGATGAGAACTGCAAACAATGAAAAATTTACAGAAGAATGTCTATTGTGTACGGCTGGGATTATAAAATAGACCGACTGTATCTCTACAGAAGAGTAAGACACGCCCACCCCTAAGGAATGTCTCGTTATGACACTAAATCATCTGATTATAAGGCTCTATTCCTTAAGCTTTGGGGAATGTGGATTAACCCTTCATTGCCATAACTCCCAGTTCCACTCTGACCGAAGTGGTAGTACCGGTTATTATTTCATCAATGGAGCAAATAGAACTGTTTAAACATTTAACTGTATGCAAACAAATGATAGATGTTGAATTATATTATTAGTTTTACAGAGTGTTGGTTAAAACCATTTAGGTGTGTACAAATAAAATATTGATGTTTGATAACAATTTAATGTTTCGGGAAATGGTTAATTTCTCTAACACTATATATTATTAGGCAACACAAATGAATAACGAAACTTCTTTTTTTAATAACAGAACAAAGAAAGGTTTATTATAGTAGCAGGCGTAAAGGAGTGAGAGTGAGAAAGTGTCCCTTTTGTGTCGCTGGTCAGTATGTTGGTCCTTCGTTTGTAGGAAGCGTGTTTGAAGCTAACAGCAGCGGGTGTCGCTGGTCTGTATGTTGATCCTTGGTTTGTAGGAAGCGTGTGCGAAGCTAGCAGCGAGCGAAGGGTTCCAAGTGGAATCAGTGGCAGTCATGTGAGAGAGATGTGTTTCTGCTGCTGGCTCAGAGCTCTCTGACTTTGTCCGTTCTACCAAAAGGGACTAGAAAAATAGTTCTTGTGGGGAAGAATGAATTAATGCGCTCTGCCAGTTGATTGGTTAGTGAGTGACCGAATCTCTTGGCGAGGGCATTGATTCGCGAAAGGAAATAGATCTGTGGCTGCTACAACAATATTTGAACCCATTTAAGTGTGTGCAAACAAATGATTTATATTACTAAATAGAATGATTCATGTTAGATAGGAATTCTCTAAACCATTCAACTGTTTGAAAAAATTGAATTATTTGTATTACTTAGCAATACTTGAAACCATTTAACTTTATGCAAATGAATGAATAATGTTGAATAGAATTTTTATTCTAAAATAGCAAGTCTTGGAACCATTTGACAGTATGTAAATAATAGTAATATATGTGCACAAAAAAATTAACTCTAACTCATTTAAACATAAGAATAGCAACAAACTATTTACTAACAAATGATATGTATATGTATTGGAGGAGCCCGTGGTGTAATAGTTATCATCGTAGGAAATGGACACGGCGACACGAGTTCAAAACCTGGACGAGACTGATTGCATTTCACATAGCACTAATACCCTTGGAAGAGGTATGAATCCAATTATTCTTCCTCCAGCTATGGTTAAATAGTAGGGCGGACTAGGTTCTTTAGCCTTGGTGAGGCAACAATTCTAGGAGAAGGATAACTCTGAATTCAAACCTGTTAAACTCCGCTTAAAAATTGAACTTTTGTCATATCCTGCCCGAGCGGAGGGGTTGGTAAATATGGAATGATATGTATATAACAATTTAACTGTATTTAAACAAATTACTGATGTTGAATTGCACTGTTGGTGTTACATATGAATACTGGAAACCATTTTACAGGGTACAAATAAAACTATTGAGGTTAGAGAGAAATACTTGAAACCATTTTGCTGTTTGAAAGCAAATGAACTCCGTCTCGTTTGAAAGTGTTAACTACAAATTATTCCTTCGAAAATCATATATTTAGTATATATATTTATAAAGAGGATTTGACATTAAACAACCTACAAGGGTTGATATGTCACAAAAAAATAACCAACCATCAAAAATGCCTACAAATGGGCCAAATTGTTTAAAGAACGTCGAAATAGTATTCTACATGAAGACAGACCAGGCAGGTGTGCACCTGAAATGGTGGGCTCAGTTAATGCACTCTTTTAGCAGACAGAACGGTTCAAATAGTGGAAATTACTGTAGATCTTGAAACTTTTTGTGATAACAGCACACAAAATTATACATAATTGCGTTGTTCAGTTGACGTTGGGTTTAACCAGGATATTGCCAGATCTCATACTGCAGCAAGAAGACTGGAAATCATCAGACCGTTTAGTTTGGAACAGCTGTCACATCCTCTGATTTCCACTTGTTGGACCTCCTCAAAATATTTCTCTGAGAAACAACGTTTTAAAGAATTTCATGCCAAAGAAATACAAGAGCTTGTTTTTCGAAGGGCTGAGGTTATTTGGGTTAATGACATAACCTTGTGAATTATTTAACAGCAAATTCTCTCTCTCTCATATATATATATATATATATATATATATAATTATTTCGATATATATATATATATATATATATCGAAAGAATTAACGGTTGCTACTCGCGTAAGGCCAGGCTATTCGAATGAATTGAGCTCTCGGTAGCAGTTAAGCGGATATATGTAAACAAAACAAAAGTGATACATATGTGTTTAATATCCCCTCGTTTACCCTAGTCTCCTCGCAGTTATGCGGTAGATCTTCGACAGGCGTATGAGTCAGCTGGGTTTGGATCCTAGCTTCGAGAATTTCGCTTGTCTAGCCACACCGATGTATTGTGATACAACGAAACAGTCTGTCTGTGAATTACTATATATATACATATATTGTTTGTAAGCGAATAGTTTGTAGGTAACATTATTTTAAAACGAGTTAGAGCTCATGTATTCGCACATAGTTAAATGATTACAAATAATGTTATCCAACACTAATATCTCATTTGACCCAAATATATGAGTCTAACAGGTACCACGACTCCGATACAGAGTGAATCTGAAAGTAATGATAATGAAGGGTACTCCACATTCCCCATCTCCAGGACCGGAGCCACACCTTAAACTGTAGTTTAGCGTCATTCCTTGAACATGGTTCACTAATAATTTTATTTACTATTAATATTTTGTTTGCACACATTTTAAAAGGTTTAAACTAAAACTATCTCAGTGCAAGTGACCCTCAGCCACCACCTTATGCAACCTTTAAAATAAAATAGGGTTGGCTATATATTTTCCATTATAGCTATTTAAAGAATACGGTCCGGGCAATAATATAGGTGATATAGCTTGACATGACCAACCGATTGATCGAATCGGGCCTCGCCAATCATCTGTCTCGCTCAGTAAGCGGAGTGTTGCAAGTCACGCGACTACTTCAGTCGCCACGTCACAGACTGCTTACCCATCAGAATCCCATCCTCAATCATTACGGTTCGTTAACCACGATTAACCGGTGGCCTTGCAGGGGGTGGGGTTATTACACCTCTGCAAAAGTGCAGTCCGTGTATTCTACAGGCTCAGCCAATCGGGTTTTTATGAGAAAAATTGATTTTAAAGAATGGAGATTATATTGAAAAATAAAGCAAATATTATTCCCCGGGTAAAATGAGTCGGTATTTTGCAAAATTTACCTTATTTAATGAATGACTTTCGTATATATATATACATATATATATATAACTTTCCAGCGTTTTTTATTGTAAATTGAATTCTTGATTGTATTTGAAAAGTTAGAGACTATTTTGACTCCATGGTTATTAAACATTTTTGGGATCATGTTTATGACTGATTTGTTACTCAATATCTGGATTGTAATAAAGATATGTCGATGAAACATTCTATAATCTCTAAAAACGAATTCATGGACATAAAAGAGATATGAAATGAGGAAATAAAAATAATAGTTTTGTCAGACATAATTTAGAATATAATGACAACTTTAATTTAAAAAATTCCAAAATGTTAGTTGATAGGCACAATAAAAAATGACGGAAAATTGATGAAATTCTTATCATTTCAAAGCACAGCGCAATATATACATATATTGAACGTTCGTGAACCAGCAGTAACAGTACGTCATAGTGAAATACATTTAAAAAAGAAAGAAAATTCTTGTCCAGTTTTATGGGGTCGGGCTGAGCGTGATTGAGTAAATTGAAAATAACATTCAATATCTGAACGATGTACCCTCCAGACAAAAATTGTCCTCTTCTCTTTCTGTTAACCATCTTCTACTTGCTTTTAAACTTGTTAGAATGATTATTCCGATTTGAGAATAACCATTTCTTTCCTCACAGTTATATCGCTTCATGTATTCTTATCCAACACTAATAATTTTCAGGGGTGTCCTCGTGGTGTAATGGTTAAAGCGATTGACTGCGGAATCGTAGTACGCGAGTTCGTACTCCAGTCACCCTATTACGTTCACTTTCGGGCAAATACCCTTGGGAAAGGTATGAACCCCCTTATCCTCCCAGCTATGGGTTAAATAATACCACTACTGTTCTTCTAAGAGAATGGCTTTGGCATTAAATATCCTAAAAAGAGTTGATATGCCATTAAACAAAAGAAACCAAACCAAACCAAACTAATAATTTTCAAACAAATCTATATATGGTTCATATCTGAGACACTAGCAGTACTTCTTGTCGGAGTGGATATGCGAGTAATAGCAATAAAAGAGCACTCCACAGAACTGTAGCCGCATCATCTGATAAAGTTTTATGTCATACGCTGGATACACTATTTTGATAGGTTACTTCTATGCAGGGGGCCCAGTCGACTGGGGTTGTATAACTCTCCGACTTCATCTCTGCTGAGGGATAACTCTTCCCCTACCAACGAGTGTCCGGTATATGACACAAAACAATCTGATGATGAAGCTCCAGTTCTGGAGATTTGAGGAATTTAGGTTACCTCTTCATTACCATTACTCCCAGGTACACTACGACTGGGTACTTGTATCTATAAGAGTCTCATCTATGGGTTAAATAGAATCGTTTAATCATTTATAATACTTGAAAGCAAATAACATTGCGTGCAAGCAAATGGCTGATGATGAATTGAATTATTATTATTACATGTTTAAATTTTTGAGATGAAGCTTGATAATTGTAATCACTTTGAATATTTGTGTTATATTGTGTATGAAGAGGCCATGACACTTGTTTAAAAAAATATACCTCTATTCTAAACGAAACGGTCAAAATGGCTTTATGAGAGAGAGAAAGAGGCTCAGACTGTTATGATTGACATCACGTTATGATACACATATTCTGAATCTTGCTTCTTTCACGAGAGCCTGATACAAAGCAAGTTCTCAATCCGGGCATCACCTGCGACCGTCCGGGGTAACGCCCAGCCGGCGCAACTTGTCTACTCTGCTGACCTACTGACCGACTGATTGCAGGGGTCGAAAAAATTTTGTCATCAAATAATTTTCAGGACAACCACACAATTTTCTTCATGTGCAATTCAAGTGATTCATTTCCACTGTCTCTTGCTAACCTTAAGACATGGGGGGCATATTCTGTTTACGAAATCCACACTAAACGGCTGTCAAATGTAACATTCTAGAGTGTTTGCCAATGGCCCGGGAGACTTGGGTTCCATCCCAGCTCGAGTCATACCAAAGACTCAAAAAATGGTAATTGATGTCTCCTTCCTTAACACTCAACATCATAAGGTAAGGATCAAGGGTAAAGTGGAGCAATCCAGGGAATAGAATAGCACCCTTCCCTACTCCTTGGTGTAGTAGCTATCGAAAAGGGAGTCTTCGGGTCACTCGACTATGGTCGCCAACTTTACTTTTTACTACTGGTAAAGACACAAGATACAGTGGATAGTACGTTTGGTTGGAAAGTGCTTTTGAGTGAAATCACCTAGAGGTTGCAGGTTCGATCCAAACGACAGGAAAAAATAACAAAGAATACTTACTATAACTTAACACTTGTACCCAGTCATGATTAACAGTATTGGAACAGTCGATCCCTGTAGATCAAATAAAGGGATCAGTTCAAGATTCAATGTGGGCTCTCAAGATAAAATACCTGAAGAAGACCGAAAGACATATCGCCCGAAACTTTTTAAGTATAACTATATAGATGAAGTCTTTAGTCATAATATTCAAAATGATAACTATTAAATAAACTCTGGCTCATTTGAAAATGTTCCATTCAAACTATTCACTTAAAAACTATATATATATATATACATATATATATATATATATATATATATATATATATATATATATATATATATATATATATATATAGGTTTAAACAGGATTTGGCTTTAAATAACATACCAGGATTGATATGCCATCAAACCCAACGAAACCAAAGCAAACCCTATGCAGGGTATGCATTCAACGAATTCTATTTCTCACTGACAAGGCTACTTCTTACCAGTCAACAAATTTGCAGAATTCAAAGCTCTGAAAAACATTCTGTCTTTAGAATCATTCTTGCTTACTTTGAGATCTGTGAAATTTGGCTATTTCCATATTTTCATGAGTTTCTTTTTATGTGCCTTTGTTGAAATTACCAGTGTATCGCTAGTTTGTTATCTTCACTGCTTATTTTCTTTGTTCTTGACCTTGTGGTATTATTACATTAACAATCAGGGTATTGTGTTATTTATGTACCTCTCTTTTGCCTTCTCTCTCTTTTCTTCTTCTTTTTCTTCTTCTTCTTACGTCACCTTCCCCCTATTTTTTTTTGTCTTTTCCACAGTTCCTTTGCATACTTTCCTTTCTCTCTTTTGCCTTTTCCTTTCTTTCTTTCGTCCCTGTACCTCTCTCTTTCTTTCACCACTTTCATCTCTCTCTATATTCTTCACCCTTGTTCTTTATCTCTTTTGCTCCTTTCATCTCTCTCTCTCTCTCTCTCTCTCCCTCTCTCTCCCTCTCTCTCTCTCTCTCACACTCACTCATCCCTTTAACCTCTTTGTTTCAACCACTTCTCTCTCTATCTATCTCTCTATCTCATCCCTTTAATCTCTTTCTTTCAACCATCTCTCTCTCTCTCTCTCTCTCATCTCTTTAACCTCTCTCAACCACATTTCTTTCTCTCTCTCTCTCTCTCTCTCTCTCTCTCTCTCTCATCCCTTTAACCTCTCTCAACCACATTTCTTTCTCTCTTTCTCTCTCTCTCTCTCTCTCATCCCTTTAACCTCTCTCAACCACATTTCTTTCTCTCTTTCTCTCTCTCTCTCTCAATCCTTTAACCTCTCTCAACCACATTTCTTTCTCTCTTTCTCTCTCTCTCTCTCTCATCCCTTTAACCTCTCTCAACCACATTTCTTTCTCTCTTTCTCTCTCTCTCTCTCTCATTCCTTTAACCTCTCTCAACCACATTTCTTTCTCTCTCTCTCTCTCTCTCTCTCTCTCTCTCTCTCTCATCCCATTTCCACTTCTTTTCCCATCATGTCCTCTGTCTTTCATCTTCTTTAGAGGAGCCAACATTCAAAAGGTGACAATCGAGTCGCACACAGTGACCACTAAGGGAAACCCTTCCACTGAAATCTATTAATTAAGTCCCAAGTTATTTTTATCTTTCACTTGGGTGGTAGATTATTCTCAGGGAGAGAACCTTTATTACGAACATAAAAAGAATGCATTCATGAATCATGATATTATGAATATTCTAACTTTATTGTTCAGCTTTACTAGCCGAGTTCGTTTGGGCAATTATCTTATCTAAATTCTTTACTTTAAATCAGTTCTTCAAAGTTGTCTAAATATCGGAGACGAAGCTTGGTGATGTTTTTTTTTTTAAAGTTTATAAGTCCAAAAAATTCACTCTGAATTTCCAGCAGGACACATGGCGTTAATGGTTACAGGCCCTGGTTCCCTAAGCTTCTAAGGAGACAATCATCTGGGGGTTGCAGGTTCAATCTTGATTGCAGGTGAGTAACAATACTTAACACTTTTACCCGGTTATGGCTAACGGAATTAGAATAGACGACGTAGTTCGAAGTTCCGTGAAAGTTCCCGAGTTTGAAAAACACCTGAAGAAGGCTGGAGGATATATCGGCCGAAACGTTGTGGAAATAACAATAAAGATGAAGGCAATAGTCCGAAAACCCTTAATGAGTTCTTTTTAAATACAAAGTAAAAAAAGATATACACAATGAAGTGGTTCCAAGTACTGCTATGTACGACTAACAATTCAATTCAGCATCAGTTATTTGTTTACACACAGTTATATGATTAATCAGTTCTATTTCAAACAATGCAATTTAACATAAGTCATTTCTTTACACTCAGTTTATATGTCAAAGTACACTGTTAAAATGTCAAAACAGTTCTACTTGACCCATAGATAGAACCCTAGGTAGTGCTATCATTTCGGGTCAGAGATGGTGAGGCTCCAGCTCTGGAGATTTGAGGAATATGGATTACTACTTCATTGCCATTACTCCCGGGTACACTCTGACTCTCGGGAGCAATGACAATGAAGGATTACTTTGCATTCCCCAAAGCTCCAGCATTACTGAAGCCTTACCAACAGATGGTAAACTGTCATATTCCCGACACACGTTGGGAGCATGGAGGTCTCTTACCTTTCATCAGAGATGCGGTCTGTGTATTCTATAATCCTAGCCGACTGGGCTGTCCTGCTAATTGGAAAGTTCCAGTAAGGCAAAATAATACGGAGTTCTGCTTATCTTTATTTTAGATGGAATAGTGTTCCTGAAGACCTTCGCTTCTAATTAGAGTAGAATCATTTCTTGAACCCCTTATTTTAACAGAATTCTTCAAAGCTTGTTTTAAATGCGCAATTAAACAGGCATTTCATGTCATAGAATTAAAAGAAATAATACTGTATTTACGAACTGATCAGAAACTTATTTACGCCAATCGAAATAAGATGGATTAGTATTATTATTGTACAGCTTGCGAGGTTTTCACGCAAACGTTAATTGATGGTCTTTCACAGGAGCTGTAATTAATCTTTCATTGCTCTTTTGAATGTTTTCTCCGTGATGCATCAAATTAATTTTCAATTTTTGAGTGTCTTCTTCCTCCATCTTTTCTCAATACATTTAATCTATCTTATTTCTTGGATGTAAAGCCTTGTGCATCGTCATCAATTTCTCATCCTATGATCCATTTGTCTGGGTTTCTCTTTTGTCTATTTTAAGAATGGTCCCCAGTATCATGCAAGAGGGACTGCCCAGGTGTTCATTCCCTCTCGTGAGACTTCTGCAGCAGAAAAAAGTTTTCTCATTTGTCTGAGATACTCTTTTCTTTTTTTCTCTTTTTTTTCTTCTTTCTTTCATCTCCGTCTGTTTCCAATATTCCCAGGTACTTGTAATTTTCCTTTTCTGATTCGTTCTTGATTCGGCAGTTTTATTCCTGTCATCATTTCCCTTTTTCTACTTTTTATTATGAGCATGGCACAATTATTATTATTATTATTATTATTATTATTATTATTATTATTATTATTATCATTATTATTACGTGTTTTTCACTCCACTACTCACTGATGTTCTCCTCTGAAGTCCAATTAATATCAAGTGCCATCAACTCTGCAGAATTCTTTTCAGGATTCATTCCGATCTCTGCAGTGATATGGTATGGAGTGTCTCAAATCTTCGCTTTCTTTTACTTTAATTTGGTTATCTGTTGGATCGCTGAAGTCGTCTTCATTCGTTTTTCCATTTATTTATCTTTTTCTGTCATGCTTTTTTTTCTTTTTTATCATTTCTTTATGTTCTCGTTTTTATTCTTCCTTTTCCTATTTCTTTTATCCATTTTCTTTTAAATCTTTTTCTCGTTTTCCTGGTCTATTTTCGTCTTTCTTCATTTTATTATGCTTTTATTTACACTTCTTCTTCTTCTTCTTCTTCTTCTTCTTCTTCTTCTTCTTCTTCTTCTTCTTCTTCTTCTTCTTCTTCTTCTTCTTCTTCTTCCAGTCAGCTGGGACTGTAGAATACACCGACTGCTCCTCTGTAGAGGGATAAGACCCCACCAACGAGTGTCCTGTTTATGACACTAAACAATAGGATGGCGATATTTCAGTAATACTGGAGCTTTGGGTAATGCATAGTACCCCTTTATTGCCATCGCTCCCCGGTCCATTCTGACCCGGAGTGGTAGCACCAGATAGGGTCCAATCTATGGGTCAAATAGAATTAAACTGCGTACTTGAGCTAAACTGAATTGTTTGAAATAGAAAAGGTTTGACATTTAACTGTGTGTGGATAAAAACTGTACTGATACAAAATTGAATTATCTGAAATAGAACTGTTTAACTAAACTTAATAGCTTGAAATGGGAATTTTTTTTTTTTGACAATTAAACTGTGTACTCATGCTAAACTGAATTGTTTGAAATAGAATTGATTATTTGGATAAAAATGGAGGTGGCGTTAAGTAACCTACAAAGGTTGATGTGCCATAAAACCCAACCAACCAACTAAATTTTCTTCTTCTTCTTCTTCTTCTTCTTCTTCTTCTTCTTCTTCTTCTTCTTCTATTGTAATTTTCTCCTGAATATTTCTTTCTCTTTTCTCTTTTTTTCTTGATTCTATTCTTCATTTTTTTCTTTTTATTCTTTCTCCTTCAAGTCTTCGCACTATTTCATGGTTTTTTTTTTTACTGTTTGAATATTCCATTCACATCCTTCTTTTCACATACCTCATCTTCATCTTCGATTTATTTTTCTCTTCGTCCAAGCACTTTATTTCTATTCCTTCGCTTTTTCAATTTCTTCCTCTACCTTCCACCTTTCCATTCACCTTCTTCTTCTTTAATCAGAACGACAATCACAATCTATCAATAAACAACCATTTAATCCCAATTATTCCGTTAATCTATGATTACAAATTTACTTGATACTGTTTCCTGCCGCTTCGTTCCGCTGTTTTCCTCTCCTTAATTTTCTTTATTTCTACAGATAATTAATCAAGGTTACTGAACTTTCCTTTTTGTTTTCTTCTTCTTTTCTTTTTTTTTTTTTTTTTTTGATGGAGGGATAAAAAATTTTTTTGATGGTGGGGGTTGAATTATTTTTGGCTAATTCAACTATCCAATCAATTCAGAATAAGCAAATTCTTTGCAACCTGATTGCTTTCTTTGATAACCCCTCCTTATTATTATTATTATTTTGGTTCTGCAATATCACATGTAGCATTCATTTCTCTCTGTCTCTCTGTCTTTGCTAATTTCTTTTATCTTTCGTTTTTTCCACAATCCGTTTGCTCCTTTTCTGTTTTCTCTTTTACCTTTTCCTTTCTTTCTTTCATCCCTGTCCCTCTTCTCTCGGCCCTGTTCCGTCTCTCTTTCTCTCCTTTCATCTCTCTGCTTTTCACCCCTTTACATAAATACATAAAACCGCTCGTTTTTCTTTATGATGACATTCAAAATAATTTTTTTAAGTCTCTATTGTGTAGTGACTAAGGTGCTGAACTGCGACATCATAATAAGCGAGTTCGAACCTCAATCGTGCTATTACGTTTACTTTTCACTAATACCCTTTGGAAAGGTATGAAAATTCTTACCTCCATTAGCAATGATTTAAATACGAGGAACATTAAATAAGTTTCCAGACATTTTTCGTATGGGCACTTTTATTGATAGTACAGAAATGAAACTCTAGTTCCCTTCAAAGTAATCTCCTACGGCTGCAATGCACTTATTGTACCGTTCCAACAACTTCTCGAAGGCCACATAGAAGTCCTCTTGTGTGAGCGTGTCAATGACCTTCGTCACAGCCTCTTTCATTTCCTTAATTGTCTCATAACGACTGCCTCTAAGCTTAGGGAATAAGCAAAGGTCACTGGGAGCAAGGTCTGTACAATAAGGAGGCTGAGGAACGATCTTGATGCCCATCTTGGTCAAATAGTCTGTGACAAGGATGGTGTTATTGACTGGTGCATTGTCCTGGTGGAAATACTACTTACCCGATTTGGAGAGTGCTGGCCTCTTCCCTAGGAATCTCTTCCTGAACTCCCTTAAAACCTCAACATAGTAACCCTAACCATAACCGTAACCCTTTGGTCAATCAACTCTGGTGTATTGACTTCCTTAATCCTCCCACACCTCTCATCATCCCTCACAAACTACCAGCATACATTGCTCGTCTTACTTAGATTGTTTGTTAGATGGAAGGCAAGTGGCCGTATACTTACTGTTCTGTAAGGTGCTGCTTACCGGATTTGTTCAAAATAGCACACAGCATCTTTTTATTGCTCCCATCTAGCTTTTTGTCAAACGGTTCCGTTAGATTACAAGTTTTATAACTATACAGTAGTACTGACACGACTTCAGCATGCCATTAAACGAAGAAAGCAAACCAGTCCATCTCTGATTTATAAAACAGACAGTTTTCTTCTTATTGCCTTTTGAACTAATTTTGAAAGAGACTGGTAAGGTCGTCCGCTCGCTCTCTAACTAGTTGAGGTTTTGACTAAAAGTAGGTTTTGTAAATGATCTTAGTAAAATCATATATAGCGAATTATTTTCTTAAGCAAATGCACTGTAAATAATTTTACTATGCAAATGCATTAGAAAAAACTTTTGCTCTAAGAATGTATTGTTAATGATTTCATTATAAGAATACATCGAAAATGATTTTACAATAAACCAGTGTAAATTATTTTGCTATAAGAATGCATTGGAAAGGTTTTAACTGTAAGAATGTAATGCAAAAAAATTTCCAATAAAAATGCATTGGAATTAATTTTACTATAAGAATTCATTGGAATTGATTTTGATATTAGAACGCATCACAAATGATTTTACTTGAAGAATGCATTGGAAATGATTTTACTATAAGAATGTATTGTAATTTTTTACGATAAGAATGGATTGAAAATCACCTGACGATCAGAATATATGAAAATTTATTTTGCAAAGATAAAACATTTGAAATTATTTTGTTATAAGAATGCATTGCAGATTATTTTAATACAACAATTCATTGAAAATCAAGAAGAAAAGGATAATCTTATTTATGCAAGTTTTATTGATATAATACGGGTACTGAATACTCACACACAAATGTTATATATATATATATATATATATATATATATATATATATATATATATATATATATATAACGTGTTATAAGAATGCATTGCAGATTATTTTAATACAACTATTCATTGAAAATCAAGAAGAAAAGAATAATTTTATTGATGCAAGTTTTATTGATATAATACGGGTACTAAATACTCACACACAAATGTTTATATATATAACGTGTGATCCACGAAATCGAAAGAAATTATTTGAAGTTTTTAGATTTTAAAATTCAGAATGTAATTGAAGGCGAACACTTACTTATAATTCCTCTACTTAAAAAGAAAAATACACATGTATATCCTTGCTCTTGAGGTCATAATAATTACGCCGATGCATATTTCTAATCCTCTTAGGAAGACGTAGCCCTAGAGGTGACCGTGTCCTCTGTAAAGAGTACGGATATAACTTGCAAGACACGTTCAAGTTAATTGGCCGTGCAATTACCTAGTTAATTTGGGCGTCATTTGTGTGCAATATAGACTTCTAGCTCAGTTGTAGTGTTTTGGCTCTGCAATCTATGGTCGTTGGTTCGATCTCTAGTGGTGGGGATCACTGTATACACTGCTGATGAGCCATAAAAAGGTCGAAACAGCTGTCCAGTGTTTCCGTATATCGAGCATAAGTATTCGTCGGATTTTCTGGTCATGGTAATTCAATTCACAATATAATTTCTCCACTTCAAAAAGAAAATGGAAATGAAGGCTTGTGAATATTTGAGCCACTTATAGGAAAAAGTGATGATGTCTAGCTGTCTAGATGTAGACAAGACGTGTCAGTAGCAATTCATGATACTTTTTGATCCATAGTTTTTTTTTGGGGGGGGGGGCAATGAATCCCAGGATTACGCAAGTAGAGTACCCTCCATATTTATCAGAACTTGCTCCATGCAATATTTAGTTCTTTCTTTAATTGAAAATCACTCTTTGGGTAATATTCAAAAGCCTGATGTGTATTAAAAGAAATAAGCAAGCACGACTTTACATTATATCAAATGAGGTATTACAGTGGTGCTCTGACCAAAGGAAACACTTAGGAATAAGTATGTTGAATGTTGTCGAGACTATATATTTTGATGCTTTTTTTTTTACTTTCTTCGTTGAATTTATTGACATTTTAACTTTCCTACCGTTGACACTTCATTGCCATATTACATTCTGGCAGTGATTTACACCCCCCCCCCCCGACAACTCCGACATCTGTGACCAAGGATAAGTTATCCTGCTCATTTTCCAAAGGCACCCCCCATCAACTAACACCTGCTTCATTATACTTAAAACTTTAGAGTCATTCTGTCTCTGATATATAAGATGCCACAAAAGAGAAATGCCGATGGAGCTTGAATTATTTTTTAACCTCCTCATGTATGCTTGAAATAAGACCTGCCCCTCGAAGAGTGCTAAATGGCCACTCATGATTCGTACTTTCTAAAAACTTTGAACAAGTTCTACTTACATTTAGAGATTTTCTCATAAATTCTTCCTATATAACTTTCTGAAATTTATTGTCGGTTAATTAGCAACGTTGTTAGTATTTACGAGCTTATATTATTTTGCTAGCTGAATATATATATATATATATATATATATATATATATATATATATGCACTTCAGAAATACGGCCCAGTCGGCTGGGGCTGTAGAATACAACGACTGCTTCTCTGCAGAGGGGTAAGACTCCCCCAGTGAGTGTCCTGGATATGACACTAAACAACCTGATGGTGAGGCTCCAGTAATGTTCGGGCTTTGGGGAATGCGGTGTACCTCTTCATTGTGATCGCTCGCTGGTTCCCTCTTGTCTCAAGTGATTGCACCTGATAGGGTACACTCTCTGAGTAAAATAGAACTGTTTGACATCTAAGCTGTATTTATGGTAAACTGAATTACTAGAAATAGAACTGTTTTATCATTTAACAATGTATAAACAAATGACTGATGTTTAATTGAATCGTTAGATATACGTACATAGCAATACTTGGAACCATTTAACCTTGTTGACATGCAAAACTATATTGTTTGAAATAAAACTGTTTGATTACTTAACTGTGAGTAAACAACTGGCAGATGCTTAATTGAATTATTGGTTATATATAACAATACTTGAAAACATCAAACTTTGTACAAACAAATGATTTATATTAAATAGAACTATTCATATTCAATAGAAATAGGTGAAACCATTTTACTATGGATGTTATTCCTAAAATGTGTTTAGAAACCATATGTATAAAAAGGATTTGACATCAAAAAACATACAATGGTTTATATGCCATAACACCTTGGAAACCCAAACCAAACTACAGATTGCTCTGTCGGCTGGGGCTGTAGAATACACTGACTACACCTCAGCAAATGGGTAAAACCTCCCCAATGAATGTTCTGGATATGACACTAAAAAATCTGATAGTGAAGTTCATGTAATGCTGGGGCTTTGGAGAAAGCCGAGCACCCCTTCAGTGCCATTGCTCCCAGGTCCACTCTGGCCCGAAGTGGTAGCACATCATATGTTTAAATAGAACTAACGTCATACTTATGCAAAACTGAATTGTTTGACTAAACTGAATAGCTTGAAATAGAAATGTTTTTGACAATTAAACTGAATTGTTTGAAATAGAACTGATCATTTACATAAAAATGGATTTGGCGTTAAATAACCTGCAAAAGTTTATATGCTATAAAACCGAACCAACCAACCAAACTCCAGAAATACAGAAATGGTTCCGTCAACGGTAATGCAGTATTATCTAATATTTTGGAAAGTATTGACCTTATTAATAGATGTTTGATTAAAGGGGATAATGTAGATATTTGGATTTTAGCAAGATTTGGATACGGTATCTCATTATCGTTCTACACAGTTGATCCCAAAACATTAAGTGTGAATATTACTTTTGCGTTATGCATGAAAAAAGAGTGCTCAGTATCCGCACATTTGAACAAAATAGACACTGAAATCTGGTTGGTGACCATCAATGGGTTAAATAGATAATAGATCTGCTTAAAAATTATTCGCTTTCGATAAAATTATGTGCCAAAAAATCTCTTCAAAAAACAACTACACAAAAAATATATATCCAAATGTACAATAAACGCTATAACCAAGTTTTTACGCATAAAGTAACCCTAGACAGTTTGACATGCTGTTTGCCCAGTCGGTTGTGGCTGTAGAATATACCGACTGAATCTCTGCAGGCGGTTAAAACTCTTCCTAAGAGTGTCCTAGATATGACACTAAACAATCTGATGGTGGGGCTTCAGTAATGTTGGAGTTTTGGGGAATGCGGAGCATCCCTTTATTGTCATTGCTCCCAAGTCCACCCTGACCCGGAGTAGTAGCACTTGATACGGTCCTATCTATGGGTCAAATAGAACTG
Organism: Sepioteuthis lessoniana; assembly: GCA_963585895.1. Taxonomy (NCBI): domain Eukaryota; kingdom Metazoa; phylum Mollusca; class Cephalopoda; order Myopsida; family Loliginidae; genus Sepioteuthis; species Sepioteuthis lessoniana. The sequence goes on along the minus strand of OY757934.1, from coordinate 49,891,299 downwards.
AATTGTTTTATTACGGTTAACTGAATTGTTTGAAATTAACTGTTTTATATTTAACATTATGTAAGCAAAAAACCGTGTACGTTTGCTAAACTGAATTGTTTGAAATAGAACTGTTTTTACATCTAACTGAAAGATGTGAAGACACAAAGACCTGGAAACCTACAGACTTTTATCAAAATGACTAAATTCGGCGTAAACGGCCCGAAAATGTTTGAAACGCCCTAAAACAACTAACCAAATCTAAACTAAATCGATATGCCATTGAATTTTATCAATCAACCAATTTTTACTTCTTTTTAGATGGTTAAAAGAAAATGGTTCTTCCTTTACACTAAATTTTACTCAAAAGAAGTTAAATATAAATGTACAATTAACGCAATCCCCAAGCTTTTAAGCATAAAATACCCCTTAGACGGGTTGACCTGCCGTTAAATTCAATCAATCAACCAATTTTTAGCTCTTGTTTAATAGTTAAAAGTATATGGTTCTTTTTTTACACAAAATCTTTCCTGTAAAAATCAAAATTTCTTCTATCTCGTAGCTAACCAATTTTCATTTTATCCCCTTTCCTTTGGAAGTGAATGCTAATCCATCTGCCTTTCAGTATAAAGCAAGTTTTGATTGCAAACAAAACAAAACAAAAAGCAATAGAATAAAGAAAAAAAATACAACTACAAGAAAAACCAAAAACAAACAACTAGTCCAGAACTAACATACAAAAAAAAATGACAAAGACCTACTGGATCAATATCGTGAAGATTTAATGCTACCTTTAGTTTCAGTAAGAAAGTATGTATTTGACGGTGGCGAGGATGGAGTGAAGTCGGTTAACTCTTGAAAAATTCTCACATCTGCTCTTTCCTGAGTTAAAAAATGAAGGTGTTAGATTTCCATAAGGAAGTAAACAAACTACAAGATACAAGAAATAAAATATCCTGGCGATCATTGTTGGAAATAATTTACTCAAAGAAGACATCTAACAGTGTAGGTTGAGCATGCGGTACACGCTGCCACTTCAATTATGCTAAATTCTAGATCGATATAGTTCTGCGTTGCAACAAGAATTATTTCAGTGGGAATTAGTTTTATTATTATTAGTAGTAGTAGTAGAAGTATTATACTCTTTTGAAAGTTTTTTGCACCAGCGTTAGCTGATGGTTTCTCACTGGAGATTGAGTGGCAGCAAGTTTCGTCCTGTCTTTCGGACTCTTCTACGTATTCTGGCCGATCTCAACAATGCTGTAATCTGGGGAGTCTCCACTTGTCCTCTAATTTCGAAGTCTTCCAGTCCTTATACAAACCCTTGGTAGATTGTTCCAAGTACACCAACCATAATGGGTATCACCATAGTTTATTTAGTTATCTCGCAAGGTTTAGATACTTAACTCTTTTTATTTTATTTTATTTTTTTTTTTTTTTTGCTTTCTTTAATTTTCACTCTGTAGCCCGCAAAGACGGCAAACTCTATTATTCAGTAGGTTCTCTTTTTTTATTGACTATGATTAAGTCTGGTCGTCGGGCCAAGATTAGGTGATCCATTTGTATCTCGAAATCTCAGAGAAGAATTTAGAATGGATTCTGGTTTGAGCATATGGCATTGGTTTCCTTGGTCAAATTTAATTCATTTCCACAACTCCCTCTGGATTAACTTCCCCACTCAGTTGTATATTGTCTTATATTCTTTCGGTGCTAATTTACCGCATTCGCAGCAAATTATAATCTTATAATAATATTATTATATTATAATGATATTATATAATTGATCGTTTTGCCGCTGTCACTAAATAATCCGCATTTACTATTTTGTTGTGTCTTATCTATTTTTGCTTTAGCATAGTTGGTCTTTTTGACGTAGTTTTAGAAGGAATTCACTTTCTCTCCAAAGGTTTTCCTTTTTTAGCCATGTTCAAGTCTTCTTGTGAGAGATTTCACTTGTTTGTGGCTTGAACTAATCATACAATTTCTTTTTTACCATTTTTCTTTTCTAGTTATTGTTGTTCTGTTGATGCTTTTGTTGTTTGTATTGTTTCTAATGGCTGTAATCAGTCTTTCTGATATAGTCTTCTAGTCATCGTATCAAGGCATCGACGCTATCTAATATACTAGCGTGTCCTCTTCTTCCTGGTCTGTGCTGTTTCTTTTGATAATAACCAAGCAATTTGATATCATCAGTGACTAGTTTTATTTCTGTTTTTGTGTCTTGTAGGTAAATAATCTACGAATACTAAAAACAACAAAAGGCCCTTGTACTGATCCCTGAGGAACAGCAGAAGGTATATTTTACGTTTCAGAATAATTGTTAACAATTTTTTGCTTTTATAGTTGTCTCTGTTGATTAGTAAAAAAAATACCTAAGTTTTTGTTTTCATTTTAACAAGTTTTAACAAGTTTCATTTTAACAAGTAAACGATAATGAGATATCGTATAAAATAGCTTGTTAAAATCCAAATATGTAAAATCCTCATTATTCCTTTCAATCAAACATTCATTAATGATGGCAATTCTTTCCAAAATATTTGATAATATTGAATTACCATTGACTAAACCATGTTGACTACAATTTTCAACAAACCCTATAAAATTTAATATGCAATTTCTAATCATTTTTTCCAAAACCTTACACGAGATACATACAAAAAACCGGATCGATAATTACTTTTTAAGTGTATGGAAACTTTTTTATATTGTAGAAGTAAAGTCACTGTATTCCTACTATAGGGAATCATTTCCTGTCCTATTTATTTCTTAAACAATCTACATATTGCATGACATAAAGCTTACATTTGTTAAGTATTCTTATATTTTAGGATGTATTTTAAAGGTCCCATACTGTAGTACTACGAATCTCAAATAGAAGGTTGTAATGTTACTGCATCAAATAGGACGTTATACCGTTACACACCAAATGTACCGTCGTAACCTCGCCGCGGAAAAAAGTGGCCAATACACAGAAACCATCCCCTGGTTTTCTAACTCAAAAGTTTATTCGCTACTATACTTTTTAAGTAGTCGTCGTGTTAAAAGAAACAGAATATGAAAGCTGAGTCTACCGCGTTAGCTGGACAAAGAGAAATAACATGTAGTAAGGAGAGAGTAGAGACAACCTTGAATTTTCTTTCGCGTTTTCTGTTGTAGTTCTAACGTGTTTGTTCGCTGGTTTCGTCTCCATTGCTGCGCGTCTAGTGTTAAACCCCTTTTTTCGGAACTCACCCCGAAATTGGGACAGCAATTTTCGTTTCTCTTTACATCGTCTCTAGCTGGTGTTCAACTCTCGAATATACCTCGTCACGACTCTCAGCCAACTAACTTTCAAACCCGAGTCTTCCTCTTACTTCCACTTAGTGTTGGAGGGAGGAACATATCAATTTCCGGTAGTTACACACCTGTATGAAAGATTTGGTATCCCTTTTTTTTGTCCTTTTTTGACCTGACTCACTCAGGTCAGCTGGCCGTTCCGTAGACTCTGTGTCTGCTTTATTATTTTTTCTTCTCGCTTCCCTTCCCAAGAAATTAACCTCCCGTTCTCTTTCTAGATTCGACTCTCCGTAAACCTCTCAATTACGTTACAATGCTTTTACTCACATCCAACTAAGATAATGATAGTTTTATGTCTTTAGCTCTCATTATTACTTCACCCATTATTTTTTACCCTCTGCATAACAACTTTCCAACCAAACTCTTCAAAAGAATAAATATATAGAAAAAAAATGCTACTAGTACACCTGTTGTTTCAAATGGTGTGTTAATTAATTCACCTGTCATATTTTTAAAATTGTGCAAACGTTTTTGCGATTTTTAATTTTTAATTTTATATATTTGAATAATTGTTCACAATTGTATTCAGCATTTTTATCAATTTCATTTCCCTGTTTCAATTTTTCAATAATTTGCAATTTCTCATGTTTATATTAGATTTCTCTTTCCATGTAACTTTCATATAAACATGGAACTCGTATTCCAGAACCAGCCTCCATTTGAAAGGCTGTTCTGGATCTAAGGACGATTTTCTCCATTTTTGATTTTCATAGTATATTTGTTTTTCATGGCCATTAGCGATCTCCTAAAAATACCATTTTCTATGTTGTGAATGGTTAGTTTGTTTTGTTTCTTTGTTTAGAGGCATATCAACCTCCATTGGGTATTCAATGTCAAATCCATAATCGTCAAAGAACAGTAGCAGTACAATTCAAACCATATTTGGGCGAAAGAGGTTTTATACATTTACTAAAGGTATCAGTCCGAAAATAAACGTAGTCGCGCAACTGGAGTTCGAACTCGCTTACAACGATGTTCCAGTCCAGCACCTTAGCCACGGTAACTCACTTGATTTGATTGGTTTGGTTTGGTTTGATTTGGTCGGTTTTATGGCATATCAAGCTTTGTAGGTTATTTAACACCAAATCCATTTTTATGTAAATGATCTGTTCTATTTAAAACAATTCAGTTTAGCATAAATACACAGTTTAATTATCAAAAACATTTTCATTTCAAACTATTCAAGCAGTTATATGTTACAAATCAGTCAAGTGTAAAAACAGTTTTAATGTCAAAAACAGTTCCATTTCAAATAATTCAGTTAAGCATAAGCACGCAGTTTAAATGTAAGTACGGTTTAATTGTCAAAATCATTTCTATTTCAAGCTATTCAGTTTACTCAAACAATTCATTATGGCATAAGTATGCTGTTAGTTCTATTTAACCCATAGATAGGGCCCTATCAGGTGCTACCACTCCGGGCCAGAGTGGACCTGGGAGGGATGGCAATGAAGGGGTACTCCACATTCCCCAAAGCTCCAGCACTGCTGGAACCTCACCATCAGATTGTTTAGTGTCATAAATCAGGACACTCGTTAGGGGGGGTCTTACCCCTCTGCAGAGAAACAGTCGGTGTATTCTACCCCAGTCACTTGATTTGAGAAAAAGAAGAAAAGTTTTTAACTGATGGCCAATATGTTTTCGTTATTTCATATTTTAACATCTGTCGTTTAAAGATTGTAACACTAGCCCTTTACTAAGTTTAGCTTCGTATAACTGCAAAGCCAGAAATATGAAGCACCTCGTGAGAATCGAACTCACGAATGCTCTTACCGAATATTCTAACCATCGAAGAACATTGTTATTTATAAATTTTTGCTTAAACTTACAACACAGGTTTTAGTGAGAACAGATCTGCAAACAAATGGTCACCCAGCTAAGTAGTGAACATGCTCATAATTGCTTAACTTATTATTCATCAAGTTTTGCCTAAATTGGCGCACAGGTCTTTTGTTGCTTACATTATCTGCTCTTACTACGAGGTTACCCATTTAAGATTTGAGCAGGCTCATTGATTCTAAACTTCGATGATCCTGCAGGAACTGATGCTTTCAGTGTGACTTTACTGTACAGTCAACAACAATATATATATATAATGTGTGATTTTACTAGAAGAATGCATTGGAAATGATTTTCTTATAAGAATGCACGGGAAATGATTTTACTATAAGAATGTATTATAATTTTTTACGATAAGAATGGATTGGAAATCACCTGACGATCAGAATATATGAAAATTTATTTTGCAAAGATAAAACATTTGAAATTATTTTGTTATAAGAATGCATTGCAGATTATTTTAATACAACAATTCATTGAAAATCAAGAAGAAAAGGATAATTTTATTTATGCAAGTTTTGTTGATATAATACGGGTACTATATACTCACACGAAATGTTTATATATATATATATATATATATAACGTGTGATCAACGAAATCGAAAGAAATTATTTGAAGTTTTTAGATTTTAAAATTCAGAATGTAATTGAAAGCGAACACTTACTTATAATTCCTCAACTTAAAAAGAAAATGTACATCTCTATACTTGCCGTTGAGGTCATAATAATTACGCCAATGCATATTTCTAATCCTCTTAGGAAGAGGTGGCCCTGGATGAGACCGTGTCCTCTGTAAAGAGTAAGGATATAACTTGCAAGACACGTTCAGGTTAATTGGCTGCGCAATTACCATGACTAGTTAATTTGGGCGTCATTTGTGTGCAATATAGACTTCTGGCTCAGTTGTAGTTTTTTGGCTCTGCAATCTATGGTCGCTGGTTCGATCTCTAGTGGTGGAGATCACTGTATACACTGCTGATGAGACCTAATAAGGTCGAAACAGCTGTCCAGTGTTTCCGTCTGTCATGCCTAAGTGTTCACCGGATTTTTTGGTCATGGTAATTCAATTCACAATATAATTCCTCTACTTAAAGATGTACAAGTAATTGTACTATTCAACTCATGGAGGGATGATATGAGAGTTAATACCTTTTCCAAGGAAATTAGTCCAAAAGTGAACGTTATAGCACGAGTGGAGTTTCAACTCACTATGATATCACGGTCCAGTATATTTACCCTTCACCACGGAGATTCTCTCAAGTCAACAACGTACAGCAGTTGACTAATAGTGCAAGTAAAGAAGTGTTGAATAAACTCGAAAGGCATTTGTATAATATTACGGACAGGCGCTGTCGTCAATCAGTGAAGGTGTCACGAGACTATCGCGTGCGGGCAGAATGACCTGCAAAGTTAGACGTGATTTCAAATAATCACAGATGAATTATCACGTGTTTCACGACAGTTTCACTGGTGACATCGAACATTCGGGGATCTTCAATTTGTTCCCCAAAATCTCTATATAAGAAAACAACTCCGGAGATTTTGGGAGAGGTGAAGGCAGATTTCAAAACAGGCGCATCAAAGGTTCCGAGGCCCCGACCCGTCCTACCCAGTCTGCTATGACCTATCTGTCAGGCGTGTGTCAACAGCCAGCTCTCACCCACACCGCCATCACCACCAAGAGGAAGGGAGAAGAAGAACGTAACTAAAATGAACTTGTCGAGTTGGAACGATTATAGCCCTAAGTGAATAATAAACTACTGCTATATTTTCTTCCCTTACCTTCGAGTTTGAGTATTTCTTTTTCTGTGGGCTTCTTTCTTTAAAGCACAACACCTTGGTCCTATGTCACATTTGTAAAATTTACCAAAGCTCAGGAAATGGCGCTTGGAATTTTTGTGTTGACAATATTAGAAGTCTTAGTAATTGCTAATACGAGGGTCATTCTATCATCATCATCATCATCATCATCATCATCATCCTGTCGTACGGCTATCACGGATATCCCTGATGCTCTCTCTCCACGTCTCCCTATCATTCATCACCTCCGGCAGGTCTTCAGGGTTACATTTCGTATCATCACATAGCTGCTGTAAGTATGTTCGAGCTGGTCGTCCTGCTTTTGATTGGCCATATGCGGGGGTCCACAGGAGTACATCACTTACGAGCTCGTCCTTGCTTCTCCAGCAGTGTCCTGCATGTCTGGTTCGTCTAGCTTGGATAGTTTTCGTGATAGGTGGTAGGTGACCGTATAGTTGGTGCATTGTGTGGTGTTGCTGCCAGGATTTGTTCAATATTGCTCTCAGCATTCTTGTATAATTGCCGTCTAGCTTCTTTTCCAACCTTTTAGTCAGCGTCCAAGTAGTGCATCCATATAGCAGTATCGACACGACCGCAGCCTAGAAGAAACTGCATTTCATTTTATCAATCAGGTCTGATTTCCATATGATCGAAAGCCTATCGATAGCTGTCCATGCCTTCGTTAGCCGTGTGTCGATGTCTTTTTCGGTTGATGAGACGCTGCTTCCTTGGGAGATGAATTTGTCAACCAGTTTCAGAGAGGTTCCGTCTAGGGTGGAGATGTCGCCTTTCTGATTAAAGCACATAAATTCAGTTTTGTGTGCATTAACATGGTGTCCAATGCCTGCAGCGGCTTGTTCCAAACTATGCAGTAGTGTTTCAGCTTGGTTGGGTGTATTGGCCAGTAGCGCTATGTCATCGGCGTAGTCGGCGTCGGTAATTGTTTTTGCAGGGTACCTTCTGCTTCTTTTCTTTGTCAGCACGAAGCCGTTTTCCTTTCAGCCTTAGTTAGCAATAAGAAGCGCTGTTTACAGTTGCACCTTTTTAAAGGAAATCAACAGTGACTGGTCTTTTCATATCCCAGAAGACTTTGATCATAATATGTTTAACTCTGTGCTTGAACTTTTTATTTACCGTAGAGTCAGTGTGTTTTGACTCTCTGAACTGTCTTTTTTTTTCTAAACCTTTGTTTAGCCCATTTCTTTACATTTTTTTTACTAAATTACCCATCTCCGTACACATCACATATTCTCCCAGATATTTTTCATGGTCTACACTCTTCAGCTACCAATAATTTGATCACAGACCTCTGTTAAAACCTGGAGCACTCTGTTTGATTTACCACCATTTTGAATATCCTCAAAACAAATATTTTTTTAATGTTAAAACATTTTTGACTATAAACCAATTCAAAAATTGCAAAATTTTTATATATAGTAAAATATTATGAAAAATATTTTCGTTTTTCCCAAAAGAATTCCTTATTCACTAAAGGTCCCTTGGCCTGCATATATTCTAGATCAATGAAGCTTACATTCTGTTCGACATAATCGCTCCCAAATCAATACAATGATATATAATTTCTCAAGTTACTTTAACCATTTAAAAAAATAGTTTCACTGTAATTGTCTTTGTAGTCGAGCTGAGACCTATTCGGCGCCTCACCTAATTTTATGCAAATTTTTTCCTAATGATTTATAAAGAATATATATATATATATATATATATATATGTGTGTGTGTGTGTGTGTGTGTGTGTGTGTATGTGTGTGTATGCGTTTGTATATATATATATATATGTGTGTGTGTGTGTTTATCTATATATGCATGTGTATACATAAATATGTGTATAAATATATATATACGTGTGTGTGTGTGTGTGTGCATTTTAACCTTGAACACATTTACAGAACATAAGTGAGTGGAGAAAAGCAATGTGCTACGAATGATTTAGTACATATAGATCTTTTTAATATCACTCGCCATTTTAAATTTTTATTTCCTTTTTTAGTTTCCTTTTTTTTATTTTTTTCAAATTTGTGGTGAAGAGCTAAAGAAACTGGAGAAACGCTGAGCTAAATGTATTTAACTACATAATAAGTGGAATGTATGTTTCATAGCGATAATAGTTTCCTTTTTTTATTTTATTTTTTTGCAAAGGCCAAAATCTTTTGCTCATGTTCTCATTAATAAGTAGATAAATAAATAGATATGAACTGGCAGATAGATAGATAGATAGATAGATAGATAGATTGGTTTGTTAGTTGGTTGTATTTTGTGGCATATCAACCCATATAGGTTATTTTATACCAAATTCTCTTTATAAATATATATAATATATTTGATTTGTAAACGAATAGTTTGTAAGTAACATTTTTAAACAAGCCAGAGTTGATGTGTTGTACAGTTAAATGGTTTTAAGTCTTCCTATCAAACACTTACAGTCAACTGGGGCTGTACAATACACTGACTGCACCTCTGCAGAGGGGTAAGACCCCCTCTAACGGGTGTCCTGATATATGACACTAAACAATCTGATGGTGAGGTTCCAGCAGTGCTGGAGCTTTGGAGAATGCGGAGTACCCCTTCATTGCCATCGCTCCCAGGTCCACTCTGGCCCGGAGTGGTAGCACCTGATAGGGCCCTATCTATGGGTTCAATAGAACTAACAGCATACTTATGCTAAAATGAATTGAGTAAACCGAATAGCTTGAAATAGAAACGTTTTTGACAATTAAACCGTACTTACACTTAAACTGCGTGCTTATGCTTAACTGAATTATTTCAAATAGAACTGTTTTTCGACATTAAAACTGTATTTACACTTAACTGAATTATTACATATAACTGCTTGAATAGTTTAAAAAGGAAATGTTTTTGACAATTAAACTGTACTTATACTAAATTGAATTGTTTTAAATAGAACAGATCATTTACATAAAAATGGATTTGGCTTTAAATAACCAACAAAGGTTGATATGCTATAAAACCAAACAAACCAAACAAACACTTACAATTCAATTAAACATCAATTATTTGTTTACTCACAGTCATATTTTTTCAATTAGAGTAAATGATTAAATAGTTCTATAGATAGGACCCTAACAGGTACTACCTGTCAGATTCAAAGTGGACTCGGAAGTAATAGCAGTAAAGAGGCATGAGGTGCCTTCAATATGCTTTCAGACATTTTTTTGGACAGGAATTTAAAATTGTCAAAGACTCTTGAAAATTCAGTATGTTATTGCTATACATCTTATGAGATGACGGACCGATCCTTATGATTTCAGGTTTAAATCATCGGCTACAGCAGCAATTGAAATGCACCCTACTAAAGCCTGATGGTCACAGCTGGTGAATTTCAAAAATGCAATATGGACGTAAGAACACTATAGAAGAATGATACGCAATAAAACTCTGTTTTAAACTTGGAAAAAATGCCACGGAAACATATGGAATGCTTCAGACTGCTTTTGGACCATCTTGCATGAATCGAGCATCAGTTTTTGAGTGGTATAAGAGATTCAAGGAAGACAGGGAGTCTGTGAGGGATGATGAGAGGTGTGGGAGGGGTAAGGAAGTCAGAACACTAGAGTTGATTGGCCAAATAAAAAAATTCATAGATAAGAACCGTCGTGTGTCTATACAGACAATAAGTGTACAGTTTGATGTCAGTGTGGGAACTGTACACACAATTAGCCGCGAGGAACTGAAGATGCGGAAGATTTGCGCGAAGTTTGTCCCAATGGTGCCCAGAGAAGATCAGAAAGAAAAACATTGTCATGACAGGAGGGATATGGTCGAGCTGATTAATTCCAAGCTCGCAGTTATTGATGCTCTGGTGACCTGCGATGAAAGCTGGATCTACTGCTATGACCCAGAGACCAAAAGACAGATTGCCCAGTGGAAGCATGCTGGCTTTCCCAGACCCAAGAAGGCCAGACAGTGCAAATCCACACAAAAACTTTTGATGATCCCTTTTTTGACAGCACTGGCATGATCTACATGCACTGGGTTCCCATTGGACAGACAGTCAACAAGGAATACTATGTTGAGGTTTTAAGGGGGTTCAGGAAGAGGTCAGCACTCTTCAAATCGGGTCAGTAGCATTTCCACCAGGACAATGCACCAGTCCACAACTCCATTCTTGTCACAGACTATTTGACCAAATGGGCATCAAGACAGTTCCTCACCTTCCCTATAGTCCAGACCTTGCTCCCCGTGACTTTTGGTTATTCCCGAAGCTCAGAGGCTGTCGTTACGAGAGAATTGAGGAGATGAAAGAGGCTGTGACAAAGGTCATTGACACGCTCACACAAGAAGACATCCATGGAGCCTTCGAGAAGTTGTTGGAACGGTACAACAAGTGCATTGCAACTGAAGAAGATTACTTCGAAGGGGACTAGAGTTTCATGTGTGTACTATCAATAAAAGTGCCCAAACAAAAAAGTGTGAAAACCTATTGAAGGTACCTCGTACTTCATATTTCCAAAAGCTTCAGAACTATAGCTTCACCGTCAGATACACTTTTGTATCATAGCTAGAACACTCATTAGGAGGTTCTTACCCTTGTATAGAGATCTATTCGGTATATTCTATAGATCGAGCCAACTGGGCTGATAGATAGATAGATAGATAGATAGATAGATAGATAGATAGATTTCTCCCTCCAACTATGGGTAATTAGTATGGCAGACTGGGTTCTTCAGCCTTATTGAGCTAGTCTAGAGGAAGGAAAACTCTGAATTCAAACCTATTAAACTCCGCTAAAAGTTGAACTTCGATCACATCCTGGCCGAGCGGAGGGGTTGGTAAATATGGGTAAATATGGATAGATTTCTTGAGCGAGTTTTTTTTTTTTGTTTAATTGCATATCAACCTTCGTGGATTATTTAATTCCAAAGCTGTCTTTCTAGAAAAACAGCAGTGATACTATTTAACCTGTAACTGAGGGATTAGGGGTTTATACCTTTTTCTATATTATTTGTCCGAAAGTGAACGTAATAGCTTGACTAAAATTCGAACTCGCTTACTTCGAGATCGAAGCATGTTAGTCAGTACGCCATGAGGACTCCCTACATAGATAGATAGATTGATAGATAATTAATACACTAGATAAAGGTAATGTTGTTATTTGGTTTTTACGTTTTAAGAAACCAGAATTAACAGTTCCACCATTGTGGAAAGAAAACGGAAGTACCGATTTCGCCATTGTAATTTTTCAGCAAAATGTCGGTAGGACTTAGTTTCAGTAAAAAATATCTGATAAGAGTCTTCTTTTGAATTCTTTATAGTTTACTTCTTGAGCTATTATGATAGATAGATAGATAGATAGATTGTATCATAGTTTATTTTCCAAACCTTTTAAAAATTTGAATAAAGATTCTTTTCTGAATTTCCTCATGCATTGTGGTAAGTCCGCTCAGTACCATTTAATGCCCACACAAAAATGATGAACGTAAGTCTCTACTGGAGTCCAAAACTGTTAAGTCCTCGCGTATAGATTGTATCATAATTTACTCCCGTAATTTTTTAAAAATTTGTTTTATTCGTCAGAACTTTCTGGTGCAATATGGGACGTTAAGCAGTTCATTGTTAATGCTAATGAAATTTCCCTCGCTCTTCATCGATGAAAATCATACCATAAATCACCTTACGTATTCGATACACTGACAGATGGGTTCAGTGGTGCCTACACATATTCGCTTAATAAGTAATTTGTTTCTTTCAGATCATTGTAATATGAACGGCGATTTAATCAACCGTAAATAACTGTACTCAACCGTAGCCGGTTTAGTTGGTAAGAACTGATATTGAAGCATTTGGTCCCGCAAGAAACTAATTCTTCATGCCGGCTGATTAGAAATAGGCCTTTTATTCTGTACTATGTAATTCAGCAATCATCCTGATTCAGTCTTTTTTCGAAAAAGAATTTGATAATGCGCTTAAATCCAATATAAGTTCAGTTTTTTTTGTTGTTGTTGTTTTTTCGTGATATTGCGTTTTTAATGACCCTCTCAAATGCTAATTACACCGGTAAAAAGGTTAGGATATTTGGTTTTATCATATTTACCAACCCCTCCGCTCGGGCAGGATATGACACTAGGTCAATTTTTTAAGCGGAGTTTAACAGGTTTTAATTCAGATTTCCTTCTCCTAGACTAGTTGCCTCACCAAGACTGAAGAACCTAGTCTGCCCTACTATTTACCCATAGCTGGATGGGGAATAATTGGATTCATATCTTTCCCAAGGGTATTAGTGCTATGTGAAATGCAATCAGTCTCGTCCAGGATTTGAACTTGTGTCGCCGTGTCCATTTCCTGCGACGATACCCATTATACCACGGGATATTTGGTTTTATGGCAAATCAACCCTTGAAGGCTATTTAATCATCATCATCACCATCATGTCGTGCTGCGAGCGCGGATATCCCTGACCCTCTCTCGCCACTTCTCCTTATCGTTCCTCTCCTCTGGCAGGTCTTCATGGCTACATCCCGTATCCTCACATAGCTGCTGAATGTATGATCTAGCTGGTCATCCTGCTTTTGATTGGCCATATATAGAAGTCCATAGGAGTACATCACTTATGAGCTCGTCCCTGCTTCTCCAGCAGTGTCCTGCATGTCTGCTTCGTCTAACTTTGATAGTTTTCGTGATAGGAGGCAGGTTGCCGTATAGTAAGTGCCTTCTGGGGTGTTGCCAACAGGACTTGTTCAATATTGCTCGCAGCATTCTGGTGTAATTGCCGTCTAGCTTCTTCTCCAGCCGTTTTGTTAGCGTCCAAGTAGTACATCCATACAGCAGTATCGATACGACCGCTGCTATTTAATAACACATCCTATTTACCCATATAGATTATTTGAAAATGATTAGTCAGCAGGTGACAATTTCCAAACGAACCAGAACTCATTTGATGACACACAGTTAAATGATTGCAATTAAAACATTTTTCTTTTTTTTTAGTTTGATTCTTGTGTTTTAAGAAAACGGAAGTACGAGTTCCACCTTTGTATAATGAAAACGGAAGTACCGGTTTATCCATTGTAATTTGTCAGCTGAAAAGCAATTGGACTCACTACAAGCAGGAAACATCTGACTGGAATCTTCTGTTAGATTCATCATAGTTACCTTCTTAAACTATTATGATAGAGAAATAAATTGAGAAATTGATAAGAACAGACATAGATAGATAGATAGATAGATAGATATGAACAATCCGTGATATCTATCTATCTATCTATCTACATTTTTTTTATTACAGCTTAAATTTTATTATGAATGTCGTTTTTTGATTTTCGAGGATGTATGAGTTTTCTTCTATGATTATATAAAATATTTCACGTCTTTTATTCTTACATTTGGGACTCTATGCGTTCTATGTTTCCAAAATGTAAATGAGGTGAGTATTTTTTAACTTCTGCTTTGTCTTTGGTTTTTAATGATTTCTTGTCGAGTCTTTTAATTTTTTATTCTGACATTTTTTAAAGTTCGAGATTTTTTATTATTTTTGTAAATAGTTCTGGGTTGTTTTTGTTGTTCATGTTGAGACACATGCTGAGGGTTCTTCGTTGCTTTATTTCTGGGTGGTTCATGGGTTTTTTTAACGGGATTTTTTTGCTAATTCGAATCCTTATTCATTAGTGCAGTTGGGTATCTCCTCTGGTGGAAGGTTACCTGCAATTCTTCTAGGCAAGTTTTTCTGAGATTTTTATTAGTGACAATGGTGCATATTCTTTTTATGGAGTTTTGTTGTAGGTGACTTTTGAAATAGAGGTATTGTTGGGTGTCTGTGAGTTTGTGATAAATGTCAGGGATAATTTGGCTATATATATATATATATATATATATATATATATATATATATATATATATTCAAAATGAATAGATTCTTTAAGAGATTTGTATTTTTTTAAGAATTAGCTATTTCGTTTTTACATACGAGTATGTTTCCAGCTCGTTGCTTTCGTCAGAGAACATATATGACACAAGTCCATATGAATGCAGCTCCCAATAAGACTCAAATTCACTCGGGTAAGTTGAGTTTGAGTCTCATTGGGTGTCCTATTCATATGGCCTTGAGCCACATATGTTCTCTGACGAAAGCAACCAGCTGGAAACATACTCGTGTGTAAGAACAAAATAATTCTTTAAAGAATACAAATCTCTGCGTGGACCTGTTCATTTTGAAATAATAACTTTTTTCTCTCTTTGGATCAACAGCAAAAAAAGAAAAAAATTCACAAACACGAACACACACACACACACACACACACACACACACACACACACACACATATATATATATATATATATATATATAGGTGCGTCTGAAGATTATTAATATTGCATTGGAATACATGAAACCGTGTATCTATGTGCATTTTTTGTATTAAATAGGAATACTTGATAACCTATAACTGTGTGAAAATGGATGATTATTATTTAATGGAAATATTTATCTTTGGTAGGAATACTTGAAACCATTTAACTGTAGGCAAATTATTTGTTTTAAGAATAGCTACGTGAAGCTATCATAATTTACAAAGGATTATTATTACTATTAATCATTTAATACCATATCTATGTAAATCATTTGAAAGAAAACTTAAATTAAACATAATACGATTGTGTAACATATTGACCCCGGCCAAGCTGTCAAAAGAAGAAATGCACCTGTGTAAATAACAGGTGCATCGAGTCGAAGATTTCGGGGGGATAAGCTAGACTGTCAACGGGTTGAATTGAGTGCAAATGTGACGCTCGCAAGAAGTAGGTGGACGTCAAATTATTATATAACCCGGTGCGACAGGAAGTCAGATCAGTTGGAGAGAAGATGCTGGAATGAGAACCATGTCCCAGCAGAGGCTGGGCCCCCAGACCACCGGTTGAGCAGCCTAGGAAAACGGGCAAGAAAGGCTGTGATAGCCAGAAGAGTTGGGGGGGTCAATATGTTGCAGTCTTTGTACGGTCTCCAACTCACCTCTCACACAGAACCCTTTCGAATAAAGTGAGAGGTATATTTTTCTAAAGAACTGTGTCCGCTCGTCTTTATTGTGTTGAATATGTTTCCGCACGTATATGTGTATAGTTGGTCATGGCTATACACCAACTGCATATAATGTTTTTATATGCTACTTGAAACTTTATTATAACTTAAATTATTAGTATTAAAAAATGCAAATTATTCATTAGAGACTAAACACTGTAATGAACATTGACAATTTGGTAATATTTTTAATACTAAATCCAAGAGGAATTATTTTTATATACAACACGTTGATCTGATCAGTGTCTAAACAGATGCTTAACCCAGTCGATTGGGGCTGTAAATTACACCGACTACATCTCTGCAGAGGGGTAAGATTCCCTCAACGATTGTCCTGGACATGACATTAAACAATCTGATGATGAAGCTCAAGTAAATGGAACTTTAGGGAATGCGGGGTGCCCCTTTATTTTCAACTCTAGCCGGAGTGATAGCACCTGATTGGGTCCTGTCTATGAATCAATTAGAACTAAACTATGTACTTATGCTAAACTGAATAGTTGGAAATAGAACTGTTTTTGACATTGGAACTGTACTTATGTTAATCAGATTTGTTTGAAATAGAACTGTTTATATGTATAAAAAAAGATTTGATATTAAATAACCTACAATGGCTGATATGCAATAAAACCAAACGTTCATTAAACCGTTGTTAACTCAATGTAAATTATGATGGTTCGTAATTATGAATAAAAAGGTTTTGTCTTTATTTTTGGCACATGTTTTATTAAAACCCGTCTCCTCTCCAGTGAATACTGATTCACTTTCAGGTGAGTTTTTTTAAATTCAATTTAAAAAAATTTTACTGTGAATTTAGAACGTACTGAAAGTTTTATATCATCAATATCTTAATTCTAATATAAAATTTTATATTAAATTTCTCAAACATTTGAAATTCTTATAGAAGTAAACAAAATAAATTAAGTAGAACCTAACTGAAATTAATATCGACAATTAAACTTTTTTTTCACTTGGGTTCGAATGGAAGTCGTTTTAAAATACAAAAATATATCTAATAAATATAAATTCATTTTCTAAAATCAATTTTTAAAAACTGAGAAAAATTCAAGCCTAAAAATAACTTACCTTCGTGAAAATCTGAGATTGACGATTATAAACTGCCAAATGTTGAAAACAAGTGTAGTTTTCTTTTTCATAGTTCTAACAATGAGTTACAATGCGGTGTGTTTGATGTAATGGTTACCATCGAGTGAAATGGATTCGACGTTCCGAGTTCAAATCCCGGACGAGGCTTTCACGTTAATGCCCTAAAGGCCCTATAAAGAATTATTTTTAAGAAAGAAATCAAGCTGACCACGTGCGACAATTGATTTGGCCAGAGTGGAAAAGGGAGAAATAATCCCAGACCATACGGTACCAAAAAGCTACCTCTCTATCTTTTTGTCGAGGGCTACTATTAGACCCTCAGTACGAACTCGGGGACCAAACTAAGACAGGAAAAATAGCCAACAGATGGGTTTCGTCACTCGCTTTTTGAATGGAGCTTCCCAAGAAATAAAACCAAAATCAAACGAAAGTATGAATTTGGGGACCGATCTGGAGGCAGAAAATATAGCCAGCGGAAGGGTTTCGTCACTCCCTTCTTGAATGGAGCTTCTCAAGAAATAAAGTAAAATTAAACGAAAGTCGACTACTGAAATTCTATCAAGTTAAACAACTGAAAGAAAATTCAACCGAGAATTCTGCTGAAAAGAATTTTAAAGAGGACCCGCAATTTAATGAACTCTGAAACATTTCGACAAAACAAAACAAAAAAAAAAGAAAAGAAAATTACTCACATTCAAATAACTTTGTTTCACGGAC
Organism: Sepioteuthis lessoniana; assembly: GCA_963585895.1. Lineage (NCBI taxonomy): Eukaryota > Metazoa > Mollusca > Cephalopoda > Myopsida > Loliginidae > Sepioteuthis > Sepioteuthis lessoniana. Next base: position 49,873,471 of record OY757934.1, on the reverse strand, counting down.
ACACTCAGATAAGTTCCTGCAAATTGCACTAAGATTTGCAACACTTTATCTTTTCTATCCCTTTCTTTCTCGTTTCTTTTGTATAAAATTTCTTTTTTTTAATTTTATTGTGTGTTATCTTTTCGAATCAGAATCCGAACTAGAAAGCTGCAGAACTTACTGTTTAAACTTACCGTATGAACTTACCGTTTAATATTGCACACTATAGCCCCTAAAACATTACCCGGTAAAATACTAAATCTGGCTTTAGTGTCAATCACTTCATATCGAATTCTACTCCCCCTTAAATTCCTATATATTTGATTTTATTCTCTATTTTTTTCCTTTTAGCCTGAACACATCTCTTTTCCCTCAGATATGGATCAATTGTTTGTCAGAAAGAGGTATTGATCCTTTGTCAGGCAACCAATCAAAAAGGAGAATTGAGAATTCAAACCAGCTTTGCTTAGCTAAACAAATTAGCCGTGTGTCACATCCAGTCCGTGTCTGAGGGGTTAGGTAAATACAAACGATCATTTGATAAGAAAGAAAGTACACGTTATAACGTTTCAGTTTCAATAAGCCATCATCAGAACTCAAAAAGATGTTAGGAAGAGTCGTTAGATTACCGATAGATGTATACTAAATTATTAAATTCTTCACCTTGGATTTCTTTGTTTTTCAATATTTTTCTCCACATTGTCGGATTATTTTCCATTATTTACATCCAAACAATTATTTACAAATAAATTAGATTTTGGCATTAGGAGTTGATAAACTAAACAAATCACAGGGTGCCTTATAATTACAGCCTTGTGCTAAATCTTCGCTTGGAAGTGATTTTTGTTTTACTTTATTAAAGTCTCTCGCTTAGATTGTTTTGCATTGGTCCGAGATCACTTCCCAACTTTGATCTATGGCAAGCGCCAGTGGATACCTATTTTTTATTGGGGAGGGCAACTGCTAGCATCGAATCGTGAATCACACTATTTTTACTGTGAATGAGCTTTTAACAAAATAAAGTGCATGCCTTTGCTGATTTCGTAAACAATGTTTATAATAAAAACGAACAAACTTTGGAAAATGAAAAAAAATAAGCATATTTTAAATTATCAAAGCTTTTCTTCAAGTGATTTTCTTTTATTTTGGCAAAAACTATTCTTCCAGTTTTATTACTTATTTTGAAATTAATTTATCTTCCTTTTTCTCTACGCAGAAAATAATCCCGTTGTCAGGGTGACGCACATTAATTACTTTTATTAATTACTACGCCAGAATATGTACTGATTTCAAATTTGATATTGACTTGAATTCAATAGGAAGAAAAGAATTGTCAGCGGAGATTCTGCCCGGCACTATATCATAACAATGAGCAAATACCAACCTTCCCTCGATACACGTCTGTGCAGACATAATGATTTGTCAATGCAATTCAATTTTATTTGTTGGCAAATGGCAAATGAGAAAGATTTACGGGGAATAGAAAGAAAGAAAGAAAGAAAGAAAGAAAGAAAGAGGAGTACAACAGAAAAATAAAGGGAAAAGGAAATAGACTATAAGAAAGAAGATGGAAGAGTACAAGATGAAGAAGGAAGAAAACAATGAAAGAACAATTAAAAAAGAATTCTCGGATAGAGGACGAGAAGAAAGAGAAACGAATCAAAGCTGACTAAAAAAAGTAAAAGAAAAGTTTGAAATAGAGAAAATGAATGAATTATCTTATCAAATGAAGGACATAAATTAAACTGACATAGAGTAATAGAAAATTGAGTTAAATAAAAAAAAAGTAAAAAGTTTGAAGAATGTGAATGATGAATACTGAAAATGAAGAAGGAAACTGAAAATGATTTTAAAAAAGAAAAAGCGGAAAAATTACTTAACAGAATTGAGAGAATGAATAAACGAGCAGAATGTACAAAGGAATGTATCAACAGAATAAAAAAAAACGAATAAATTAACACAATAAATGAAAGGATCATTTGACTGTGAAAGAATAGTCAGATTAACAAAATGAAAGAATGAATTAATGAACAGAATGAACAAAGGAATGTATCACGAATAAGCTGACACAATAAATGAAAGGATCATTTGTTTGTGAAAGAATAGTCAGATTAACAAAATGAAAGAATAGTCAGATTAACAAAATGAAAGAATGAATTAATGAACAGAATAAAAGAATAAACAGTTTACTAGAATGAAGAAAAAAAATGTGCGAATTAACTCAATATAAGAATACCTGATTTGACAGAATAAAAAATGAACAATTGAACAGAATATGAGAATGAACAAATTACACAATATAAAAATTCATAATTCGATAAAATGATGGAACGAACAAATAAGCGAGGAAAGAATAGCAACATCCTGTGTTTTATCGAAAAGATTTGATTCAAAAAGAATCAAGACTTGTCTCATTATTTTATTTTAAATCTCATTAACTCGACAAGAAAAAGGTTAAATATCAAAACATGTTTATCTTATAAATTTTGATTTTTAACTTTGTAATAAAAAAAAACGTTGTAAGCTTCTGTGTCGACACTATATATATATATATATTATTAAAGTTCGGGTACAGGAAAATTTGTATAAAGTGATTAGCAAAGACACCATTGGTAATGAAAGTAGAACTCTAATAAAATAATAAAACAAACTAAGGATAGGTATGACTTGTCAACGCCTCGAAGTAAGAGTTAGACAGCATATAGCCATATCTCTTTTGTCTGGCCGATTAACATCCGGGGACTCTCAAGCGATGGATTTGGCTATTGGTGAGCATTTGCTTACTATAAATAGCTGCAGAACCAGTTATGAAGATGATAGTTTCTCTGTCCTGCATACAGCTAGAGACAAATTCCACCTCAAATTTCTAGAGGCGATTTATATTCCTATGAATCGCCCCTCTCTATGCAGCCAGTTAAACAATCATACTTTAAATAGTTTTGGGAAACTGCCAGATACTGGGGTAACTTAAGTTTTTTTTTTCTGCCTCTTATCTGGTAATCTAAATTATATAATATATCCCCCCGCATTTTATCTAATTTTCCGGTGTATAAAAACTTGAAAAGCGCCGGACAAAATGGCCTTCGTTTGTTTTATTATTTTATTAGAGTTCCCCTACTTTCATTACGAATGGTGTCTTTACTAATCCCTTTATATATATATATATATATATATATATATATATATATATATATATATTTTAGCTAGTGTAATGGTTAGCAAGCTTGACTAGCTTACCTGCAAGAGTGAGTTCGAGTCTCATTTGGTACCCCATTCATTTGGCCTTATACGCAAAACCTTAGGAAATTACTATACATGTTCTAGTGTGTGTGTGTGATGTGATTACTATTCAATTTTAATCAATGTTTTCCTTGATAGCCCATGATGGCTGTTTTCAATTCAATTCAATTATTCCAATTAACATTTCAAGTTAAATATAATCATTCAAATGTATGTTTCATATTCAATACAATTATTCATTTTGATTGATTAATTTCTATAATTGTACTGAATACGAAGCAGCTGTTATAAACAATTATAAAATAAACATTATTTTTCTTATTGCGTGTTTTTCACACCAGTTTTAACTGGTTGTCTTTTCAATGAAGACCAAGTGACAGCAAGTCTTCTCAAGTCTCCAGGACTCTTCTCAGTATTCTGGCTGATTTTCTCAGGACTGTTGTCTGGATGGTCTCGATTCTTCTTTGATTTACAGTTTTATCAGACACTTTTCGCACTGTTCCAAGAGCCACAACAACAACTGGTACTGCCTGTTACAAAGCTTTTTTTTTAGCCTTCGTGCTCGATCCAATTCTATCTTTTCACTTCCTTTCATTTTCTCTCTATGATATAGTCCACAGGAACAGCAAAATCCACAAGATGACAAGCTCTTTAGCTCTTTTATTTTTTTATTTTTTTATTTTTTTGCTCTGCTTACCTTTGATCTATACCTTATAATGATGAGTGTTAAGCAAGAAGGTATCAAGTACCATTTTTGAGTCTTTTGTATGACTCAATCTCGGATTGAACCCCAGTCATGTGAGCCATTAGCCAACACTCTACCCACTAGTCAAATGGGCCTGTACTTGAAATACTAGAAATCATTTGTGTGAAAATTATTAATTATACAGAGGAATACTTGAAACTATATAACTGAACAAATGATATGATTAAATTGGAATAGTTGCAAGAAAATATGGCTTAAATTATTAACATTAGATACAAATTCGTGTTATGAGTGCATTCAAGCTATATTAGAATAATTTATACACGAAAAATAGAGTGAATTCGACAATATTCCAACAATGAAATAATAAATTAATTTTAAGATATATATATAGAATTCAACCACAAATGACACGGAATTTCAATCGATCTATTGATAATACACTGCTGTACATCATTTCGACCAACGTCAAATTCACCTTTACGTCAATTTTCTTGATTAAACTTCAGTAATGAATGTTATTATGTCAGATTTTACGTCACTCCGTAATGTTTCCAGCGTCATAAGAAAAGAACGTGAAATGCAAACATTTTTTCTTTCGAAATATATTTATCAAAAATACCGTACATAAAAATTGACAAAGGTAAAAGAAACTAAAAAGAATTTTAAATACAATTAAAATAAACATTTAAAATAATGTAATGAGAGCACAATGAAATATTTTCATCGAAATTAATTTTATAAAATTAATTTTTATATAAAATTAATTTTATAAAATTAATTTTTATATGAAGTTAATTTTATCTATTATTCTTTATAAATTAAGTCTATGCTTTAAATTATTTAATGCCTAAATGAGAGTTTATGCTAACTGTAAGGTGTTTAGCGCCAAAATGAAGCGATTTTAAGGGGAAAATTTCAAGGGAAATAAGATAATTTTATTCTTCATTATTCCTTGATAAACATGCCGAGAATTTGCTTTTAGTGTTCCAAAAGATTTAGCTGTAATTATATCCTTTCGTGGGTTATTTACACTAGTTTTTCGGTGTTTGTTCCAGTTTATGGCGTTTGAGAGGCATTACGTCCAATTAACATCAAATAACGAGTTACGACAGGGCTTTTGGAATCAATAAATGACGTAGAAAAGGGTATGAATGTCTGTAGGGTTGTCAATGTCTGATACAATATTTATGTTACAAAACACAAGTCTACGCAAAAAGAACATCTAACGAGGATCGAACTCACTCTATTCTGAATGTTACACTAGACAGACTGTTTAACCATTAACATCAAATCTCTGTTTTGATCAAATAAAAGACGTCTTCATACTACTCTTCTTAAAACATGTATTAGAGCGGATGATAATATCCATATAAATATTGACGTTTGCCTACATCAGTTGGGCAGTCACGTAGCAACATCGCACGGTCTATGCTCAGGAAATTACTCTTGTTCCATTTAGCAAAGAACATTTTCCTACACTCAAATACATTTGGACTAAACCTCTTGAGATGTGAAATTGATGTTGCAAAAGTTTACAAAGTTTTTCTTATCTGTACATACAGACTTCAGTGATTTGTGTTTTGCAAAATATTTTCTGGAATTGTTCATCTAATAGCTTTATTGTTCCTGTTTTCTGTGTTGGCGGCTAGCAATCACATTTACCTCAATTTTAATGCACACCCGACTGATGTCAAATAAAACCCTGTCGACAAAACTTTTAAGTATTTTTTTTCTTCAGAATTAGACTTCTAATCATTTAATTTAAGCAAATACTTTAAAAATTACTTTAATTCTAAGCATTTATTTTGAGTCACACTGAAAATATGTAAAATAATATCTGAACATAATATAAGCATATATATATATATATATATATATATATATATATATATATATATATCATCAAGTCACGGTGAGAGCACGGAATTCTCGGAGTCTCTGTGGCTATCCATCTCTATCATCCATCGTTCTTTGCAGGTTTTCTAGGCTACATCCTGTGTCCGCACAGAGCTGAAGTTGATAAAGTTTTGCTGGTCGATCAACACTGGCACGTCCATATATAGTTTTACATAAGTAAACGTCACAAATGAGTTCTTCATTGCTTCTCCAGCAGTGCCCTGCATGTCTTGTTCTTCTTACTTGAATGGAGTTTGTGATCCTATTTACCAACCCCTCCGCTCGGGCAGGATATGACACGAGGTCAATTTTTAAGCGGAGGTTAACAGGTTTGAATTCAGAGTTTTCCTTCTCCTAGACTAGTTGCCTAACCAAGGCTGAAGAACCTAGTCTGTCCTACTATTTACCCATAGCTGGAGGGAGAATAATTGGATTCATACCTTTCCCAAGGGTATTAGTGCAATGTGAAATGCAATCAGTCTCGTCCAGGATTTGAACTCGTGTCACCGTGTTCATTTCCTACGACGATAACAATTACACCACGGGCACCTCCAAAATGGAGTTTGTGATAGGAGGCAGGTAACCGCAAAGCTGCGTTTTTCTTGAGGGCTTCTTCCAGGATTTGTTAAAGATAGCTCGCAGCATTCTTGCGTTGTTCTCATCAAGCTTTTCCCCAACGCGTTTTGTTAATGTCTATTTGGTGCATTTATATAGTAGTATGGACACAGCTACAGCTTAGAAGAGTATATTTATATATGTATGTTTGTGTTTGAGTGTGTGTATAATGTAATTTGATATATTCATAATTAAAGATTGTGCAATATCGGTGAGAGAGTTTATATACATGAGATAGGATATTTATTGTTCAAATCTTTTTCCGTGAATATCTCTTCTGGATCTTTACCAGTTGAACACTCTTTGTATTTGTGTTGTATATTGACCTACGACCCGGCCAGGCAGTCAAAATAGGAAATGCACCTATGTAAATAACAGGTGCATCCGATCGAGGAATAGCAGAGTGTAGCCTTGACCGTGGATGGGTTGAATGAATGCAATTTGTGACGCCCACAAGAAGAAGGGGGCGTTGAACTATTAAATAACTCGGTGAAGACAGGAAGTCAGTTTAGTTTTGGAGACCAGACCCGTTGGTAACAAGATGCGGTAGAGAAAGCCAGCACCCAGCAGAGTGGGCCTTCAGGCCCCTGGTTGAACAGCCCAGAGAACGGGAAAGAAACGCAGTTTTGGCCAATAGAGTGAGGGTCAATATGTTGCAGTTCAGTTCGGTCTCCAACTCCCTCTCACACACAAACCTTTCAAATAAAGTGAGAGGTATATTTTTCTAAGAAATGAGTCGCTCGTCTTTATTATTGTATTGTTATGATTCTGCATACCTCTGCAAATGTACATGCGTCGGTTGCATGCATCTGCATATGAGTATACAACATTTGGAAGAAAATAATCTTTCATTCATTGTTTGTTTTCATCTCGGTAAATACAGTATCAGACTCGCTAATTTTTTAACAAATCTCGTATTCTTTAAGAAAATCAACTTTTCATTCATTATTCATATCAATCTCGGTAAATACATGTTTAGTCTCGATACCTTTTACAAACATGCGGTGTTTGTCCGAACCGACATTACTTACCGCTATATATATATATATATATATATATATGTTGAAAAAATAGATTTTTTTATGAATCTGACAGTATGATAGAAATATGTGGAAAGTTGGATAAACCAAACACTTAACTCAAATTTAGATGTGTGATATTTCGTTCGGCTTTATGTCATCTTCAGCTTTGTCTTGAAGAAGTTTGTGAAGATTAAATAAAGCCGAACAAAATATCACACATCTAAATTTGAGTTAGGATTTTTATTTATCCCACTTTCTACATATTTCTATTATATATATATATATATATATATATATGCTAAAATTGTGTAGGCACTGAATTAACGGCTCCTAGCAACTGTCACTTTCTTACCAGAGCATCTATGCGAAGGGCTATCACCACATGCTCCTACTTAGTTTGATAATCGCATAGGCAAAAAAACTGACAGTTAACAAGCTCCTTTGACTTTATGCTCACGCTATCCTAACTTTATATAGACACACACACACATTTATATATATATATATATATATGTACATATATCGTGACATTTCTTTTGCTTTTTGCGCATCCAGTATTTTCTCTGCTTCATATTGCATAGAACATTTTTCTTCATGCTGCAAGGAATGTTACAGTGAAATTCGCCATATTTTTCAGATATTCGTGCTTCTTTTTGATAACTAAAGAATGTTTTTGATAAATCTTCACAAAACTTGATACATAAATTCTCAGGGTAAACATAGCCTTCTTTCCTTTTTTTTAATAATTTTTCTTGGATTTATTTTTCTGATTTAGGCAATATTGGGGTTCGTGCTGTGTATCCAATTTGCGTACTTCTTATTCGCAGTACTAAAGACCAACACAGGAAAGCAGTAAGAAATAAAAAGGTTTTAGCAGACTGATAAAGTTTATGTATATGCAATAAAGAGTTGTTCCCAAAGGTTTGTCATTTTTATCAAATATATTTCCTTTAACTTGTCTATATTTCTATGCCGAATTTTGTACTATTGTGTGTGGAACTGTCCGAGGATTATAACCTTACTAAAAATCCTAGTATCCTAGAAATTTTATTTTTGCATAGATATTGGTTTGACCTTCAACTACATGTACAACTTATACAACATTGATAGCCTAAGTCATTTCAGGTCATAGAATGTTGTCAGATGCCAAAGTATGCGATTTCTGGTCAAAATATATGAAATGGAAACTTTAATTGGAAATGCTAAAATGTTTTTGACCTCACAAATGATCTTCGGTCAGTTATATGTTGGATGTTCACGAATAAATCTTTAAAAAGGGCTTTAGATCCTTACAGAAAATGAGAGAACAAGAAAAACTGTCTACAAATACGTTTACAGGAAATAAACAGAATGTTTCGTAAAACTTAACTTTTGCCATTTATTTATGTAATGCATATATATATATATATATATATTTCTTTAAGAAAAACAAAAACCTGTCACATTAAGATTATAAATTTATTTCCATCCGGTTATGGGTATTGCTATGAATCAATAATACCAAAAATAATAGTACTTCTTCAGATCTAATGGATAAAATAATTTAGAATAGACACAGGAAGGAAGGGTGGGAGGGGGTAGAAGAGGGGGGAAGAGTTTCCTCCCCATTTTCCCACTTCCAGTTTTTAGTTTTTATTACCGGTTGGAATTATAGTAAATTAAATTCTTTTTTAAATTTTAAATACATTTCAACTTAAAACTCCAGATTTAATAATGATTTAGGTGATTACAACATCCCTTAATCACCTTAGGTAAGGGTACAGTAATAATTATCTTAAATTAAATTTAAAATTTAAAATTTAAATTTTAAGATCAACATTTATATTCGTGCCAATTAATTCAGTTACTTTTCCATTAAAATGTACGTACACATCACATGGTATCTTCTCATCTTTTTATTTTATTTTATTTTATTCATTTCACCTCAAATCTCAAACTAATCCTATGTTTTGGTTAATTAAACATTATATATGATAATTTGTCTATAGATTAAATTTATTCCTATGTCTACATCTAGCTATTGATTCACATCGCTGATTTAATAATTTTTCAGAGTCTGGGTATATCATTATTTGTATTTTTCTTCTAGGCACAGATTACATCTACTATCAAAGCATTTTAGAGTATTCAACTTTTTCAATATGGACCACTGAAGCTCAGGGGTTAAACTTTTATTTTTCAAACTCCAAAAATGCTTAGATAGGGCTGTTTGGTTTTCAGATGTTCATGGGAGAAAGAAAATTTATGATTAGCATATCTAGATTTCCATTTTATCAAGGAAATTCCTATATAAGTTGTTTTTATCCTTAACATTTTCTTTCGGGTAAAGGATTCCTTGGTATAGTACATTATCTAAGTTACATAATCCATTTATGCGACAATTCATTCAAGTTTTACAATTATATTCGTTTTGTTTACTATAATTATTGTTATTATTATTATTATTATTATTATTATTATTATTATTATTATTATTATTCGTTCGGTCATGAAATTCCATTAATATCTCTTTATTAGGATTATTGATTATTTGAAAAATATTTTTCGTGCTGGAGTAACTAATTTTTAACGTTTTCCTATTAAATATTTTATGTAGTATATTATTATGTTTAAAGTGCTTATCTCTCCATTTCAAAAAATATTTACCAACAATTTCACTAGCTAGTGTACAAAAAGGGGGATTAAACCATATAATTTTTTCTTTTTCTTTTTTTTTACTGTACTTCTTATTTTCTTTATTAAAATCATTAGGTATATTTTCTTCTTGATAGGTAAACTCTTCCATATATATCCATATACATATATATCCATATATATCTTACTACTCTCTTGGAATATTTACTCATTGGCAGATAAATTCTTTATTCTCAATTTTACTGCTTTGAGGACTTGTTTATTATATTAATTTAATTTATATATATATATATATATATATATATATATATATATATATATATAGTGCTCACTATCAGTGATAGAGCATCTAGATTTCAGTAGGTATACCATAGATAGAGAGACTGTCATCTGTGTCAGAGGCATGTCTTTATCCAATCTCTCCGCCTTTACCAGGACGTAACACAAAGTCAATTTTTAAGCAGAGTATAGCTTTCTTGAATTCGGGTTTGGTTGGCTTTATTTGTTTGGTTTTTAATGCCATATCAACCTTCTTGGGTTATTTAATGCCAAAGCAATTCTCTAGAAGAACAATAGTTGTACTATTTAACCCACAACTAGGATAAGCGGGTTCATTCTTTTCCTAAGGGTATTTGTCCGAAATTGAACGTAATAACGCCTCTGGAGTTCGAACTCGCTTACTATGATCCTGCAACCTAGTGCTTTAACGCCGAGGACATCCCCGGTTAGGTTCGGTTCAGTTTTATGGCATATCAACAATTGTAGGTTATTTAATGCCAAATCCTCTTCATTCCTATACATCACATATATGATTTGTAAACCTATTTTGTTGATAACATTTTTAAGCAAGCCTGAGCTCAATTTTTTTCACACTGTTAAATGATTTCAAGTATTGCTAGATAACAGTCTTAATTTAAGATTTAGTCATTTGTTCACATTCAGTTTGTAGGTAATATCGTTTTTTAATGAGTTAAAGCAAATTTGTTTGAATCTTAGTATTGCTATTGTTTCTACACAGTTAACTGGTTTCTACTATAGCTATCTAACATTAATAATTCTATTTAACATTAGTTGGCACACCGTGAAGTGGTTAAAAATATTGCTTTTTAACACGAATTATTCTATTCAACAGTTCATTCTTTCGTACATTGTTAAATGGTTTCAAGTATTGTTGTGTATTACTAACAATTCAATTGGACATTAGTCATTTGTTTACACCCAGTTAAATGATCGAACAATTCAATTTCTAAAATTCGATTGAACATAAGTCATTTATTTGTACAGTTTAAATATCAGACAGTTATTTTTGACTCATCAAAAGAAACCCATCAGACACCACCACAACGGGTGAGAGTGGACTTGGAAGCAATGGCAATGAAGAAGTACTCTGCATACCTCAAATCTCAAGGACCGGAGCCCCACCACTTGACAATTTCGTGGCATATCTAGGACACTCATTAGGAGTCCTAGCCCCTAGTAGAGATGATGTCAGAGAAATCGACAGTCCCGGCTGACTGACTGATTCTGACATTAAATGATTAAATTCAGTTCTTTTTCCTTGGCGGGTTACATTATTAAACCGAAAGAATCATATTTACCCTTAACTGGGGGAAGAAAAACAGATTCCTCCATTTCAAAAGAGCGGGTGCGCGAAGTAAAACGTGAAAAGCTTCGTTCAAAATTTGACTTCGAGTTGCTGAATCTATTTCGTACAATGATAATTGTTATGCTAAGCGCACCACAATCGGGGATTACCAAATCATGGCTCAAGGCTGTCAGCTCTCGGCTCACATAAAGAACATCTAATGAACGAATCATGCAAACATGATGATTGAACCACTTTTCTCATTATGATCAATATATAATGTAAAAATAAAATTTTCAAAATAGACAGATATTTACCAAGAAGGCGTACGTGGTGTAATGGTTACCGATGCAGGAAACGGACATGGCGAGTTATATTCTAGGATAAGGCTATTTCCATTTCACATTGCACAAAAACCTTTAAGAAAGGTATGAATCCAATTATTCTTCCTTCAGCTATGGGTAAATAGTAGGGTAGACTGTGCTTTTTAACCTTGGTATGGCAGCCGATCAAAGAGAAGGGAAATGCTTAATTCCAATCTGTTAAACTTCGCTTAAGATTGGCCTTGTGACAAATCTTGTTCGTGCGTAGGGGGATATATATATATATTGTGGAGGTGCCTGCGATGTAATGGATATTACACAGCTACACGAGTTCAAATCCTGGACGAGGCTGATTGCATTTCACATAGCACTAATACCCTTGGGGAAGGTAAGAATTCAATTATCCTCCCTCCAGCTATGGGTAAATAGTAGGACACACTAGGTTCTTCAGCCTTGGTGAGGCAACTAGTCTAGGAGAAGGAAAACTCTGAATTCAAACCTGTTAAACTCCGCTTAAAAATTGACCTTGTGTCATATCCTGCCCGAGCGGAGGGGTTGGGTAAATATGGTGGGTGGATATATATAAATATATATATATATATATATATATATATATATATATTAGATTTGAAGTGATGCTCTATTGAAGTAAAATGTTCATTGTTACTAAAAGTATTTGAGATTTCAAATCCTAAAACAGGAATCCTAAGAAATTATACGGTTTGATTAATATATGCAAAAATCTTATACAATATTGACTAATATATATATATATATATATATATATATATATATATATATATATATGTCTTAATTATATGTGTATATGTTTTTAAATGAACAGATCCAAAGTAGATTTCTTTTTTAAATCATTTATTTTTCTTTTTCACATGTTTCAAGTGTATTTACTCTTTCATCAGGAAGGTTATACTGTTTGATTGCGGCATCGTTTCTGATTTCACGAAATTCATATTAAATAAAAATTTGAGCTGCAATTCAAAAAACGTAGACTACGTAATCAAATTTAACAAATGTTAAAAATAGACGTAGGATCTACACAAGCCTTTAATACTAGAATATCCCTTCAAAACGTAATATCAAGTCACCAGAAAACGGAAAGCTATACGTATCAAAATACCAATGCAAATGTAGCGGTGGAATTTTCAAAATAATGCCAATATACCGAACAGACTATTACACACATTCCAAATAAAAGAAAAAATATCATAGAAATATCAAACCTACATTAAATAAAACTTAACTATACACACACACACACACTCAAACACATACGAATACTCACACCCAGGAACAAAAAGAGTTGTCAGTTGAATTTTATGGCAAACCACACTCACGCACGAACACAATGACCCAGTGAGAAAAGCAAATAAACTCTATGGCATATCAAGTATTATAGATTATTTATTTGGAAAGAAAAAAGGAAAATATGGATACTAACATCCATGCAGACATAAAGACACAGAATACAAATAGGAAATATCTTAGCAAATTCTTGTGAAATTAAGGATAACTGAGGATCAACCACCTACACCGACAACCCACTGATATGGGCTGGATATGAATAATTAGTTTGAAATTGACTAACAGCCATAATATTTATCTAAGCTTATCATCCGACGAAATTACTTTTTGATGTAAAGAGATCTTTGGAACATCTTTGTCGGTCAGCTAAGTAGTCATTGTTGGTGATCGCGCATCATATGACATTGAAACGGGAGCTTATTGTCAAAATGTAAACACAATTTTATATTAACTGCTTTTGATTTGAAATATGTAAAACTGATCTATATAAAAGAAGCAAGATCAGAGGAGACAGCAAGTCTTTGCGGGTCCTGAACAGTCATCACCAGTCTTTCAAACTTTGCAGATCATTTGAAAAGTCTTCGGTATTTTTTGGCAGACTTAGCTAGCAGCTATTTTGAAGAATCAGCCTTAAAATAAAGTGTAGAATTTTTGAGAGATACAGTTAATAAACCCGGAGGAGGACAGTTTTTCTCTCTCTCTTTTTCTTTCTTTCTTTGATTCCTAATCCAATCACTTTCGGAAGAAATCATTTCGAATCCTCAAAAACAGATTTTATCAGATCTTGTATCTTTAGAGTTATTGCTTTCCCTCAAGACAGACAAAAAGCACCAACTCTTCGTTTGCTTGTTTTTTGTTTTGTTTGTTTTTTATTTGTTTGTTGTTATTTTCCTTCTTTTGTTTTGTTTTTTTTTTAATTTTTTGCTTTTGTGTTTCGTTGTTTCTATTTTGTTATTTCCATAGCACACAGTTTGATAGCAATACTTGATTTTTTTCAGTAAAATCTTACAGGCGTCAGGTTCTGATATATTTCAACGATCCTCTTCATAGACCCTCGAAGTCTTGAAGATTCTCTGCACCAAGATGATAAGATTGGATCCAGATCTTAACAGTTGGAATTAGAACAGATAATTTTCAAAGGCCTGATTGATTCTCGTTTCATTTTATTTGGTTTGTTTGTTCCTGTATTTTTTTCTTTCTTTCTTTCTTTCTTTCTTTCTTTCTTTTTTTTTTCACGTGTGAGTGGTTCTATCCAGATATAGATAAAATGGAAGATTTTGTTCGTGTTGACATGGAGGCGTTGATAAATCTGATCTAAACTAAATACAACAATTACAACTACTACAACTACTACTACTAATAATAATAATAATGATAATAATAATACAAACAGTGGAATATGCGAATGGTGGTGATATTAATCGTCGTTGATGCACTTGGAAGGGTCCCTAAAGGATTGGAAAGGGGTTTGGAACAGTCGGAAATCGGAGGAAGAAGCGAAACCATTCAGATAATAGCATTATTAAGATCGACCAGCTTACTCCGAAAAGTCCTGGAGACCTGAGAAGACTTGCTCTCACTCAGACTCCAGTGAATACCCACCCGCATTAGCTGATGGGAAAAATTCGTATGTAGTAAATTAAAATAATAATAATATTAATAATACTACTACTAATAATAATAAAAGACCAATTACATTCAAGCAGAAATTGAAAATACGCAACAAAATAGCAAGTGTAGGTTATGTGGAGAAAGAGATGAAACGTTTGATTACATTGTATGCGAACGCAGCAAACAAGTACGAAAGAAGTGAAAGACTAGGCATGACTGGGTGCGAAAGGTGATCAACTGAGAACTGAGCAAGAGATGGAAATTTGGCCATACTTCCAGGTGGTATATGCACAAATTAGAATCCGTCTTAGAGAATTAGACGTATACAGTTTTGGGCGTGGGGGGGGGGGTTGAGAAACCAACAGATCATCATATCGTGACCAGAAGACCAAACCTAGTGTTGATTAAGAAAACAAAAGAACTTGTTATCTGATGGATTTTGCCCTCCCGGTCGACCATAAAATGAAAATAAAGGAAAGTAAAAAAAAATGAACAAATACTTGAACCCTGCTGGAGAACTAAAAAACAATGGAACTTGACAGTGACTGTGATACCGAGTGTACTTAGTGCACTCGAAACGGTCCCCAAAGGCCCGGAAAACTACTGGAGTAGACGGAAATCAGAGGAAGAATCGAGACCATTCTGAATACAGTATTATCAGGATTGGATAGAATACTGATTAGAGTCTTGGAGACATGGGGCGACTTGATATCATTGACACGCCAATAAAAGACCACCAGCTAAGGCTGGTGTTAAAAGATGACTAGCCGTCAACACATCCTTAACGAAAGTCAAACGAGACGGAAAAATCTCGCTATGGCCTGGATTGACTACAAAAAGGCTTATGATATGGTCCCCCAAAGCTAAATACTACACTATCTCAAAATATATGTAACACCCGACCAAGTCGTACAGTTTATCGAGAACACTATGAAAACCTGGAGAGTGGAATTGACAGCAGGAGGGAAAAGCTTAGCAGAGGTAAAGATCCAAAGAGGTATATTCCATGGAGATGCACTGTCACCATTACTATTTGTGATAGCCATGATGCCATTCAACAACATCATTAGGAAATGCACGGGCGGTTATAAACTCAGTAAATAGCAGGAAAAGATCAACCACTTGATGTATATGGACGACATCGAACTTTTTGCCAAAAACGAAAAAGAATTGGAAACCCCAATACAAACAGTGAGAATATACAGTCAAGATATAGGAATCAAATTTGGCATAGAGAAATGTGCCATGCAAGTAATGAACAATGCCATATGACACATGACAGAAGGAGTCGAATTACCAAATCAAGTAATCAATAGAACGCTTGGAGAAAAGGAAACCTACAAATACTTGAAGATATTGGAACCTGACACCATCAAGCAAGTGGAAATGAAAGAAAAAAATTTTTTAAAGAGTATCTCAGAAGAACCAGAAAATTACTCGAGACAAAACTCTATCGCAGAAACCTTGTCAAAGGGATAAATACCTGGGCTGCCTCCCTCGTAAGGTACTCGGGACCGTTCTTGAAGTGGGCCAGAGAAGAACTTAAACAAATGGGCCAGATAACAAGCAAATGACTATGCATAAGGTCTTGCATCCCAGAGATGACATTGACAGACTATATGTGCCAAGAAGAGAGTGAGGAGGAGGACTTGCCAGCATTGAAGACAGCGTTGACCCACTGATACAATGACTCGAAGACTACATACAAAAACGCGGAGGAGGACTGATTGCTGCCTCCAGGAACAATACTAACAACACGAGGACTAGTAGAACGACAAGAACCAGGAAACAAAAGTAGGAAGAAAAACAACTCTATGAACGTTTTAAGCGATTAACAAGCAACATCTCACACGAGAAAACGTGGATGTGGCTAAGAAAGGGAAACCTTACGGGATAAACGGAATCTCTTCTAATAGCAGCACAAATCAATGCCATAAGGACCAATCATATCAAAGCGAGAATAGATAAGACGCAACAAAAGAGCAGATGTAGATTATGTGGTGATAGAGACGAAAGGATCGATCACATAATAAGCAAATGCAATTAATTAACACAGAAAGATTATAAGACTATGCACAACTGGGTGAGCAAATGATCCACTGGGAATTGTGCAAGAGACTGAAGTTTGACCATACGAAAAAATGGTATATGCACAACCCAAAATCTGTCCTGGAGAATGACTTGCGCAAACTCCTCTGGGATTTTGAGAAACAAACGATCACCTAATCTCGGCCAGACGACCAGACCATATAATAATTAACAAAGAAGAGAGAACTTCCAGGATTGTGGACTTTGCTGTCCCGGCAAAAAAGGATAAGTACCTCGATTTTTCTAGGGAATTAAAAAAAAACTGTGGAACATGAAAATGACGATTGTACCAATTGTAATTGGTACTCTTGGTACCATCACCAAAGGATTGGTACAAGAACTGGAGGACTTAAAAATAACGGGACGGGAGGAGACTGTCCAAAGTACAACATTGTTGAGAATACTGAAAAGAGTCCGGGAGACTTGAGGAGACATGCTATCACTCAAACTCCAGTGGAAACCACCAGCTAACACTGAAAGACTCTCAAGGAGTAAAATGATAATAATAATAATAATAAGTAAACACTTAAAATACGAATGATTGTAAAAATACGGCTATATCTTTAAAAAGATATATCAGTGCTAACATTTGGCATTGAATATATACAAAAAAAGTGTGGAGTCCCCATAACGTAGTGGCTAACGTGCTGGACTGCAATATCGTTTTGAGTTTCTTTCTAATACTCTTAATAAAAGTATCTTTCATGAAAATTGATATGCCCATAAACAAACAAACGAACCAAACTATGTAAATTGAATAAAAAAAAGTTTTTAAAAATGTTCCAGTTTATTCAAGATTAAGCGCACAATTAATATGGATAGATTATAGTAGATTATAAAGGTTAATACGTACATGGTTTTTAAATGAAAGTTGATGAAAAGAAACCAGACTCCATTTCAATACACTCAATATATATATATATATATATATATATATATATATATATATATATGTGTTAGCAAGATTTTCCCTCCCTTTGAACAAGGTAAATGCAGAGAACTAAAGGTCAAAGAGAACTAGAAAGTTTGAACCAGCGTACCTGTTTCAAATTTTTTTTATTATCTGCTCTGACCTGGTTCAATCTCTTTAGTTCGCTGCATTGACCTGGTGTTATATGGTCATACGCATATACATCTACATACATGCAGAATCATAACGACACAATAATTAAACAGACGAGCAAGGACTCCTTTAGAAAAATATATACCTCTCACTTTATTGCAAGGGTTCGAAAAGGGTTACTCTGAGTTTTACTGTGAGAGGGAGTTGGAGACCGAACAGAACTGCAATATATTGACCCCACTCTTATGGCCATCAGCGTTGTGTCATTCTCATTTTCCTGATGCTCAACCGGAGGCCCGGGGGCTAAGCTTCTGCTGAATGCTGGCTTTCTATACCACATCTTGTCTCCGACGTCTCTGATCCCAAACTCATTAGGGCCCCAAGGGTCCCCTCCGCCGGGCTTTCTCTACCACATCTTATCAGCAACATCTCTGGAACCCAACTCAATCGGGGGCCCCGAGGGCCCCTTCGGCCGGGCGTGGTCTTCCCTACCACATCTCGTCTCTAACTCCAACTGTCTGACTTCTTGTCTTGACTGAGTTATATAATAGTTCATCGCCCACTCAATCGCCCACTCAACCCTTGGAATGGCATGTTTGACCGTCATCAAGCGAAAATAACTGTCATGTAGTTCACACGTCACTCTCTTCCAGTGCATCACTCTGTAGCGGCACAGTGGGACCTTCACCTTGTCCCATATTATCAGCCGAGTTCACCTGCAGGATTTCTTTCGATTAATGGCCATTGGGGTGTGTCACTTCCGCTATCTTTGGAATGGCACGTTTGCCCGGGCCGAAGGTCAAAATACAACACTGGTCCAAACTCTTTAGTTCGCTGCATTGACCTGGTTCAAACTCTTTAGTATACTGCATTGACCTGGTTCAAAATCTTTAGCTCACTGCTTTGATTAAGAAAATACAAACATAGGGTGAATGCTGATTTGGATTCAGAGTTTCACTTCCTTTATAATAATTGCCTAAACAAGGCTAAGGAACTCCCTTACTATTGACCCTGAGCTGAGGGAAGAACATAAGTATTTATTTCTTTCCAAGGGTACAAGCATAAACTATGACGCAAACAGTCTCGGTCAGGTTTGAAGTCAATTTGCCGATAACAATTTCAACAATGATAACAGTTCCGCTAAGCGCGCTTTGACTGAGGTAATCATGTATCAAACCAAATTTGTTCATTCTATCTTAAAGCATTGTTTTGAATATCATTTAGCTTGACGTAAAAGTCACACACACACACACACACACACACATATATATATATATATATATATATATATATTCCTGCAGAGTCAGAAAAAATCTACTAAGGTTTTATTCATATACAGGGTGAAACGATAAAATTCTCTTCCTAATCAAAACAACACTACAGCTTTATTTTAAAACTTTTATTGAAAAAATCAATTCAGGTAACTTGATTATGTAGTATAGCTGACATCTATTCAATGTAGCCGCCTTCAGCCTTAATCAGCACCTCGATACAGATCTGGAACTGGGAGCATGCCTTTTCCAAAAGCACCAGCGGGAGCTCAGCGAATACTCGGTAGATGGCGGCGATCAGGCTGGCTTTGGTGTTGTGGGAGGTCATGTTGGTGATGTTCTCAACGTATGACCAAACGGAGTAGTCCAGCAGGTTCAGGTCGGGGGAGGAGGGGGCAGTGACAGAAGGGTACAAAGTCGTAGCACTCCTTCTGAAGCCCAGCCTGGGTCTCTTTGGACTTGTGGGCCGGCGCCGAGTCCTGCTGCCTCACCCAGGGTTTGCCACCGGCCACCTGATTGCACCAGGGGATCACCACACTCTTCAGCACATCCAGGTACACATAGGTGTTGACTTTCAAGCTGACTTCAAAGATGTGAGGTAGCATGATGTGGCCCTCACTTAAAACCACACCAAAGACCATAACCGTAGCCGGAAACTTTGTTTTCATCACCCTGGGCACGTTGAACCGTCCGGATTTGCATTTTGAGAGTGCTGGCAATGGTACTGTTGTCATAACTTAGATCGGTAGAGAGCATAAGTTGTACAGCGGCGCATCTCCAATCTCGCTCGTTGAACACTGTGTCACTTCCAGACATGATAGAAGGCTCCTATCGCTCTTGGGATTTGTAGAGTACTGGCCAACTAGTAGATGGTCTGCAACAAAAAAAAAGAAAACCGGTTTTCATTAAATGGAAATGAAATCATGACGTCTTTTCTCAGGCGACAATTTTATCGTTCCACCCTGTATGCAAGGTGCCTTCAATAAGTTTCCAGACTTTTTTTGTACAGGCATTTAAAATTGTCGGAGACTCTTGAAAATTCAGTATGTTATTGCTATACATCTTATAAGATGACTGACCATTCTTATTTCAAGTACAAATAAACAGCTACAGTAGTAATTGGAATACACCCTACTAAAGCCTGATTATCACAGCTGGTGAATTTCAAAAAGGCTACCTGAACGTCAGGACAGTTTTGAAGAGCGATATGCAATAAAATTCTGTTTTAAACTTGGAAAAAATGCCACGGAAACGTATGGAATGCTTCAGGCTGCTTTTGGACTATCTCGCATGAATCGAGCATGAGTTTTTGAGTGGCATAAGAGATTCAAGGAAGACAGGGAGTCTGTGAGGGATGATGAGAAGTGTGGGAGGAGTAAGCAAGTCAGAACACCAGAGTTGATTGGCCAAATAAAGAATTTCATGGATAAGGACCGTCGTGTGTCTATAGAGACAATAAGTGTACAGTTTGATGTCAATGTGGGAACTGTACACACAATTATTCACGAGGAACTGAAGATGCGGAAGATTTGTGCGAGGTTTGTCCCAATGGTGCTCAGAGAAAATCAGAAAGAAAGACGTTGTCATGACAGCAGGGAGATGGTCGAGCTGATCAATTCAGATCCCGCAGTTCTTGATGAAAGCTGGATCTACTACTATGACCCAGAGACCAAGACACAGATTGCCCAGTGGAAACATGCTGGCCCTCCCAGACCCAATTGGCCAAACAAAGCAAATCCACCCACAAACTTTTGTTGATCCCTTTTTGGCAGCACTGGCATGATCTACATGCACTGGGTTCCCACTGGACAGACAGTCAACAAGGAATACTATGTTGAGGTTTTAAAGGAGTTCAGGAAGAGATTCCTTGGGAAGAGGCTAGCACTCTTCAAATCGGGTCAGTGGCATTTCCACCAGGACAATGAACCAGTCCACAACTCCATCCTTGTCACAGACTATTTGACCAAGATGGGCATCAAGACAGTTCCTCACCCTCCCTATAGTCCAGACCTTGCTCCCTGTGACTTTTGCTTATTCCCTAAGCTCAAGGAAAAACTTAGAGGCTGTCTTTATGAGACAACTGAGGAGATGAAAGAGGCTGTGACGACGGTCATTGACACGCTCACGCAAGAGGACGCCCATGTGGCCTTCGAGAAGTTGTTGGAACGGTACAACAAGTTCATTGCAGCCGGAGGAGATTATTTTGAAGGGACTAGAGTTCCATGTGTGTACTATCAATAAAAGTACCAATACGAAAAAAAGTCTGGAAACTTATTGTGTGCCCTTGTGTTTATATATATATATATATATATGCATAATCCATTTATCTATTTATTCAGTTATTCATTTAATTCTTTTTTATGATAATTTTATTCTTCGTGGTGGTTTTTTTAATTAGTAAAAATGTAATTTAGCCCAGCCCTCCTTTAGTCGAAAATGTTCTAATGATCCGTTTAGGAGAAACCGTGGAAGATTTTTTCTGACTCTACTGGAATTCATATTTTGCTCTATTTAGTGTATTGCGCACTCTTACGTTTAACTTAAGGAATTCTGTTGGTGTGTGTGTTTTTTATTCTTTTGGCTAAGTACACTTTATTGGTTGATTATTTTCAAGTGGTACGTATGCTTTTAGTCTTTTCTTTTTTATGGAATTTTTTTCTTTAATAATTATTTGTGTAATTTTTTTTTTTTTTTTGCAAATTGCACTATCTAGGATTTTTCACACCAACAGAATCATAGAATAGGTTATGTAAAAATTTATTATTTGATATCATATATATGTATATACGTTGGTGCTGATGGAGTAATGGTTATCATCATTGGAAATGGACACGGCAAAACAAACTACATTTCACGTAGCATCAATACCCTTGAAAAAGGTATGACTACAGTTATTCTCCCTCCTACTATAGGTAAGTGGTAGGACAAATTGTGTTCTTTAGCCTTGGTTAGGCAACCCACCTATTACTCTTTATATATATGCATATGTATATATCTAAAGTCTCCGCACGGGCATGGTGTGACGAAAGGTCAATTTTAAGCGGAGTTTAACAGGTTTTAATTCAGAATTTTCCTTCTCATAGACCGGTTGCCATACGAAGGTTAAAGTGTCTAATCTGCCCTATTACTTGCTCATGGCTGGAAGGAGGGTAGTTGGATTCATACCATTACCAAGGGTATTAATACGATGTAAAATGTAATCCGCCAGAATTTGAACTCCTTTCTCCAAGTCTATTTCTAACGACTGTCTCCATTATACCACAGGCACCTCTACATATGTGTATGTGAGTATGTATATGTGTGTGTAGGCACGCAGCAATCTTGTGTATTTCCAATCTAGGTTGAAAAAAGCTACATGGGAATTATATATATATATATATATATGGGGGGGTAAGAGGCTACATCTCTACACTAAACGGTAGTTTTCTGAAACTAGGACAAGTTCTCCTATCTAGGAAGCAGTGTCTCATCTACCGAGAAAGATATCATCACACGACTAGCAAAGGCATGGACACCTCTCCATAGGCCATAGGTCATATGGAAGTCAGACCTGACCGATAAAATGAAACGCAGTTTTTTCCGAGCAGCAGTCGTATCGATACTGCTGTATGGATGCACTACATAGACGCTAACTAAACGTATGGAGAAAAAGCTTGACGGCAATTACACAAGAATGTTGGGAGCAATATTGAACAAAGCAGCTGCTGTACGGCCACTTACAACCCATCACGTAAACTATCCTAGTAAGATGAATCAGACATGCGGGGCATTGCTGGAGAAGTAGGGACGAACTCATAAGTGACGTACTCCAGTGAACCCCTTCAAATGGACGAGCAAAGGCAGGACGACCATCTAGAACCTACGTATAAAAGCTCTGTGCTGATACAGGATGTAGCCTTGAAGACCTGCCAGAAGCGATGGACTGAAGAGAAGCGTAGAGGGAGAGGGTCAGGGATATCCGTAGTGATGGTGCGACATGGTGACGATGATATATATATATATATATGTGTGTGTGTGTGTGTGTGAGTGCGTGTGTGTGTGTGTGTGTGTGTTTCTGCTACTCTAACCATGTATATCCATTATTATTTATTTTATTTATACTTTGTTTAATGGCATATCAATCTTCGAGGGTTATTTAATGCCAAGGCAACTTTTGTAGAAAAGCATTAATGGTACTATTTACCCATTGCTGAAGGGATAAAAAGTTCATATTTTTCCAAAAGGTATTTGTCCGAAAATGAACGTAATAGCGTGAGTCAAGTGCGAACTCGCTTACTTCGAGTTCACAGTACAGCACTTTAACAACTACACCATGAGGACTCTCCCTACTCCTAGTGGCTTTTTCCCACTCGATTTAACTTTTGGTTTTTCTCTGGAGTCTTAATGTCAGCAAGTCTCATTGTTATATTTTGAGCCTCGCCCCGGCCCAAAAATGCTATTCTAAGGTGATACACCGGAAGGAAGGGACACATTCCAATGGCCAGTAATCGAAAGAGATCGCGTGGGCGGATTAAGACTTATGATATCGGACAAGGTGAAGGTCCCATTGTGCCACTACAGTGATGTACCGGAAGAGAGTAACCTCTGAACTGCATGACAGTTATTTCCGCTTGATGACGATTAAACATTCGATTTCAAAGATCCAGTGGGCGATCGTGTGGGCGTTGAGTTATTATTTAACTCAGTTGAGTTCGGGGTGCCAAAGCAGTTGCCAGGAGAGTTCCAGACAGTAGAGACCAGATGTGGTAAGGAAGGCCACACCCGACCGAGGGGGCCCTCGGAAAACCCCCGATGGAGTAGACCCCAACATCAAGAGAACAAGAAAGACACAAAGTGACGGTCATAATAGTGGGGTCAAAATATGAAGTTTATGTTCGGTCTCCAGCACCCTCTCACATGCAAACCCTTGAACAACCCTTTCGAACCCTTGCAATAAAGAGAGAGATAAATATAATTGTAAAGAAGTCTTCCTGTTTCCTTTCTTCTTGCGTCTTCCTTCCTGCGTCTATCTGCATGCGTCTGTCTTTATTATTGAGTCGTTATGATACGGCAAATGAGTATATAACATCATTTGGTCTCCAGGACTCTTCTCCGTATTCTAGATTATTTTAACAGTAATGTGGTCCAGATGAAGTCTATTCTTTCCTGATCTTCAGTTTCCCCTGTTTCTTTTTTGCTTTTATTATTATTATTATTATTGACGGTGGTAGTGATGGTGTTGATGGTGTTCTTTGCATACTCCAAGTAGGAACACGCAATTTCTATTTGAACTTGAAAGCCAATCCGCTAAAACTCAAATGTCATCGTCAGATATGCACTGACAAACCTGTCTTTTCTTCTGACCTAATGCTATATAGTATTCAAGCTTGATAAAACCAGCCGCCTATTTCAATTCAACTGCTGAAGATATTTTGATTGATATTAATAAATTCCATGGTTATCTCTAACTGAATACACCTTCTCTTGTTTATCTTTTCAAATCTTCCGTTCGTTTCTCAATTTTTAGACCACCGTAAAATGTTACCATCATAACACTCTTTTGTTTACTATTTATTACAAATTATCTTTATCTCTCTCTCTCTCTCTCTCTCTTTCTTTCTTTATCTCCCCCCTCTCTCTCTCTCTCTCTCTCTCTCTGTATATATATATATATATCGAATGTTAATATATTTGCTTTGTGAACGAATAAGATATTCATTATCAATTTTTATTTATTTGTGTCCTATGCCTCCTTGAGCTTCTCCGCTTTTTACTTTTTTACTTTTGTCGGCTGGTGCTGCAGAATACACCGACTGCATCTCTACAGTGGGGTAATACCCACCACCAATGAGTGTCCTGTATATGACACTAAACAATCTGATGGTAAGGCTACAGTAATGCTGGAGCTCTGGGTACCGTGGAGTACCCCTTCATTACCATTGCTCCCAGGTCCACTCTGGCTCAGACTGGTAGCATCTAATTGGGTCCTGTCTATAGATCAAATAGAACTGTTTGACATTTAAAATATTCTTATACTAAACTGAATTATTTGAAATACAATAGTTTTTATATTTAACTGTGTGTAAACAAAAAATTGTTTGAAATAGAACTGTTTATGTATGTAATATAATAGCAGAGATATTTCATTTTATATATCTTGCCTTTCGGTTTAGTTAGGCTGAGAACCTTTCGCTTAGCGCATGGGTTAGTTAGGTGCAACATTAACGCAGGTGTTCACGCGCGCTGAGAGGATGTGTCATTCAGAGATGTCAAAATAAAAATCCCAGATGGGAAATGTGACTAGGGGGTGTGAATGGTGAGGGCTGAGGATTTTGAGATTTGGAAAAAGTCAGAGTTGAGTTCCTGCCTCCGATCGAGAGAGTCGAGATTCAGAGCTGAGCAAGGCCGGAAGAATTTGTTCGCTACGGGCGCCGCGCGTTGGTTGGGTTGAGAGCTGACGATGTAAAAGTAGTCAGCATAGAAAGATTGTGTGTCTCTCTCTCCTCATGTTCAAAAACCTTTAAACTCAAAAAGGTGAATAAAAGTTTCGTACCTGAACCAATTTCGTGGATGTCGTGTATTTCGGATTCCCTATGTCTATTTCACACATCCGTATATCTGGCTATGTAACATGTATAAAAAATGGATTAGGCATTAAATAACTTTCAATAGTTGATATGCCATAAAAAAAAACTAACCAACATTTTGAAAAATATTTTTGCTCAGAACATATTCACTATTAATACAGAATTTCTGTTAAGAAATGTATGTGATTGTTCCCAAAAATGCCATCTTAAATTCTTTTTCTAAAATCACGCAAGTTAATCTTATTTTTTTACACAATTTTTTGTTTTTGATTTGATTTAACAATTTGTTTTAAAACAATACGTATTACTCTATAAGCAAAAAAAAATCAATTGGTTAGTAACCTTACTTTTCTAAATCAATCTTGACAAGAAATTTCCAGTTTTAAGAGAAATATTAAAGATAACAACCATGAGTAGAAAATCCATTAATCATTTTGAAAGTTTCAATTAAATCACCTCTCATTCTCCTTTCTAGCAAAGTCGTTAATCCTAATTTTTTTTATTTACTTGCTATACAATAGTGTTTTACTCTTTACTATTTTTGACTCGCTTCTTTAAATGCTCTCCCCCATTTCCATGTCTCAATATAATAGGCTTGCACCTTTGTAATTTACGGAAAAGCTTTTGTTGAACAGTATTAAAATGAGCCCAGTCAACTGTGTAGTGGGCTGTAGAATACACTGACTGCATCTCAGCAAGCGAAAAAGAACACTCTCAAGAAGAGTGTTGAATATTAACCTCCGACCCCGCCTGACATGCCATTCCAAAGACTTGGAAGTTGCATATTCCATTGGCATGGGCGAGCTTGGCTGACAATATGTGACAGGGTTAAAATCCCACGGTACAGTCATAGACTGATGCGCCGGAAGAGAGTGACCTGTGAACTGCATTACAGTTATTTCCGCTTGATGACGATCAAACATACTATTCCAAAGATGGTGGAAGTGACACATTCTGATGGCCAGTTATGGGGAGATATTGAGTAGGCTGAACTATTATATAACTCGGTGAAGACAGGAAGGATTTAGTTTGGAGATCTGAGAGTTTTGGAGACAAGATGCGGTAGAGAAAGCCAGCACCCAGGAGAGAGCTGGGCCCCCGGGCCTCCAGTTAAGCAAACCTGGAGAACGAGAAAGACACAACGCTGATGGCCATAAGAGTGGGGGTCAATATGTGGCAGTTCTGTTCGGTCTCAAACTCCTTCTCAGACACAGAACTTTCAAACATAGTGAGAGGTATATTTTTCTAAGAACTGTGTCGCTCGTCTTTATTGTGTCGTTATGATTCTGCATGCATATGTAGATGTATATGTATTATGTGTTTGTATAGTTTGTCATGGTCATGGCTATATAACAAGAGTCCTATATAGGACACGAAGGTAGTTGATGATGAGGCTTCAGTCTTGCAGCTATGGGCAGTATAGAGTACCCTTTAAATGCCATTGCTCCCAGACCTACTCTGATCTAGAATGATAGTAACTATTAGGGCTCCACCTATTTACTATACTGGTAACAATTTAACAAGAACTGTTCCTTTTCCTTGGGATTATTGGAATCTCTACATTAGTGTGTAAACAAATGATTAATATTAAATAGAATTTTTCGTGTTGGAAATACTTTAAGATATTTAACACTGTGTAAACAAAGGGTTTATACTGAATAGAATTATAAGTTAAATAGTTTGAAGTACTGCTAACATTGTGCAAATACAATTATTAGTGTTAGATACCAATACTTGAAACCATCTAATTAAACTGCGTACTTATGCTAAACAGAGTTGCTTGAAATAAAACTGTTTATTTGTATAAAAATAGATTTTGCATTAAATAACCTACAAAGGTTTCATTTTTAAAAGAACTATTAGAATTAGATAGCAATACTTGAAGGCATTTAACTGTGGGCAAACAAAAAACCTCCTGCTTGTTTAAAAATTAAGTTACTTACAAACTATTCTCTTACAAATCATGAATAATATAGGTTTGGTTTCTTTTGCTTAATGGCGCATCAGTCTTCGTGAGTTATTTAATGCCCCAAAACATCAGTGATACTGTTTAGCCCATAGCTGGGGAGATAAAAAGATTCATACCTTTTCAAAGGGTATTAATCATAAAGTGAATGTCAAAGTACGACTGGAATTTTGAACTGTTTTTGTATGCTAAGTTGAATTGTTTGAAATAGGACATTTTTTTACACTGAAACTGTACTTACGCTAAACTGAATAGTTTGAAATAAAACAGTTTTGACATTTAACTGTGTGCAAACAAAAACTATACTTATATAAACTGAATTGTTTGAAATAGAACTATTTGACTAAACTGAATAGCTTGAAATAGGAATGTTTTTGACAATTAAACTGTATACTTGTACTAAACAGAGTTGCTCGAAATAAAACTGTTTATTTGTATAAAAATGGATTTTGTATTAAATAACCTACAAAGGTTGATATGCCATACAGCCTAAACAAACAAACATCAATCGAATTATCTTTATTCACTACCCCTTTCTTAGTTGATCGTTTCAACCTTTTCATAACTATCTCTCATTTCAACTCAGTGTTTTTCTTCAAGCATTCGATGTATTTCATTATCTTCTTATCTTTCTTGTCCTTTATTTTCCAAGTCTTCTAATTCCTTTACCAATCCTTTGGGAATTGTTCCATGTTCACCAATTACTGTTGGTATCACCGTTCCTTCTGTATAAACAAAGGGAGGTGCCCGTGGTGTAATGGTTATCGTCGTAGGAAATGGACACGGCGACACGAGTTCAAATCCTGGACGAAACTGATAGCATTTCACATAGCACTAATACCCTTGGGAATGGTATGAATCCAATTATTGTCCCTCCAGCTATGGGTAAATAGTAGGACAGACTAGGTTCTTCAGCCTTAGTGAGGCAACTAGTCTAGGAGAAGGAAAACTGTGAATTCAAACCTGTTAAACTCCGCTTAAAAATTGACCTTGTGTCATATCCTGTCCGAGCGGAGGGGGTGGTAAATAGGATCACCGTCACCTTCATAGTCTGGACTTAACAATCTCAGTTAACTCTTATTACATTAGTCCAGCCTTACAGATATTCTTCGGAACTTTTTTTTGACCTAGTACAGTCAATTTGTATTCTTTGTTGGATGCCTTACATCCAAATGTTCTCTCTCTTCTTTTATTTTTTTTTTCGCTTTATCCTTGCCTTCCATTATTTTCCCCGTGTCTTCAGACTAAAATCTTCATTTACCTGTATTATTTTATCTGTACCAACTTTTACAACTTTTTTTTCTTCTTGTGTATATTTCTACTGGCAATACTTCATCGTTTAATATACGTAGTCTGGTTTCTTTGTTTAATGGCATATTAACCTTTGTAAGTTCTTTAATGCGAAGCCATTCTCCAGAAGAAAAGTAGTGGTACTATTTAACCCACTGCTGGGAAGATAAGGGGGTTCATACCTTTCCTTGTCTGAAAGTGAACGAGTGGAGTTCGAACTCACGTAATATGATTCCGCAGTCAATCGCTTTAACCATTACACCACGAGGCCCCCCCCACCGTTTAATATAGTACTCTCTCTTTCTTTTTCACTCCAACCTTCTTCTCTATCCTTTTCTCTCTATTTCGCCCTCTCTTTGTCTCTTTCTCTGTCCCTTTCGTCCACTCTCTTTGACTTTCTATTTCTCTTTCTCTCTTTCCCTTCCTCGCTCTCTCTCTCTCTCTCTCTCTCTCTCTCTCTCTCTCTCTCTCTCTCTCTCTCTGAAAAGAAAAGGAAAAGAAATGAAAGGAAAGATGTATTACAAAATATGAACATTTGTCATGCAATTTTCATTTTTTTTTTTTCATTATTGGGCTACGTGTTCATTGATGCAACTACGTACAAAATATTCTACAACTTCCCGTCATCTTTTCTCTCTCTCTCTCTCTCTCTCTCTCTCTCTCTCTCTCTCTCTCTCTTATACTTTCTTCCTTTCACTCTCACCTCTCTCTTGTGCATTTAGAGATATATGCGCATCCCTGTTCGAGGCTGTATGTATTCTCTTGTCTGGATATTTGTATGATGTGTGTGATCCATCTCCCTGCTGGTTTATCGTTTTTCTTCATATTAGTCTTTATCACTCCCCTGCTGTCACGTGTGCAATCTCGTGTGCTGTCCCGTCCAGTGAAAGGAACAAGCACACACGAACGGAAGTGGTGAAAATCATCTTCGTTTGCTTGCTCTTCATATCGTTACTTTTCTTCATCTTATTTTTATATGATCGTTTTTATCACTTCTGTCTGCGCATGCGTGTCCTTGACGATGCAGACTTAGCACAATAGAAGCAATCTGAATACTTTCTTTTAAAACGTTTTTCATTTTTCTCGCTAATTTTCATTTTGCAGGTTTCAATATACAGTAATAACATGATTAACAAAAAAAATTGGAAATATTCTCTCTCTTTCCTTCTCTATCTCTCTCTCTCTCTCTCCCCCTTTCTCTGTATATATATATATATATATATCTTTGTCTATTTCTTTTTCTTTCTCACTCTCTGTTTATACATCTCTTCTTCTTTCTCTCTCTCTCTCTCTCTCTCTCTCTTGAGCGCGCGCTTTGTATTTCTCTCTCTTTTCCTATGTTTATTTTTCCTTGTCACTCTCTCTTTATCTCCCTTTTCATCTCTCTCCCTCTTTTCTATCTATCTATCTATCTATCTTACGCAAGTTTTGTACATGTCTCTCTCTTTGTCCATCTTTCTTTTTCTCTGTCACTGTCTCTGTCTATATATCTCTCTTTCTCCCACTTTTTATAACTCTCTCTCTTTCTCTCTCTCTCTCTTTCTCTTTCTCTCTCTTCTTATATGTAAGTATTCACCAACTGACAACGGTAATTTGTTCGGATGTAGGCTGAATACCGCTTGAAGTGAATATAATTTATAAAATTTACACAAGGTTAGAAGCATTGGAGATCCCGTGAGAATCGAACTCATTAGTTGGCAATGATACAGCTCGCCAACCATTGCATCACGCAAGGCGCCAAAACTACCAGAAATAAATTGCAGTAAGTCAACGTGTCATTTAAAATCAATCTTGAAAATCAGTATTTGAGAAGAAATAGAGAAACAAAGAAAGAGCGACTCTGGCGCAAAATGACACAATGGTTATCGTCATGAAAAGTGAAGTCATCCAACCGGTTTCAAATCCTGCATGATGCTGCTTGCATTTCCCATAACACGAATACTCCCAGGGAAATGTCTGAATCGAATTATTCTCCCTCCAGCTCTGGGTAAATAGTAGCAGTATACTAGGCTCTTTTACCTTTCTATAGCAGACAGTCTAAAACAAAGAAAATTCTAAATTAAAACCAAACTTTGTGAGGGACCGGATATGCAAAGGAGATTCCTGCCCAGGATAAGCAACAGAGTAGTGCCTCCACAGTCAAACTATGTTAGGGAATATGTCTTAATTCCTAGAAAAAAATGTTAGTTTGGTTTGGTTTTATGGTATATCAACCATTGTAGATTATTAATGCCATATATTTTTTATGAATATAAAGTTTTATTTCGAGCAATTCAAGTTTGCATAAGTAAGCAGTTTAAATGTCCAACAGTTTGATTTCAATTAAATCAGTTTAGCATAAGTAGGCAGTTAAATTCTATTTGACCCATAGATAGAACTCTGTCAGGTGCTACCACTCCAGGCTAGAGTAGACCTGGGAGCGATGGCAATGAGGGAGTGTTCCGCATTCCGCAAAGCTCCAGCATTACTGGAACCTCACCATCAGATTGTTTAGTGTCATATTCTGAATATTTGTTGGGGATCTAGCCCCTCTGAAGAATGTTTATATATATATATATATATATATATCCTCATCATGTCACGCCATCAGCGCTGATCTTCCCGACCTTCTCCCGCTACCCTTCTTTATCGTCCATCGCTTCCGGTAGGTCTTCAAGGCTACATCCTGTATCGACACAGAGCTGTTGTATGTAGGTTCTAGCAGGTCACCCTGCCTTTACTCGTCCATTTGAAGGGGTTCACAGGAGTATGTCACTTATGAGTTCGTCCCTGCTTCTCCAGCTGTGTCCCGTATGTCAGGTTCGTCTAACTTGGATAGTTTTCGCGATGGGTAGTAAGTGGCCATACAGCTGCTGCTTTGTGGGGTGCTGCCTCCAGTTCTTATTCAATATTGCTCACTGCATTCTTTTGCAGTCGCCGTCAAGCTTTTTCTCCATACGTTTAGTTTGCATCTATGTAGTGCATTCACACAGCAGTATCGATACGACCGCTGTTTGGAAAAAAACTGTGTTTTATTTTATCAGTTAGGTCTGACGTCTATATGATCTATCGATAGCTGTTCATGCCTTTGCTAGTCGCGTGTTGATGTCTCTCTCGGTTAATGAGACACTGCTTCCTAGATAGGGGAACTTTTCTACTAGTTTCAGAGTGCTACCGTTTAGTGTGGAGATGCACCCCTTTCACATGTATTCCTTTTTGTCTGCGTTGACATTGAGGCCTATGCCTGCAGCGGCTTGTTCCAGACAATGTAGCAGGGTTTTGGCTTAGGCATGTGTATTTGCCAGAAGCGCTATGTCATTGGCGTAGTCCCCGTCCGCAATTGTTTGTGCAGGATATCTTCAGTTTTTTTCCTTTGTCAGCTGGAAACAGTTGTCTTTCTTTTTATCAATAGAGGTTCTAAGCACGTAGTCTAGACAGATGATAAAGAGGTATGGGGTATATATATATATATATATATATATATATACACGTGGTGCATTCAATAAGTTTCCAGAATTTTTTGTACGGTCATTTAAAATTGTCGTAGACTCTTGAAAATTCACTATGTTATTGCTATACATCTTATGAGATGACTGATCAATTTTTATGATTTCACATTCAAATGAACAGCTACAGCAGCAATTGGGATATACCCAGGAACTGATTGTCACAGCTGGTGAATTTCAAAAATGTAATCTGGACGTGAGCTCACTTTAGAAGAATGATATGCAATAAAATTGTGTTTTAAACTTGGAAAAAATGCCACAGAAACGTATGGAATACTTCAGACTGCTTTTCGACCATCTTGCATGAATCGAGCATGAGTTTTTGAGTGGCATCAGAGATTCAAGAAGGCAGGGAGTCTATGAGGGATTATGAGAAGTGTGGGAGGAGTAAGAAAGTCAGTATACCAGAGTTGATTTGCCAAAGGGTTAGGGTTACTATATTGAGGTTTTAAGGGAGTTCAGAAAGAGATTCCGTCGGAAGAGGCCAGCACTCTTCAAATCGGGTCAGTGGCATTTCCACCAGGACAATGCACCAGTCCACAACTCCATCCTTGTCATAGACTATTTGACCAAGATGGGCATCAAGACAGGTCCACACCCTCCCTATAGTCCAGACCTTGCTCCCTATGACTTTTGGTTATTGCCTAATCTCAGAGGCTGTCGTTATGGGATAATTAAGGAGATTAAAGAGGCTGTGACGAAGGTCATTGACACGTTCACACAAGAGAACTTCCATGTGGCCTTCCAGAAGTTGTTTGAACGGTACAACAAGTGCATTGCAGCCGTAGGAGATTACTTCGAATGAGACTGGAGTTTCATCTGTGTACTATCAATAAAAGTGCCCATACGAAAAAAGTCTGGAAATTTATTTAATGATCCTCGTATATATATATATATATAATAAAAGTTAGATTAGCGTAAACATAGAGTCAGTCGTGCACAGTAACTGTCAGTTTCTCACTATCAGATCATAGGGTGAATGACCACATTGACGAGAAACTCATTCACAAAATGTGATTGACTCAATATCTACGCTAACCTAACTTAAATATAAATGCTGTATCAGTGGTATTGAAAAGTTTTACTTATTAATTCAGAAAACTATTTTATTTATGTGTATGTGTGTGTGTGTGTGCCATTTTGTTTTAAAATGCAGAAAAATAAAATTGAACAAATACGTGTTAAATTAGTCTACTCTCTATTTCTCTCTCTCTCTCTCTCTCTCTCTCTCTCTCTCTCTCTCTCTCTCTCTCTCTCTCTCTCCCCTCCCTTTTCTCTTCTCTCTCCTTTTCTCTGTATTTCGCCCTCTCATTGTCTCTTCCTCTGTCCCTCTCTTCCACTTTCGGTTTCTCTTTCTCCCTTTCCCTTTTTTGCTTCCTAATTCTGTCTCTCCCTCTCCCTCTATTTCACTTTCCCCCTTCTCTCTCTCTCTCTCTCTCTCTCTCTCTCTCTCTCTTGAAATACAAAATTTAAAATCAAAATTTTATCAGATTATTCCCTTCGCATGAAGCAATAGCAATAACCGCAACGAATCAATTCATCCAATATTCACAAGTCTCTTTATAAAACAAATGGGTATTATCATCAGCAAGGTATTTGCCACTCAGTGTGGAGCAACTATTTCCCCACCCATTTCCCTAACGTCTGTCATTGGCTACTTGAATCTAATTTAACCCAATGATTTCATCGAGGTCGTCATTGTGCCATCTTTCATTTGGCAAAATGTTTTTGAGTGCTTTCGTTCAATCAGCAACACATCATTACTTGTTTGCTGCATACAGAGAAATCTGTCTTGTTCACCTGTGATTTTGCCATTTGTTTTAATGGAATGCATCAAAGATGCCTCTCTTTCTATGGATCCGTCTGGTTCTCTTCTTGTCTTTTTGTATTAGGCTCAAGATAACATGACCCAACACACACACACACACACACACACACACACACACACACACACACACACACACACACACACACACACACAAATTCCTCCCTCGAGCTCGCGTAGTGAACATGTGCCCTTTGGGAAGATAAAAACAGTTAACCTCAGAAACATTCACTTGCATAACGAGCGAAATAGGTCAAATAAATTCTACAGTCACATGGTTAGAGTTTAACTATTCTCGCATAAAGAGTTTGCATGCATCTTAATGTTCAAAACTATACCTCTATTAAAAAGAAACTTAAAACATTTATTATCTATATCTTACAAATTTTTTTTTTTAATTAAAAGTATCCCAAAAATAACGTGACGATGAATAAATATTATTGATAGGAAAATGCAAAGGAAAAGAGCAATATCTTAATTAAAGTTTAATTGTTAAAGTAAGGAATAAAAATCAAAAAGGTTGTTGATTTATTCTCAGTTAAAACTAAATACTTTTACTATTAAAACAAACTAATTATAATTAAGTTATGATATTCACGAAAAAGCCTAAATAACCAAGTCGAGAATTTGGTCCCGTGAAGCCAGAAAAAACTAAAGATTTGATACACCCGTTCCTTCCGAAAAAAATTTAAATCCTACGCTTAACATCAAATGAATGTTTTGAGAATCTCAAACTGACGGGAAGAAAAGAAAAAAAAAATGCGAGCGGGGAAGAAATAAAAGAAGGAATGAAAAAATAGAAGAAAGATATACAAAAAGACGCAAAACATTTAAATGAGGTCATAAAAGTACAAACGCTAAAAACATCTTGTCTTCGAGTGCAAATGGGAGCTGAATGTTTTCAGTAGAAAAGCCTACGAAAGAAGGCTCAAATCTTTTGGGTTAGCTATTTCATTTGATTTTTACTACAATAGATATTTAACATTATACTTTTGAAAAATGGTGTTGTCAAAAAACGTCAAGGTTTATTATACTGAATTTTCTTAGGACACGATATAAAAACATTTTCAGTTGGAAGAAGAAAAGATGATTAATACCCACTTGTAATAAGATTAACCCACAAAGCTTGGCCTTAATAACACAAAAAATGGATAGGTTACCTTATTAATTTAAAACTTAAGAAAATACTAGAAGTAAATATGTAAGATTTTTTCCTGGGAAGGAAAACCCATTATCAGAATCCTATAAGCGTAACACCGGACATGTATAACCGTGATAACCCTCTCCGAGGGTGGGGAATATTATAATAGCCACACAAGAGTATATCAATGGAAACCATTAGAAGCAGCATGGTGAATGTGAAGTAAGACGGATGAATGCAAAAAAACAGGTCAACGGTGACCTTTACCATATGCCGTGCGGAAGAACTTCAGAAGGAACATATAGGATTAAACAGTTCAGTCAGAAAACTACTACTACTCATATATAATGGTGGCATCAACTAATGAAAAAAAAAAACAACCAAGGAAAGATTACCATGACTCTCCTTTAAACTTTACGTACAGACCGCATCAATCTTGACGAAGCTAAACAAACACTTCAGTTTAGTATAAGTATTGATTTTGCAAACACAGTTAAAATTCACAACAGTTCTATATTAAGAAATTCAGTTTAGTGTAAGTACAGTTTCAAAGTCAAAAACAGTTCCAATTCAGTTTAGCATAAGTGTTATATAGCCATGATACAACTATAAAAATATTCAGATACGTAAAATGTTCACATGCATAGGAATCCTGAAACACTGACGACTTTCTTTAGTTCAGGTACGAAACGTTTATTAACTTTTTTTGACTTTTAGTTTTTCGGCACGAGGAGAGAAAGACACAATTTTTACTATGTTGACTGTTTCTACATCGTTCTTCCGTCAACCCTACTGCTGAACTCTCGGACCAGAGTCAAAATCTCAACTAACTTACCCAACAAACGCGCGTCGGATCCCGTAGACCACAACTGGACTGGCCTCGCCCAGATCCGAATCTCAACTAACAGCTTTTTTCAAAAATCCCCAAAATTCCCAGCCCCTCGCTTCCGGGCATGACGTCATTCACACTCCAGTCACATTTCCTATCTGGGGGTTTTATTATGACATTTTTGATTGCCACATCCTCCGCGCATGAGCGTGAACTGCACTCAATGTGTGCACGTGCATAAATCTTCCATAAATCTTCCATAAGCCGAATAGTTCTAAGCCTAACCAAACCGAATGATGAGATATAACCAACGAAAAATAATAATATAAAAAAAACCTTCCGTAATTATATAACATAAGCACGCAATTTAAATGTAAGTACAGTTTAATTGTGAAAAACATTTCTATTTCAAGAACTTCCGTTTAGTCAAACAATTTAGTTGGTTGGTTGTTTAGGTTTTATGGCATATCAACCTTTGTAGGTTATTTAACGCCAAATCCATTTTTATGAAAATAGTTCTATTTGAAACAATTCAGTTTAGCATAAGTACGCAGTTTAAATGTAAGTACAGTTTAATTGTGAAAAATATTTCTATTTCAAGCAATTCTAATTCAGCTATTTCAGTTTAGTACAAGTATAAATTTTGTTTACACACAGTTAAATGCCGAAGCAGTTCTATATTAAACAATTCAATTTAGTGTAAGTATAGTTTGAATATCAAAAACAGTTCCATTTCAAATAATTCAGTTTAGCATAGGCAAGCAGTTTAAATTCAAGTATACAGTTTATTTTTTAGTCAAACAGTTCTAATTCACATTATTCAGTTTTTGTTTGCACGCAGTTAACAGTCAAAACAGGTCTGTTAGTTCTATTTAACCCATAGATAGGGCCCTATCAGGTACTACCACGCCGGGCCAGTGCGGACCTGGGAGCAATGGCAATGAAGGGGTGCTCCGCATTCTCCAAAGCCCCTGCATCACTGGAACCTTACCATCAGATTGTTTAGTGTCATATATTGGACACACATTGGGGTCGGGGGTCTTACTTCCCCGCAGACCTGCAGTCGGATTATTCTACAGCCCCAGACGACTTGGCAATACACAAAGTGAGATGTCAAAACAGTTTTATTTCAGATAGTTCAGTTTAGCATAAGTACACAGTTCAGACGTCAAAACAGTTTAATTTCGAGTAATTCAGTTTAGCATTAGTACGCAGTTTAAATGTCAAAACAGTCCTATTTTGAACAACTCAATTTAGCATAAATACGCAGGTTAAATGCAATAATCAGCATAGTGAAGGAAGTATGGTTTAGTTTTATTTAACCCATAGATAGGACCATTATCAGGTGCTACCACTCCGGGTCAGTGTGGATCTGGGAGCGATGGCAATGAAAGGGTACTCCGCATTCCCTAAAGACCAGTATTACTGGAACTTCACCATCAGATTGTTTAGTGTCATATTCAGGACACTCGTTGGGGGGTCTTACCCCTCTGCCTAGAGGCAGTCGGTATATTCTACAGCCCAAGCCGACTGAGAAATATATAAAATTAACTTTTTTAAGACATTATAATTTTTTTTTTTTTTTTTCACATAAAAATCTTTTTTGGTTCTACACCTTGATTTTTGATGTATTCTTTATTTATTCTCCGTCCCAGCACCGGACAAGTATGGCACAAGGCCCTTTTTTAAAAGTGGGTCCGGACGCAGGGCCGCAGCCCACACGCGTCAGGTAAAATCCAAAAATACCTTCGGTCCCGTCGTCACCCCCCAAAGGGGGCGCCCCAGAGGCCAGGAAACAAACAACAAACTAGTAGTATTTTTTTTTTTTTTTTTTTTTTGGTATTCTTAATCCCTAATTAATTGTACGTCGAAAGCCGTTGGCATTAAGCACTCAAATTGGATACTCTTACCCCTTGTATTTTTTCCTCGGATTATATATATATATATATATATATATATATATAAGAATTCTGAAAAAAGGAGGTTTAAATTGAAAGGAATTTTTTTTAGAAAAATTTTTTTTATTTTGTTTCTTGATAGTTTTTTTTCCCCCGCAGTGCAATCGAATATGAATAATTCATCCTCTTTGAAACACTTATACAACTAGCATACAGGGTCAAAGCGGACGTAGCAATAATGGCAATGAAGAAGTGTGCCACACTGAGTACATCTCCAAATCTGGTGACTCCTCATAAATACAGTCTAGTGGCCTACTTAGAGCACCACTTATATATATATATATATATATATATATATATATATACATATTTGCTATCTATTATGTAACACACACGCACAAGATATATATATATATATATATATATATATATATATATATATATATATATATATATATATATATTGACAGCATTTCTTCATTAATACATAATTGATTGAACAGAATAGACATTTTTTGTCTACATATTTTTTATTAATCTTTTCGAATTGCCGTATTCATCTTGTGATATTCGGCGGGAATTGGTTGATAAATCTTCCATAATTAGTTATTTTCCGAGTACTTTCTGCCCAACTTTGGGCCATCACCAAGGGAGGATGTATTACAAAACTGATGTAACTTTTGTATGTATATTACTACTTTGTAAGAAGAGCGTCTGTACTGTTGTATTGCGAAGCGTTTACTTTCGAATTTTTTTCTATAAATACCCAATATTCAATATCCCTATATTCTACAGTATATGATCTATTTAAAGTTTTGATTGTTGTTGCTGTGGGGGGGGGTTGTTTTGTTTTGTTTTGGGGGAGGGTTGTTTTTTGTTAATTTCATTCTTGATTTACTTGATCGAGATAATCAAGGGTTTGATATATTCAGTCGTTTTTGTTCAGTGGTTGGTTGGATATGATTTATTGGGATTTAAATGTTATTTTCTCATATTAGAATTGTTACATAGCCAGATATGAATACGCGAAATAGACATACTCATACCGGTACGCAAAACGTTCATAATGTCTATAACGCACATAGATAACATACGAATCCCGAAACACGAAAATACCTTCTTTTTTATTTTTATTTTCTTCTCATGCCTTTTTGCTTGACTTCGCTGGTTGCAATCTTTTTTTTTTTTTTTTTTATTGGCCGCTCGCCTTCTTTTTCTTTTTTTCATGCCTTTTT
The DNA here is from genome assembly GCA_963585895.1 of Sepioteuthis lessoniana. Lineage (NCBI taxonomy): Eukaryota > Metazoa > Mollusca > Cephalopoda > Myopsida > Loliginidae > Sepioteuthis > Sepioteuthis lessoniana. The sequence continues at coordinate 49,833,877 of OY757934.1, read as the reverse complement.
TTTTTTCTTGGAGTTGAGCTGTTTCTCTTCTTTTTCCTTTCTTTTTTCTGGCGGCCTTGTATCGACAGTTGTCTTTCCTCTTTTTCCTTTCTTTTTTCTGGGGGCCTTGCGTCGACAGTTGTCTTTCCTCTTTTTCCTTTCTTTTTTCTGGGGGCCTTGCGTCGACAGTTGTCTTTCCTTTTTTTTTCCTTTCTTTTTTCTGGGGGCCTTGTATCGACTGTTGTCTTTCTTCTTTTTCCTTTCTTTTTTCTGGGGGCCTTGCGTCGACAGTTGTCTTTCCTCTTTTTCCTTTCTTTTTTCTGGAGGCCTTGTATCGACAGTTGTCTTTCTTCTTTTTCTTTTCTTTTTTCTGGGGGCCTTGTATCGACAGTTGTCTTTCCTCTTTTTCCTTTCTTTTTTCTGGGGGCCTTGTGTCGACAGTTGTCTTTCCTTTTCTTTTTCCTTTCTTTTTTCTGGGGGCCTTGTATCGACAGTTGTCTTTCTTCTTTTTCTTTTCTTTTTTTCTGGGGGCCTTGTTGTCTTACCTCTTTTTCCCCCTTCTCCTTTTTCTTGCTTGGGGCGCCGCATTTTGTTTTTCTTGTTTTTGGCTTCTTTTTCTTGTTTCTTTTTTCTGGGGGCCTTGTGTTTTCTCTCTCTCCTTCCATCGCCTGAACAAGCCGTTCAAAATAGATACCCACGTTTGTGAAATGGACATCGAATGTTCACAACTCATATATAAATAACATAGGAATCCCGAAACACAAAAAACACTTACGACTTCTTTGAGTTTAAAGGTTTTTCGACATAAGGAGAGAGATACCATCTTTCTATGCTGATTTTTCCATCTGCCTCAAACTACGTGCGACACCTGCCACAAGGCTTCGGCGAGCGAGCGAAACTCAAACTTCTTCCTCCGAGGCAGAACTCAACTAACTGACTTTTCTCAAATCTCCCAAAATCCTCCGCGCACGCTTCCGATGAATGACGTCAATCACATCCCCCGGTCACAATTTCTATCTGGGATTTTCATTTTGACATATCTAGATGACACATCCTACCCGTGGGCGCATGAACACTTGCGCTCATGTTACACCTAACTAACACATGTGCAAAGCGAAAGGTTCTCACCTAACTAAACCGAAAGGCAAGATATATAAAACAAAATCCCTCGGCCATTATATTACAGAATGTTTTCAGCTTAAATGGTTTGAATTCATATTGTAAAAAAGATGGTTGGTCTATTTATTGAAACTCTGTATAACATATTCTGGAAGTTGCAACCAACAGAACAGCAACTATACTATTTTGCAAACAATCCAAGAAAGGCGAAGCAGACATGCTGAGCCCTACAAGAGAAGTAAGGGTACGTTGGTCGATCAGTGAAAACCATTTTTGTCTTTGTTTTTTTCATTTTTCATGTTTTTGTTTGTAAATACGTCTTCAGTTTTGATACTTTTTAATACATCTCGTATTTTTAAGAAGATTACAGCTTCATTTATTGTTCATTTCTATCTTGGTAAATACAGCTTCTCACTCAATAGTTTTTAACATAACTCATGCTCCATTCAATTATACACTTTAACTCGGAAAGATAGTGAGTCGAAAAATAAATATCTGCTACGTAATTGAAACAGTTTTACTGTGTTTGACCAAATAACTTATTCCTTTGATCATACACACACACACACACACACACACACATATATATATATATATATATATATATATATATATATGTTGAAAACTTCAGTAAACATGTGATAAATAATACAGACGATTGATTGGGAAAAGTTTAGTTCATTAGCATTCGTTAGTTTCGCACGAGGAAATAACATAGTGCAAATGTAATTTTCTTGATAAACTGTAGGTTTTCTTATATATATATATATATATATATATAAAGGGACAAGGACAAATCAAACAGAAATAATATTACTAACTTTTGATATTGTGGCAAGAATTTCGGCCTTAGGCTATAATCAAGAATTGTAATATACTTCCAAATTTTTTCAAACAGTTTGTTTTTAGAAAAATTGAAACCTCTCAAAAGATGTAAGGAAGAATGAGCTTGAGAATACGGTATAATTTGGAACACAAACACTCATACATATGCATTAGAACTATTATTTTCACTTACGGAGAGATTTTCACAGCAAATTTAACGGGTGGTTTTTTACTGACGTCTGAGTGGTGGCAAGTTTCCCCAGGTACCCAGAACTTTCCTCAGTATTCTAGCTGATTCTAACAATGCTGTAGTCTGGTTCATCTCGATTCGTTCTTTGATCTCAAGTTCCTTTTGTCTTCTTTTCTGGCTTTTGGAAGTCATTGCAAGGTATTTGTCTCTCTTTATCGTTTCTTTTATTTCACTTTTTGGTCTACGAAATGACAATTTCTTTTCTTCTCCACGATTAATAAGAGGTTTTTACTTCAGGTCAGTATGGTTGATCAATTTGTATAGCAAATTCCCAGATAATTTTATATGTCTCATTTTCTGGGACAAGTTCTTTTCTCCTCCGTAATTTATTCTTCTGGTCAGAATTGGGTGATCAGTTTGTATATCAAATTCTCAGAGAATTTTTTACGTCTTATTTTCCGGGAGAAATTATAATTTTTAAATACCATTTGTCAACATAGTCAAATTTTAATTCCTTGCACAATTCCCACTGTATCGCCTTTCTCATCCAGTCGTACATAGCTTAGTATTCCTTTTGTGCCATGCAGGACATTGCTGGAGAAGCAGAGATGAACTCATAAGAGATGTACTCTTATGGATCCCCACACACGGCCGCGCAAAAGCAGGACGACCAGCACGAACGTACATTCAGCAGCTATGTGAGGATACAGGTTGTTGTCCTGAAGACCTGCCTAGGGCGATGAACGATAGGGAGGAGTGGCGAAAGAGGGGCAGGGATATCCGTGCTGCCAGCACGATATGATGATGATGATGATGATGATTTCATCTCTGTTATCATATAATGTACACTTATGTGTGATTACTGTTAGCTGATGGTCTTTCAGCGGAGCTTGAGAGATAGTAAGTCTCCTAAAGTTTCCAGAACTCTTCTCAGTATTCTGGCCGATTTCAATAATGCAGTAATCTGGATGGTCCCCACTTGTCCTTTGATTTTTTTAGTCTTCTAGTCCTTTTACCAAGCATTTGGGAATTGTTCCGAGTGCACCAATTACAGTTGGTATCACCGTCACCTTCATGTTCCATAGATGTTTTAGTTCTCTGGCAAGGTCTAATACTTATCTCTCTTTTCGCTTTTTTTAATCCTGTTGTCCGCCTGGATAGCAACGTCAACTATTCGGCAGGTTCACTTTTTTTTTTCATTGTTTATCACGAGGCTTGGTCATCTGGCCGAGATAAGGGGATCCGTTGGTATCTCAAAACGCCTTGTGCATCTCATTCTCCTGGACTGATTCTGTGTTGTGCATATCACTTGTTTGTATGGTCAAATTTCAATTTCTTGCACAATTCTCAGCGAATCACCTTCCCTACATGGTCATGTCTAGTCTTGTTATACTCTATTATTACTAGTAGTAGTAGCAGTAGTAGTAGCAGTTGTTGAAGTAGGATATACAACCTGATGCAAAAATAAATAAATAACAGCTGTGTGGTCAATATATCCTTCTTCAGATGAAAAACATGAGGCCAGGTATCATTTCGGGGCCAAATCATCATTACAACTAATCCAGTACACCTCTGCAGTATATTACAATACCATCAGATTATCATATTTACCCAACCCCTCCGCTCGGGCAGGATATGACACAAGATAATTTTTAAGCGGAGTTTAACAGGTTTGAATTCAGAGTTTTCCTTCTCCTAGACTAGTTGCCTCACTAAGGCTGAAGAACCTAGTCTGCCCTACTATTTTATCCTTTGCTGGAGAGAGAAAAATTGGATTCATACCTTTCCCAAGGGTATTAGTGCTATGTGAAATGCAATCAGTCTCGTCCAGGATTTGAACTCGTGTCGCCGTGTTCATTTCCTACGACGATAACCATTACACCACGGGCACTTCCATCAGATTATGTTGTTTTTCAGTTACCTCAATAGGAATGTCTGATCAAGATGCAGCCTCTTTGTATAATCCTCTGTTGTATTTATAACTTTTCAATGCGTAAGCGTTAATTCAATGAAGTAATATTTATTGATTGAAGGATTCGTTGATTTAAACAGTATGACAACCCATCAAGAGGTTAGAGAAATACTGTTCATTACGCATTCATTTTTTAAATAACTATATAACTTCATGTTATTTGATAAGAGTCATTAATTTACACACAGTTACATGGTTTGAAGAAACTTAAAATATTTCTCAGTAAAAAAGTAATTATTCCTTACATGAATAATTCACAGTTATTGATACATAGCCATATACACGAATATGGCCATGTGCGAAATGGACATATAATGTTCATAACGATACAACATATAAAGAACATAGGAATCTCAGAATTCGAAAACACGTAACGACTTCTTGTTCAGGTACGAAACCTTTTTATTAACTTTGATTTAAAGGTAAGGAGGAGAGACACAATCTTCTATGCTGTCTTATTCATTTGGCCCCCATCTCGAGCGGCCCTCATAGGGCGCAAGTTCGCCTCGCGCCTGCGAGCTCCAAAAGTCTATCCTTCTCGTTTTGTGTCTAGTACCCAACTCTGACTTTCTTCAAATCTCACACAAACCTCCGCGCGCTTCCGGTGCGTGACGTCACCCGCACCCTGTTACCCCGTTTCGTCTCGGACTATTATGACATCTGAGTGACGCCTCCATCCGCCCGCGCGCGCGCCCGTGTTAACACCTGCGTCAATGTTGCGCCTAACTAACCCATGTGCTGAGCCAAAAGGTTCTCAGCCTAACTAAACTCAAAGGCATGAACCGAAATCCCTCGGTTATTATATAACATTATATGTCATCATGAATTCCTATCTAATACGAATTACTTTTAAACAAATCTTTTTGATCCATTGATTCATAGATTGGACACAAAGAGATACTACCTTTCCGGGTCAGAGGGGGTGTCCTCGTGGTGTAATGGTTAAAGCGATGAACTGCGGAATCGTAGTACGCGAGTTCGTACTCCAGTCGCGCTATTACGTTCACTTTCGGGCAAATACCCTTGGGAAAGGTATGAACCCCCTTATTCTCCCTCCAGCTATGGATAAATAGTAGGACGGACTAGGTTCTTCAGCCTTGGCGAGGCAACTAGTCTAGGAGAAGGAAAAACTCTGAATTCAAACCTGTTAAACTCCGCTTAAAAATTGACCTTGTGTCATATCCTGTCCGAGCGGAGGGGTTGGTAAATAGTACCTTTCCGGGTCAGAGTGAACCTGGAAGTAAGTCATGCTGAAAAAGTACGGACGAACTCATAAGCGACGTTTTGCTATGGACTCTCCAAAGAATATGGCATAAAGATTAATCTTAATTCATTGAAAGCTATAAGCACATTTCTTAATATAGGACAGCAGCGGTAGTGGTCATTTGGAATTTTTTTTTTAACTATGGGTAAATAGTAAAGTAAACTAACAGCAGTCTCAATTGAAAACCTGGAAGCCTGAAGCTAGGAACTCAATCCATAAAAAAACAACTTGCTTCTAAAATCCCTAACATGGTATGGTATAATATGGTTGGTTGGTTGAAATATATTAGAGTCATTTTCGGTGAGTAATGCGTGTGAAGTTTCGTGTGTCGGGTAGGTAGGTTCAGCACAGGCTACTACTGGCAGGAGAGCCAGCGTGCCGCTAAGCCGTGACTCAGCAGTCACGTGCTCATCACTACTACAAGCAGAGAGGAATAGATCCTTCCAATTGAGGTGGTCACTGCTTACCGAGAAAGAATTTCTCTTTGGTAACAGGAAGCTCACCCTTTCTGGCATGCATGGATTTCGTTTCACTCCCGGTGAAACTACTACATTTTTTGAATTTTCTAAATTTCTTTTTGGTTAATTTTCATATCTTAAAGGTATTTGGCACACAGTTATATAATATCAAGTATTTCTTTTTCCTATCTAATTCAAATAATTTGCACACATTTACATGGATCAATTATTCTTATCTTTACTAATATTTAATATATAATTCCGGGCCATTGACCAGATGAGTTCGCCAATGGTCCGGGCCATTGACCTAGTGTTCGCCAATGGTCTTGGAGACCGGGGTTCAATCCCTGGTCGAATCATACCAAAGACTTAAAAAATGGTACTTGATACTGCTTTGCTTAGCTCTCAGCATTATAACGCAAGGATCAAGGGTAAAGTGGAGTAATCCAGGGAATGGAGAAGCGCCTTCCCCTACACTTCGGTGTTGTAGCTATTGAAAAGGGAGTCTTCTTGTCACCCTCAACTCAGGTCGCCGACTTTAATTTTTTAATGTGAATTCAAGTTATTATTTTTTCATAATAATACTCATTTATTTGCAAACTTATATGGTTTCAAATAACTAATAACTCTTAGCAAACAATTATAGCTTAAAGTTACATTTTTAATACAAATAATTTACGGAGGAGAAATCTTCGAGGCGTAATGGGTAACGTGCTGGGCTGAAGTCACAAAGTAAACGTATTCAAACTTTAGTCGTTCTATTACGTTCACTTTCGAACTAATATTCTTTAGAAAGGTACTGAACTCCTTATTCCCTCCCCCGACCCCCGTTATCAATCAGCAGTGTCTCTGCAGCTCATCTACAATGATGATTGTACATTAAATAACCCACGGAGGTTGATATGCCATTAAACAAATAAACCAAACCAAATAATTTATAGCATCAAGTATTTCAATTGAATACAAATAACTTTTGAACAGGTTAATTTAACTCATAGATCGGACCCTCACAAGTACCCCACGCCTGGTCAAAATGGACCTGGATGTAATGGTAGTAGAGGGGTCCTTCACTCTCTCTACATCTCCAGAACTTAAACCTTACCATCAGATACAGTTTAGTATCATACCAAGGTCATCCTGTTTTTGTTTAGGTGGGGGGGGGATCTTAGTCCTCTGCAGAGAATACAATCAGCGTATTCAAAGCCCCGCTAAAAGAGCGCCAAAATTCAGCAGGTTATTTGAACATGTTTCCAATCAAAATGTTTCGATAAATCTTTAATATGTTATCCAATATATGTTGACCAATCAAACACACTTTCTTTCATTTCGGTTGCAATCTGTTTTGTTTTTCTCCCCCCCTCTCTCTCTCTCTCATTACATCTATGAGGAACGAATACACTCGGAAGCAAATATGTCAGATTGCTGGGTTTTGGCGCAATTTGCTGAAAATGAAAACTTGATGAAGAAATGACGATGAGTTCAGAGAAAAGTTAGACACGTAACCCAAGATAAAACAGCACTCACCTTATTAAACTGTTTCTTCTTACTTCTACATCGGCCTCAATTCTGAGAATCAAAGTTAGACACGTAACCCAAGAAAAAATAGCACTCACCTTATTAGACTGTTTCAGCCTACTTCTACATCGGCTTCAAGTCTGAGAATGAAAGTGTTCTATTTTTTTAATCGATGAAGGAATATTATTGTTCCATAGGTCGTAGATTCCTCACCCCATGCAAGAAATATTTCAATAGATGCAAAATTTAAGCTTCTTATTTCTCCTCTGCCGGTTACTAAATGCCTCACTCTTTTAAAAACAGCTTGTAATCCTGAAGATAGATATAAACAGAATAAAATTCATGGATATAAACAGAAGACATAGATAGATAGATAGATAGATAGATAGATAGATAGATAGATAGATAGATAGATAGATAGATACGGACTGTCATCTCCAAAACAGTAAAAAGATTTACTTATATGTACAAGCAAGCAGAACCCCCAATGAGTGTCCTGGATATGACACTAAACAATCTAATGCTGAGGTTCCAGTGATCCTGGAGCTTTGGGGAATGCGGAGCACATTACATTGCCATTACTCCCAGGTTCACTCTCACCCGGAATGGTAGCACCTGATAGGGCTCTATCTGTGGGCTAAATCGAACTAACTGCACACTTATGCTAAACTGAATTGTTTGAATTAGAATTATTTGACTAAACTGAATAGCTTGAAATAGAAATGTTTTTGACAATTAAACTGCACTTATATTTAAATTGCGTATTTACACTAAACTAAATTGTTTATTATAGAACTGTTTTGACATTTAACTGTGTGTAAACAAAATCTGTACTTATACTAAACTGAATTAGCTCTGTTTTAATAAATTGAATAGCTTGAAATAGAAATGTTTCTGACAATTAAACTGTTTCCTCATGCTAAACTGAATTGTTTTGAATAGAACTGACTATTTGCATAAAAAGAGAACTGGCGTTAAATATCCTACAAAAGTTGATATGCCATAAAACCCAACCAACCAACCAACTTCTTACTTAGCTGAAGGAGCTAACTTTCAACAGAGAAGTCTACTACTTTCACTATATATATATATATATATATATATATATATATATATATATATATATATATATTGGCAGATAATTTCATAAACTATCGTTATTATTATTATTACGACATCTTTTGTTTGGTTTATCCTGATTTTGTTTTTGTATATATATATATATATATATGTGTGTGTGTGTGTGTGTGTGTGTGTGTGTGTGTAAGTAAGTGTGTAATCATCAAAAGTGATGAAAGATATTCGTAATTTTTTATGATTTTGACGAACGGTAAACAGGGAATAGTTTGTCGTACCGCAGGTGAAAGAACTTCTTATCTCCAAATTTCACACTTTCGATATTGGGTGACAGCACTCAGAGATGACGAATGGTAAATAATTTGTCACCCGGGTCAAGATTTGGGTAAAGTTCACGTCAACTTCCCTGACCAGTGTGATTTGTAAATTCTCTTGAAATGTCCATAAATCCACACACACACACACACACACATTCACACGAATGAACGCGCATAAACATATGGACACACACTTAGCATAATAGTTTACGCTGAGAAGGTAAAGACATCAGATCAAGTATCCCAGTAGATTACTAACTGAAGGCTGTGGGTTCAATCCATACCTTAAATTTCAATAGCTGTAAAGTCAAAAAGTGACTGTGGAATGAGAACAGTCTACCTCCGGGATTCAAATGAACAGTTAAGTTCTAAATTCCTGGAAGACTACCGAATATAACAGAAAGGCACCTGAAGAAGGCCGGGGAGTGAAGCCGCTGAAACTTTCTAAGTATAGCAACCAGGATGGATATAGCTGTCCGCAGTATGAAGAAAAAAATAATTTTCTTAGTTTTGGATTCTCGTAATAGATGTGTTTTTTTACCCGGTGAATATCTTATATAGAAATATTTTTTCCTTTGAAAAAAAAGGGGGAAAAGTTAAAGATTTTAAATACCATATTTACCAACCCCTCCACTCTGGCAGGATATGACACAAGGTCAATTTTTAAGCGGAGTTTAACAGGTTTGAATTCAGAGTTTTCCTTCTCCTAGACTAGTTGCTGAAGAACCTAGTCTGCCCTACTATTTTACACATAGCTGGAGGGAGAATTATTGGATTCATACCTTTCCCAAGGGTATTAGTGCTAAGTGAAATGCCATTAGTCTCGTTCAGGATTTGAACTCGTGTCGCCGTGTCCACTTCCTACGACGATAACCATTACACCACGGGCACCTCCATAAATATTTTAAATACTGACCAAAGTATGTTTCCGTAAAGTTAACATTTTAGCTATTTTCCGGATGACTACTATCGGCATCGGGTAGAATGTCACCAATGTACAGGCGGGGAAGGGTTCAATACAAAAGTAGGTTAATAATAACTGATCATCTTAGTGTTCAAGAGAAGCAAACAAAAAAACAACAATCTTTTCTACAATAGGATCAATCGTTATTTATTTTTCTGTTTTTTGCAGAGCTCGTGAAAACAGGAGGAAATGTGGTGTGTTTCGTCAATTTTTGCTATCATGGTGTGTAGTCCGTCTTTTGCATTCAAGTAGATTTGCTTGCTACAAGTGGATCTTTTTTCCTGTTTTTGACATTCTTTAATTACATATAAATACATATATATGTATGGTAGTAAAAAATGGATTGTAATCCGACAATTTGTAAAGAAAAATTGATAACAAAGTAATCCAAGTAGAAGGAGAGATTTATTGAGAAGCAAAGTCGTCAATGATGGTTCATTAGAACCGAAACGCTATAGTGTCGACTTTGCTTCTCAATAAATCTCTCCTACTTGGATTACCTTGTTATCTATTTTTCTTTATATATATATATATATATATATATATATATATATATATATATATATATATAGAAAGAGAGAGAGAGGGGGGTGGATAAATGTGTAAATAACTTAATTAAACCCAGATCTGCAAATTTAATATTTTTTTTTATTTTTGGAACTTTATGGGAAAACAGAAGTTACAAATTCTCTTCTTGCAAGAAACGATCATAAACATTTTTTTATCATTTACATTACAAGAAAGAAAAGCTCATGCATTCAATATTGCAGTTTGCAATTAATATATTTTGTATGTGTAAAAGATCTTTGTGTGAGTATATCACTATGTTGGTGAGAAAGTATATTTATGCTCAGATATATAAGCAGATGCAGCTAAAAACTCAGCGGGTGAAATTGTAATATTAGTATGAGCATATTTGAAATAAACAAAATATTTTCGTTCAATATAAAGTAATTAAGCTATGTTGGAATTTGATAAAGGAGCAGAATGTTAGATTTTCACTCAAAAAGAAATTAGGTCGAATGTTTTGAGCAGATTTACAGAATGGGTCTATAAATCTATTGAAGAAGTATCTATTTCATTGCTTACAAATAAGATTCAGGTAGGCTCAAAATCAAATTAAAAAGTTGGCGATTTATCTATGATTTTAATAGGTTGAAATATATTTTTAACAATTTTGGAGAGAATTTATTTCTTAAATCATTTTAGTTCTAATCCTTCGAATTTTTCACAGTAAATCAAATATTGTCATCTGTGAATTCTCAAAGAATTCTTTTTTAAAGTTAGAGCTAATTGGTCAACTAAGGATAAAAACTGAACCTTCAAACTGGTCACCAATTATCATATATAATCCTTCCCTTCTCGAAAATGCGAATCACTTTTTACATTACGTCGGTACACAGTGCTTTTAAATTCGGCTATTTTCTGCATCACCTGTCAACAACGGAACATGGCTACTCAAATAAACAAAACTAGACGATGAGTACACCAATAACAACACATGAATCACAAGCCAAATTCAGACACACATGCTGCGCATAAACAAAACAAAAAAAGGCCAAAGAAAATGATACCGGCAGATAGATAAATGAACAAAATATATAGATAAATTAATAAACTTTAAGGAAAATATGTTATTTTTTTATATTTAAGCAAAATTTAATAATTCTTTTTTTTTTAATTAAAATTAAATAAATTCTATTTTAATTTTTGTACAAAGATAGCAAATAGTTTATGTGCAGAAAAAGACGTGATTTAACTGTTAAAACTTAACAAGCAGATAAAAGATAAATTCTGATATGGATAAAATGAAGATCGTCTGCAAATTCGGACGATTCATTTGAAGGTTTTCAAAATAAAAAAAAATTCTAATCCAGATATTCAATCCAAGAAATTTTATTTGACACAAAAAACATAAAAAGATATTTGCTTAAAAGTTCTCAAGCGATATCTTAATGATAAATAATTAACAGTTTCACAGTATTGAAAAAAAGGGAAAATTGAAATGTTTATACAATTTTTTTTTAAATAAAAAAACAATTTTATAAAAGTTTTTTCCCCTCTTGTTTATGTTTGCTTATTTGAAATCACTTAAAAAAACTCGAAAATATAATTTAAAATAATTTTAGATGAACCAATACTGCAAACGTAACGAGAATTAAACAGCTGTCTTGTTAATTTCAACAGTAAAAAGAGAATTAATCTCAAACAACAATCTTGAACAAAAATTCTTAGAGATTTTCATTTTAAAATGAAACTTGGTTTCTACGAATTTCAGAAACACAAGGCAAATAAATATAAAAAATAGTTTGTTTTTTTTACTTACGTATTTATCATCATCATGTCGTGCCGCTAGCACGTATATCCCTGACCCTCTCTCGCCACTTCTCCCTATCGTTCATCGCCTCCGGCAGGTCTTCAGGGCTACATCCCGTATCCTCACATAGCTGCTGTATGTATGTTCGAGCTGGTTGTCCTGCTTTTGCTTGGCCATATGTGGGCGTCCACAAGAGTACATCACTTATGAGCTCGTCCCTGATTCTCCAACAGTGTCCTCCATATCTGGTTCGTCTAACTTGGATAGTTTTCGTGATGGGAGGCAGGTGGCCGTATCGTTGGTGCCTTGTTGGGTGTTGGCGTCCAGCTTCTTCTCCAGCTGTGTTGTCAGCGTAAAAAAAAACTTACGTATTAAAAGGAGTTATTCATCACGAAAGTGAAACACTTTTTTAAAATCAATTTGTTCGTTTAAATTACAATAATAGATTTTACATTATACATAAATGAATATGCATAAAATTTCGGATAAAAGTTATGATCATAACTTTATCAATATTTGAATTCCGATTTTTCGACTTATGAAAATCCGGAGAAAGATCTGTACGTCTTCAACGAACAAGTTCAATGCGCCTCCTGATATTTTTTCGTTAGTCAAAATATTCTTTCAAATTCAAATTTCCCGCCAATTCATTAAGCAGACGATAATTTGAAACTCTACATTTTTTTTTTTTTTTTTTTTTTTTTTTTTTTTTTTTGAAACGCTTGAGATTGGAATTTTCCAACTTAACACACAGACGCATTTCATCACTTTTACAACAGCGATTCAAGCGTTCATTTCCCGTTATCAAGTATTTGAAATAAAAACTCTTGACACAAGAATAAACAAATATTTGTCTGGAGACGAATTACAATATCATTAGATAAAAATATTTTTCATAAACACCCAAGCTAACCTCGACTCCACCCGAAAACAACAATTGTAATTTTAGATATATAAGCAAATGGATTGAAAATATTTAATTACCAACATTAGTTCCACTACGAGATGTTTTGATTGAATACAAGTATCTTATTAATGGATTTGTACGATTTCCCACCAAGTCAGATTTTACTTAATGTCATTTCATGGTGGGTATCAGTCACAAATCAAGATGACTGCATGGCCATTACAAAATAAAAAGCTTGATACTTTCGCCTTTTCCTTTTTGGGGTGCTTCAGGCGCCAAGCAATAAAGCAGGTACTGTTAGAGCGGAAGTCTCCCAGGGATTTAGGGATTAACTTAACATTTCCCACTCAGGGTGTTTGCCAAGTGAGCCCTAGGGGCCAGAGTTGTTGTCTTCTGGCACAAGAATATATACATAAATCCCTCGGAATAAAGTGAGTACACAATAGTAATAATTGTCTGCAAGATAAGCTTCGTAACCATTCCTCCAAATATGGACGATTGCTTTCGTTTTTATATAATCATTTTATGTAAATATGTAAAGTTTTAAAGTATTCCTTCGAGATTTTATTGGTGAGTAAAATATTTAATCATGTGTGTTAGATCTTTTTAAACTTATAACAAATTTTCGTGCCAAAGCGCCAAAATAAACACAAAATAAAACGAAGATTCTAATTTGTAAGCGTTTAACCGGTCGAACAAAGGATAAAATGGCTGACATTAGAACCCAGCTGATTAATTGGTTGATTTTAATGGAATGTCTCTCATCTGGTATTTTATGTCGTTTCCTAAGAAGTTTTTTGGTCCTTGGTAATGAGATGTCAAGTATTTCTGTCTATCTTGAGTTGCATAGTTTCAAGCTACTAATTACAATAATCCTTAGTAAACAATTTAATTTTCAGTTATATGGCATCAAGTATTCTCTCTGATTCTAATGATTTTTAAACAGATGTCTTTGATCCAGAGATGTAAACCTAACAAACACTGGCGTTCTGGGTCAGAGTGGAACTAGGAGTAATGGCAATGAGTGTGTACTGTGCACATCCTAGATTTCCTGAATTGGAGCCTTACCATCAGTTGCAGTTTAGTATCATTCTCAGGGAACTTATCGTCTACTTCTTCTAAACTGTGAAACCCTTATCTTTTCATAAAGTTTTATGATTGTAAGTAAAGTAAAGTTAGCGACCGTAGTCGAGGGCGACCAGAAGGCTCCTTTCTCAATAGCTTCTACACTGAGTTGTAGGGGAGGGCGCTACTCCTTTCCCTGGATTGCTCGATTTTACCCTTGATACGTACCTTATATTGCTGAGTGTTAAGCAAGGAGATAGCAAATACCATGTTTATAGTCTTTGGTATGACGCAACCTGGGATTGAACCCAGGTCTCCCGGACCATTGGCAAATACTCTAATAATAATCCTTAATAAACAATTATAGACTCAAGTAGCTATTCTACCACACAGGGTCAGAATGGACCTGATATTTTCCGAGCGCCTCGCGTACATTCGAGTATAGCACATGGCCTTTTTTATCGCGGGAACGTGGGGAAGGACAGTAGCCCACACACGCCTGACGGTTCTAAAAATGCCTTAAGCCCAGTTGGCATTCCCAAAAAAGGAGCGCCTCGATATTATGGCAATAGAACGAGCTTCTTCGGAGAGGGTTAGAGCCTGTGAAGATGGCCCTCTGAGACTCAAGGAGCGCCAGTCTCAGCGCGTGTGACATGAATGCTGACTTCCCAGAACCCATGTCAGACGGCCACCAGTGACGATCACAGGAACCAAAACACACCCGACCTAATCCGCAACACGACCAGTCGAACCGTGTTCCAGCCCAGTGGGCCAGAACTACAATATTAAAAAAAACAATGCAGACCTTCATAGAAGACCTGGCAGTTGTTGCAATGGGTACTCCACGCTCTTTCATTATCAAATACAATTTGGTATCAAACCCAGGATACACCTTTTTTGATGGAGGGGTCCTTACCACTCAACATGGGATACTGTCAATGTATTCTTAGGCCAAACGACAGGTCGGAAGTTGAAGTATTTTCAGGTTTGACAGCAGATTTACAGGCCTTTTGTTATCCCTGATTATTCCCACTCATCGATTCCTTATTAAACATTTCACTAAATTACGGTAAGATTAAAACTGATTCGAACCAATAGAATTGCATTAGATGAGTATCAGCGACATTTGATTATCAGATCGAACATCTAAGAACAATCAACAAGTTTCCACGTTTGGTTGTATATCTAACGAAATGTTACCTCGTGGATAATGTTATGTCGGTTTTCGTTTGACAATGGACATTTGATTAGAATTGGTATTTTTAAGCTATGTTCATACAATCTGTGTGTACAGACGTGTGCCATCGGACGGCAGCCATCACGATCACAGGACCTGGATGACGACAATCGAATTTTTATATTAACGTGACTAGTGAACTTGTTTATGGTCAATAAATGTGGACAGTGGTCAGTATAATGGGTGGGGAGAAAATGTCGGTTGAGATAGTGAGAAGAGAAAAGGCAAAGAGAGAGAGAGAGAGAGAGAGGTTGAGAGGGAGAAGGAAAGAAGGAAGGAAGGAAGAAAGGACATGAGCAAGGAAAGGAAAGATCACTAAGGAGGTTAAAGAGAAATTGAAGAGACGGTAAGATGCAAATGAGTTATGGATATTGAAAATTCTTTGAAAG
Organism: Sepioteuthis lessoniana; assembly: GCA_963585895.1. Taxonomy (NCBI): domain Eukaryota; kingdom Metazoa; phylum Mollusca; class Cephalopoda; order Myopsida; family Loliginidae; genus Sepioteuthis; species Sepioteuthis lessoniana. The sequence continues at coordinate 49,818,282 of OY757934.1, read as the reverse complement.
AACATCATCAATAAGAAAAACTTATAAAAGGAAACGAGAGAGGAAGTGGAATGGTAAATAAAACGAAAGAATCAAAAGGGAAAAGGAAAACCAAAATAAAAAATGGCAAAGAAGCAACTGAAGAAAGGAAAAAAACTAAAGAATTGAAAGTATTATTATTATTATTATTTGAAGAAAGAAAGAAAGAAAGAAAGAAAGAAAGAAAGAAATTGATCGAGAATCAAGAATAAGAATTAAGGAAAAAAGTAAGGAGGATTACTTGTAAGAAGTTGGAATTCAAGAAAGAAAAGGAAAAACATGAAAGAAATTCAAATGATAATGATGATGAAAAAGAGGAAAAGAAGAAAGATATAGACATAAACGACCAAGAAGAAGAAAGAAAGAAAGAAAGAAAGAAAGAAAGAAAGAAAGAAAGAAAGAAGGCTGAATGAAAGAGGAAGAAGAAAGAAACGAGAACATGAAATGAAAAGTAAAAAAGGGGAAAAGAAGGCTGAATGAAAAGGGAAGAAGAAAGGAACGAGAACATGAGATCAAAAGAAAGAAAAAATAAAGAAAGAAGGCCGAATGAAAAAGGAAAAAGAAATGAACGAGAACATGAAATCAATAGAAAAAAGAAAAAAAGAAGGCTGAATGAAAAAGGACGAAGAAGTGATCACGAACATGAAATCATTAGAAACTATACATGTTCAAAATGGAAACCAAAAAAAAAAAATGGAAATAAAATAAAAACACACGAGAAAGTGAAAAATGGAAGAAGAGACAGCGAAAAAAAAAAAAAGAGACCGAAATAACATAAGAAGAAGAAATTGACAAAAGGATATCAAGAGATCAAGTCACCAAGCAATAATAGAGCGCCGAGCACAACGTCGCCATAATGGTGAGTTTGATTTCTATATTCGTTGTTAAGAAAAACGTGGGATGGTGGCGTTGACGTTCTGTCAATGGAACAAACCAGCTGTGCACATGATTAAGCGCTTTACTTCTGTTGACTGCTCATTGTATTAGTCCGTTCAGATGAACGGACTTGCTAAACGTTTGGATTGACTCGACTTACGTTACGTCAAACAGAGACCCAATAGTAAACTTTCCTCAAATGCACGAAGATCTGTTTACTTTAATATATAATTAATGTTTCTCATTCTATTATTCTTCACCTCAGGGCAATGGCCTCCATGTTTCTGCGACTTAAAATACTTTATGTCCTCCTCAGGGGGGTAAGAACCCCCTCTATAAAAAGGAGGGGGTGTCTAAAGTCTGAGACGAAAAATTATTTGATTGTGAGGTTCCAGTTTTGAAGATCTGGGGAATATAGTTACCCTTTTTTATTGTCTTCACTCCCAACTCACATTAAACCGAAGTAGTCATTTCAGTCAGGGCCCAGTTGGATTGGTTGCGGGTAGGAAGGAATTTTTCGTCGAGTCCTCAATCACTAAAGTCCAATATTAACATTAATAATGAATAACTGGAAAAAGAAAGACCAGATAAACTCATTTACACAAAAAGAAACACTTAACACACACACACACACACACACACACATATATATATATATATATATATATATATATATATATATATATATATATATATATATATATATATAATGACTGTGAATATCCAAACAATGAGTGTTAAATGTACGGCTATTTAATACAAAATATACCTACAGGGCAAAATATTTTTTTTTTATAAAAATTTAGAAAAATTTGGGAAATTTAGAAATAGTATTCTATTTCCATAATAGATCTATTTCACTTATTGAAGCTCATCAGATGAAATTCCATCTGACGAATCTTCTCTTCTCTCTCTCTCTCTCTCTCTCTCTCTCTCTCCCACTCTCTCTCTCTACCCATCTGTCCCTATGGTCCGTCACTCCAGGTAGGTCCTCCAGACTGCTTCCAGTGTCAGCATAAAGCTGAAGTATGAACATTTTTGCTGATCACCAAGACTGATGTCTCCATGTGTAGAAGTCCATATGAAAACGACTATTATGTGTTCTTGCCCAGTTGGCTGGGACTGTAGAATACACCGACTGCACCTTTGCAGAGGGGTAAGACCCCACCACGCCAATTAGTGTTCTGGATATGACACTAAACAATCTGATGGTGAGGTTCCAGTAATGCTGGAGCTTTGGGGAATGCAGAGTACCCCTTTATTCCCATCGCCCCCAGGTCCACTCTGCCCCGGAGTGGTAGCACCTGATAGGGCCCTATCTATGGGTTAAATAAAACTAACAGCATACTTAGGCTAAACTGAATTGTTTGACTAAATAGAATAGATTGAAATAGAAATGTTTTTGACAATTAAACAGTACTTACATTTAGATAGCGTGCTTATGCTAAACTGCCTTATCTTAAATGGAAGTGTTTTGTGACATTTAAACAGTACTTACTCTAAACGGATTTGTTCAATATAGAACTGTTTCGACATTTAACTGTGTGTAAAGAAAATCTGTACTTATACTCATCTGAATTAGCTGAATTAGAACTGCTTGACTAAACTAAATAGCTTGAAATAGAAATATTTTTCATAATTAAACTGTACTTACATTTAAACTGCGTATTTATCCTAAACTGAATTGTTTGAAATAGAACTATTTTCATAAAAATAGATTTGGCGTTAAATAACCTACAAAGGTTGATATGTCATAAATCCCAAACAACCGACCAACAAAAATAGATCTATTGTGGAAATGGAATACTATTTCTAAATTTCTTGATTTTTAAACAATATATATATATATATATATATATATATATATATATATATATATATAACGTGTTCTAAAAGATGAAATATTTACTTATTGTTTAATGAAAAAGCAGTATAGGAAAGGAGTATATTGGCAAATTGAAAATGCAAAAAGTTGAAATGAGTAAAAAAAAAGATATTTAATTTGCGCCGTACTTTTATTGCCAACTGAATACGGAATGTTCGTAATTCAAATGATTTGCACTCAGTTGTATAATTCAAAGTATTCCTATTTAATACAAATTTTTAATGCCTTTAAGTGATTAACTGTCTAAGTGGTAGAATGTTTGCCAATGGTCTGGGTGTAATGATTAAAGCAATGGACTGCGAAATCGTAGTTAGCGAGTTCGTATTCCAGTTGCGCTATTAAGTTCACTAACGGGCAAATACTCTTGGGAAAGGTATGAACCCTCTTATCCTCCCAGCTATAAGTTAAATAGTACCATTACTATTTTTTCGGAGAATGGCTTTGGCATTTAATAACCTACAAAGGTTGATATGCCATTAAACAAATAAACCAAACCGAACCATTTTAACGACTATGGATACCTAGTTGTTATACAAATGTTTTATGAGATAACATATCATCGTGTCTTCCCAATCAATTTTATCAGGTAGACACTGAAAACTTCATGACAATATTAATTTTACAAACTGATGTATTAATGGATTCCACAACCATTTCATACAGGTGAAAATTTCATATTTAGTGGCAATATCATTTTTTATGATGTAATGAATAATTAAATTTCAAAATCATTTCATTCAGGTTAACACGTCATATTTAGTGGCAATATCAAATTTAGTTGTCAGAATTTTTGAGACGAAGATTGATGATTTTTATCATTTAGGTTTTTTTTACCTATGCTCATATTAAAAAAATTCTGAATAAAAATTCAGATAAAAAATAACATACATAATAGTAGAAATCCTAGTCAATTAAGAATGTTAAGTTTATAAGTCCTAAAAATTCACTTTAAACTGCCCAGCAGGACACATAGGTTAAGAGTTATAGGAGTTGGTTCCCTAAGCTTCTAAGGAGACAATCATCTGGAGGTTCAATCCTGACTGCAGGCGAGTAACAATAGAGGAATACTTAACACTTGTACAGGTGACCCCCGTGGATTCAATAAAGGACGTAGTTCGATGTTCTGTGTAGGTTCCTGAGTTCGACAAACACCTGAAGAAGGCCGGAGGATATATGGTCCGAAACGTTGTGGAAATGACAATAAAGATGAAGACAATAGTCCAAAAAGATTTAATGATAAAAATCAAAGTTTTAAGAACGATTATTTGAGATAGCTAATAACTTCACCGTTAACTGCAATATAAAGTAACGAGTTTAAATACAAAAATACAAAAAAGTGCACATTAATGAAAAATAAATTACCAATCTACAATCCAGATACCAGTGTTTGCTGCTGGTAAAGAATCAAAGTTCTGGGCTTCTTAGTTTTGCAACTTATATGAACAAAGAATGGAAATGTTTCTCATTTTAACAAAGTCTTATCCGTTTTAGAACTCCAGTTTATGAAAGATGTTTGCATCCATTATGTTGTCTAAAAATGAGCAACCATCATCCAATAACTAAGCTGAAACCAAAAAACTGACATTTTTTAGAAGCAAAAACGATTACAAAAATACAACTCATGTCAAGATTCAAGCAACAGTTCATTTTGCAGATGAAAGACTGGAAAAAACGTAAAATAAAACTGCTTCCAAAAACTTCACCAGTTACATAACGCATATATTTTTACCCATCAAATATAATTAATTTTAATTTTTAATTGAGTACTTTAAGTCACTTTCACTTTTTAAAAGCTAACTCAACTCTTTTGGTTTGGTTGTGTTTTATGGTATATCCCTCCTTGTGGTTTATTTAATGCCAAATTCTGTATATATATATATATATATATATATATATATATATATATATATTATGACATTATAACTGTGTTGGTTGTTACTAAATCACTTTTTGAGTTTGTGGCGAACCAAGTGTAATAAAATATGGACAGTGCTCAATATCTAGGATAGACCTATTATATAATAATAATAAATAAATATATATATATATATATATATATATATATATATATATATATATATATATATATATATATATATATATATATTTAATGCCATGGAATTTAAACTGCGACCCCTGGGTTTCATGGAGTTTTTTTACAAAACATTTTTATTATATTATATCATATTATATTTAAAGGCAAATACGTAGAGACTTTTTGTTTGCATAGGGAATACCTATTAGATACGAGGTGCATACGATAAGTTTCCAGACTTTTTTTGTATGGGCACTTTTATTGATAGTACACACATGAAACTCTAGTCCCCTTCGAAGTAATCTCCTCCAGCTGCAATGCACTTTTTGTACCGTACCAACAACTTCTGGAAGGCCCCATGGAAGTCCTCTTGTCTGAGTGTGTCAATGACCTTCGTCACAGCCTCTTTCATCTCCTCAATTGTCTCATAACGACAGCCTCTGAGCTTAGGCAATAACCAAAAGTCACAGGAGCAAGGTCTGGACTATTCTTGATACCCAACTTGCTCAAATAGTCTGTGACTAGGATGGAGTTTTGGACTGGTGCATTGTCCTGGTGGAAATGCCACTGACCCGATTTGAAGAGTGCTGGCCTCTTCCCTAGGAATCTCTTTCTGAACTCCCTTAAAACCTCAACATAGTAACCCTAACCCTAACCCTTTGGCCAATCAACTCTGGTGTATTGACTTCCTTACTCCTCCCACACTTTCCATCATCCCTCACAGACTCCCTGCCTTCCTTGAATCTCTTATACCACTCAAAAACTGATACTCGATTCATGCAAGATGGTCGAAAAGCAGTCTGAAGCATTCCATACGTTGCTGTGGTATTTTTTTCCAATTTTAAAACAGAATCTTATTACATATCGTTCTTCTAAAGTGTCGGATTGCATTTTTGAAATTCATCAGCTGTGACAATCAAGGTTTAGTAGGTTGTATTCCAATTGCTGCTGTAGCTGTTCATTTGAAGCTGAAATCATAAAAGTTGGTCAGTCATCTCATATGATGTATAGCAATAACATACTGAATTTTCAAGAGTCTACGTCCATTTTAAATTCCTGTACAAAAAAGTCTGGAAACTTATCGTTTACACCTCGTAAAATATAAATGGCCTCTAGGACAATGAGATATTGTTTAGTCCGAGCTCTATACAAGACCACAAAACACTTATTGCTATAATTAGCCACACAACTATTTAAAGCATTCAAGTGATGTACTCCTATGGACCCCCACATATGGTCAAGCAAAAGCAGGACGACCAGCTCGAACCTACATACAGCAGCTATGTGAAGACACAGGATGTAACCCTGAAGACCTGCCGGAGGCGATGAAAGATAGGGAGAAGTGGCGAGAGAGGGTCAGGGATATCCGTGCTGATGGCACGACATGATGATGATGATGATATGTATATATATATATGTGTGTGTGTGTGTAAGTGTGTGTGTGTGTGTGTGTGTGTGAGTGTGATTTTTAAGTGAATTGTTTGTAGGTAAGATTATTTTAAAATGAGTCAGAGCTCATTTGTTTGCCTATACTTACATGGTTTCAAGTATTGTTATCCAACACTAATAATTTTATTAGCTAACTGTCAAAAGGTTTCAAGTTTTGCTATTTAAAACTAATAATTTTAAGTAATTCAATTCAATATTAATCATTTGCTTGCACACAGTTAAATACTTTCACTTATAATACTCAATCCCAGGTCGAGTCATACCAAAGACTCAAAAAATGATATTTGATGCTTCCTTGCTTAAAACTCGGCATTATAAGGTATGGATCAAAGGTAAAGTGGAGCAATCCAGGGAAAGGAGTTGCGCCCTTTTCTACACCTTGGTGTAGTAGCTATCGAAAAGGGAGCCTTCGGGTCCCCTTCGACTACGGTCACGAACTTTACGTTTTACTTTATATGATCCATTCATGGGACTCAAATAGCGGGGTGTCTTCGTGGTGTAATGGTTAAAGCGATGGACTGCGGAATCGTAGTAAGTGAGTTCGTACTCCAGTCGCGCTATTACGTTCACTTTCAGGCAAATACCCTTGGGAAAGGTATGAACCCCCTTATCCTCCAAGCTATGGGTTGAATAGTTCCACTACTGTTCTTCTAGTAGAATGGTTTGGCATTAAATAACCTACAAAGAGTTGATATGCCATCAAACAAATAAACCAAACCAAACCAAACCAAACTAAACCATCAACTCCAGGTCAGACTGGATCTGGAAGTAATGGCAATGAAGGGATACTTCACATTCCCAAAAGCTCCAGAGATTCACTATCAGAGGGTTTAGAGTCAAGCCAGGACACTCGTTAGGAGTCTTAACCCCCAGTAGAGGCACATTCAGTGTATTCTCGGCCCCTCCCCCAGCATACTGGTCTGCCGTCTTGTATACGCTCTCGGGACGATTTCTGTTAATAGATATTCACTATGTTTAGTCTCTTAAGGGAGTCTCTATATTCTGAATGGGTCACAGTAAAATCGGGTAAAACAATTCTGATAACAATCATTCTTCATTTGCTCCGTCTAGTAATGAACCCCAATAGTGATTTCTCGTTTAAAGATCTATAAACTGACCTAATGTCCCATGCAACACCCAATATGGAATAGGTAAATTGAGCTGGTTTGTACAGATATACTGATCTTAGAGCAATGCTATTGAGTTTTTGGTTTGGTTTAGTTTGGTTTGGTTTTACGGTACATCAACCATTGTTGGTCATTAATGCCAAATCTAAGTTTATGCATATAAACAGTTCTATTTCTATTTCAAACAAATAAGTACACAGTTCCAATATCAAAAAACAGTTCCATTTGAAACAAGTCAGTTTAGCATAAGTACGCAGTTTCAATGGCAAAACAGTTCTATTTCTAATAATTCAGTTTAGCATCAGTACATAGTTTAGTTCTATTTGACCCATAGATAGGACCCTATCATGTTCTACCACTCCTGACCAGAATGGAACTGGGAGTGATGGCAATAAAAGGGTACTCTGCATTCCCCCAAAGCTCCAGCATTGCTAGAACATCACCACAAGATTGTATAGTCATGTCCAGGGCACTTGCTGAGAGTTCTAACTTTTTTGCAGGGAACTAGTTGTTCTATTCTACAGCCCCAGCCAACTGGATAATGAGTGTTTGAGGTTGAAGTTTTCTATATACGAGATTTATTCAATAAATACGAGGGTCATGCAATAAACACGAGGGTCATGCAATAAATATGAGGATCATTCAAAAAGAGATTTTTTCAGAATTTTTTCCATAGAAGCAAACGGTTCATTGTCTAGAATTGATTTACTGGAAAAATTATTTTAATCTCGCAAAACTATTTCCTTTGAGACTATTCGAAATAGCGGTAAATCAAACAAAAGAATCAAGGTTTCAACAGAGGTCTGTCATCAAATTTTTGGTGGTTAATAAGTGCAAACCGTGTTTACTTTACATAAGAATGTGTGATCTGTACTGAGAAGTATTTTTTTTAGTAAAAAGATGTTTATAAATGGACTAAACCTGGGTTTACCAGTTCGAGCATGAGTCGAAAAGACAGTCCATGCAGTAAAAACAGACTGACACTTAAGCAAAGAAAAAGTTCTGGGTGCAGCGTTGAGTAAAGAAAATGATTCTGACAGTCATCTGGGACATGAAAAGAGCTATCACTTGATTTCCTAGAAAAAAAAAGGCGCAATTGTAAACATGGCTTCCTTTTACCAATTCCTTTGTCAAAACTTACGTTATTTATAGAATGAAACTCTTATGAATTACTTTGAATTCTAAACAAAGTCCTTAAGTTTACAGATGTTGTATAGTCATCTATATATTCATGCATCATCATAACGACACCATAATTACGACGCAAGAAGGAAGACGCAGGAAGACTTCTTTAACAATATATTTACCTCTCACTTTATTGCAAGGGTTCGAAAGGGTTGTTCAAGGGTTGCATGTGAGAGGGAGCTGGAGACCGAATATAAACTGTAATATCTTGACCCCACGGTTATGACCGTCACGTTGTGTCTTTCTCGTTCTTTAGTGCTATTTAACCGGAGGCGTAGGGCCCACTGCTGGATGCATCTTATCAGCATCTTCTCTGGACCCCAAACTCAATCGGGGTTTCCGAGGGCCCCCTCCGTCGGGTGTGGTCTCTAGCTGTCTGGAATTCTACTGGCAACAACTTCTTGGACTCGAACTCAACTGAGTTAAATAATAATTCAACACCTACACGATCGCCCACTGGATCTTTGAAATCGAATGTTTAATCGTCATCAAGCGGAAATATCTGTCATGCAGTTCAGAGGTCACTCTCTTCCGGTGCATCAGTCTGTATTGGCACAGTGGGACCTTCACCTTGTCCCATATTATAAGCCTTAATCCGCCCACGCGATCTCTTTCGATTACTGGCCATTGGAATGTGTCACTTCCTTCCGGTGCATCACCTTCGAATAGCATTTTTTGGGGCCGGATCGAAAGTCAAAACATAACACAGACATCTAAATAATACCAATAAATCACCTCATTATTTTTTTCCGATTTTGTATAGGGATAGAAAGAAGTAGACAAACGTTTTCTTTTAATAATTTATAAGCTTTATAACAGAGTTTGCTCTGTATATAGAGATTTTATAAACTGTGTATATGTTCCGTGCAATAATTCTTTTTTAAAGGTTGATATCGATAGACTTTCGATCATATGGAAATCAAACCTGACCGATAAAATGAAACGCAGTTTCTTCCAGGCGGCAGTCGTGTCGATACTGCTATATGGATGCACTACTTGGACGCTGACTAAACGGTTAGAGAAGAAGCTCGACGGCAATTATACAAGAATGTTGCGAGCAATATTGAACAGGTCCTGGCAGCAACACCCCACGCAGCGCCAACTGTACGGCCACCTACCACCTATCACGAAAACTATACAAGCTAGACGAACCAGACATGCCGGACACTGCTGGAGAAGCAAAGACGAGATCGTAAGTGATGTGCTCCTATGGACCCCCGCATATGGCCAATCAAAAGCAGGACGACCAGCTCGAACATTCATACAGCAGCTATGTGATGATACGGGATATAACCCCGAAGACCTGCCGAAGGCGATGAATGATAGGGAGACGTGGAGAGAGAGGGTCAGTGATATCCGTGCTAGCCGCACGTCATGATGATGATGATGATGAAAGGTTGATACGAGAAAAAAAGCAGAGATGTCCATGGAGGTATAACAGAGAAATAATAGATATAAATGATTTACAGACAGTATTCTATCTTAATTCTTCTGTCCGTTCCTGACACATGTGTTTCAGCCGATGGGTTGACTCCAGTTAACCGCTGTCCTTGTATCCACTAAACTACACTACACATGATGAGAAGGAGGCTCTACTTCGGGAGACCTCGAAAGTGTTGACTAACCCTTCATTGCAATTACTCCCAACTCCACTCTAGCTTGCAGTGGTACTACCTATTTCTGTCCCATATATGGGTGAAATAAATTTGTTTAAAATTATTTGTTTTATTTGAATGAGCTGTGTTTAACTAAATCCTCTTAATAACTACAAATTGTAAAATGATCGTCATTCCCTAACCACTAAATATAAAATAACCTTCGATGGATAGACACGCCGTTAAAATCAATCAGTTAATCAATCAGCCATGTTTGTCTTGTCATAATTTCCAAATCTCTTTTTTGTGATTATGAGATCCTCCGACTGCAATGTCAAATGTTACCCACCAATCAATCAATCAATCAATTAAACTCCTCTTTTCTTCCAGCCAACTCTCTTTTTTTTTTTTTTTATCGAGTGATCTAGCCCAGTCGGCTGGGGTTGAAGAATACACCAACTACTTCTCTGCAGAGGGGTCAGACCCCACCCCAAATGAGTGTCCTGGATATGACACTAAACAATCTGATGGTGAGGCTTCAGTAATGCTGGAGCTTTAGTGAATGCGGAGTATCCCTTCATTTCCATCGCTTTCAGGTCCCCTCTGGTCCAGTGTTGTAGTACCTGATAGAATCCTACCTATGGGTCAAATGGATCAAATAGAACTGTTTGACACTGTTTTATTTTAACTGTGTGTAAACAAAAAAGTGTATTTAAACAAATGACTGTGTATAAACAAAAAAACTATGTACTTATGTTTAACTAAATAGTTTGAAATTAAGTGTAGCCATTTAACTGTTTGCAAAAAATAAGCTACAAAAGTGTTTAGGAATCATTTATTTAATATATGTATATTCAGGATTTGACATTAAAAGACGTACAATAGTTGATATGCCAAAAAACCAAACCAAACCAAACCAAAATTTCATCATCCTCCGACTACTATGTCAACAGTTACTCACCAATTAACCAATCAATCAATCCATTAAGTACCTCTTGTCTTCCCTCCAACTCTCTCTTTTTCTATCACGTGATCCTCCAGCTACCATGTCATCTTCTACTTACAAATCACACCACTTTCCAGCCACGGGGAAATAAGTAAAGTAAAGTTGGTGACAGTAGTCGAAGGCGACCCGAAGGCTCCATTTTCAATAGCTACTACACCGAGGTGTAGGGAGGGGCGCAACTCCTTTCCTTGGATTGCTGCACTTTACCCTTGATACGTACCTTATCCTACTGAGAGTTGAGCAAGGAGATATCAAGTACCATTATTTTAGTTTTGTGTATGACTCGACCTGGGATAGAACCCTCGTCTCCCGGGCCATTATATATTATCCAAAGAACTGTTCGGATTAATTTCATTTTATTTTTATTGTTCCGACGACATTTTCACCATTATATCCTGCAGGTTTCTTGAAATGTAATAAGCATTCCTGTGAAAAAAGAAACTCTTCTTTTGGTTTGTTCCTTTGGGAGTGTTGGATTGTTTGGGGGAGGGTCAGTAAAAGGGGTATAGTAATTTACAAAGCTCTTTGCTTCGATGTGGCACAAGGCCAAATGAATCGAGCGCCCAATGAGACTCGAACTCACTCGTGTAGGTCTGCTAGTCTAGCTTGCTAACCGTTACACCACCAGAGGTGCCCAGTAAAAGGGGTATAGTAATTTACAAAGCTCTTTGCTTCGATGTGGCACAAGGCCGAATGAATGGGGCGCCCAATGAGACTCGAACTCACTCGTGTAGGTTTGCTAGACTATCTTGCTAACCGTTACACCACCAGAGGTGCCCAGTAAAAGGGGTATAAATCGTCCATAATTTGGCAAGATATATTTATCGATTTGTTGGTGGGAAGCAGGAGGAGATCGGCCAATCAGCGATGTCTAGAGCATAAATGAGGAGGGGCAAATTAGCCTCATTACCTTACTGATAACCGGACATTCGTCTAGCAGTTAGAGTGTTCGCCAATAGCCCGGGAGACCTGGGTTCGATCCCAGATCGAGTCATACCAAAGACTCAAAAAACGGTACTTGATGCCTCCTTGCTTAACACTCAGCATTATAAGGTACGGATCAAGCGTAAAGTGGAGCAATCCAGGGAAAGGAGTAGCGCCCTCCCCTACACCTTGGTGTAGTAAGCTATCGAAAAGGGAGCCTTCAGGTCACCCTCGACTATGGTCGCCTACTTTACTTTACTTTACCTTACTGATTCTCCAGTCTTCTACAAACAGGACGTATCTTTTGTATTGAGAATTCCACCACGAGAGGACAAGATGGCTACCTGAGTTCGAACGAGTAGCATAAAATAAAAATAAAAAAATACCGAATAGAAATTTTGATTTGGAATTATTCTCAGATCTTCTCCCAGAACTTCCCAGTTCCATGTCAAAACTACTGCGTTTGATTGATGAATTTTCTGAGACTTTGATGATACAAAATCGAAATATTCCAGGCTGACAATCAATAGGATTTAGAACATGCATCCATTTTAAAGGAAATCACTTCAAATGTACAGGGTGTGGCAGAAATACCACCGACATTTTGAACTGTCACATTGTGGTTCAAGTTAACTTAGGCAAGTGGTAATTGCATCATTATCTTATCATTTTTCAGTTAAGATCAGTTTCGATCCTGGCTAGGACTAGTGCATTCCGTTCATTTGCAGTTGAAACGTATTTTAAGACTTATTAGTCAGTAATTTCTCCACAGAGACGTTCGTGCTTATTTCATGTTACGATCGAATAATGATTAATACTGGTATGTTTTAAACTCTATCCAGAACAGAATTATATATATATATATATATATATATATATATATATATATACGTGTGTGTGTGTGTGTGTGTGTGTGTGTGTATGTGTGTGTGTGCACTCAAGTGGGAAATGACCGGTTGCCACTTACGCGCAAATACAAAGCTCTTCTCATGAATTGAGTACTCCATTAGCCGATAATCGTATACGTATAGAGATATATATACGTAAAAATTCCTTCTCTTACACTGAGAATGTCGATGGCTTTGCGGCAAGATATCCGCCAGACACAAAATCAGTAGGGTTTCAATCTCAGTTTGAAGCATCTCTTGTGACTGGCCACACTGAAGTATTGTAATACAACGAAAGTGTCTGTGGATGAAAATTATATATGTATGCATGTATATTGTAAAGGTAAAATGTATAATTTTCGTCCTTTTGGTAATTTGATATTTCAAAAATTATTTAATAACAATTTGAATTATTGATTAATTCTAACGACTCTTCCATCAGTCCAGGGTTATTTAAAGTTTAGAGAATAACGTCCATTGTATGTTCATAATTACATTTTTTGTGTAGTTATTTCTTAAGTTTTCTCTTTTATGCACAGTTATAAGATATCAAGTATTTTTATCTAATACAAAAACAGTAGCATGATTGTAGGTATTCCTTTCTAATATATTAAATACTGTACAGTCTCAAGTAATTATTTTTATTTAAGAATAGTCATTTGTTTGCACACAGGCATATGGTTTGGTTTGGGTTTTTAATGGCATATCGACCTATGTGGGATATTTACTTTCAAGTCTTATAGAAGAACAATAATTGTACTATTTAACCTATAGCTGGGGGAATACATTTCCAAAAGTGAACGAGATAGCGTGACTGGAGTTCGAACTCGCTTACTACGGTATTACAGTCTAGCACATTAGCCAATACGCCGTGGGGATTCCTCTTGTTATATAGTTTCAAGTAACTAATAATAATCCTTAGTTAACAAATATAGCTTCAAGAAACTATTCTTAATACAAAAGATTTATATTCTTATGGCATCAACTATTCTTATCGAATACGTTATATCTTTAACACATAGATGACACTCATGTACAACCACTGTGGGTCTGAGTGAACCTGGGATTAATTGCAATAAAGGACTTCTCCAGACTCTCCAAGCTCCAGAATAATGTCAAATAAGGGACATCTCTTTCCTGGTGGATGGTCATACAGGGGGCGGAATTACAAGTTGCCCAAAAGTATTGGTTCATATATATATATATGAAGTGTATGACCACCCACCAGTAAGCAAAATAATGCGGTATGAATTAAGAGTTTTCCTTCTCAGAGACATTTTGCCGAACCAATCCTGCATAAGTTTACCCATCGAGCAAAGGAGAGATTGATTGGTGCATTTTCCAAGGGCATTTGTGCTTGAAAACAAGGTAGAGACAGAAAGACAAGAATAGGAATTGAAAGCCAGAAATAGAGTAAAAAAAATCAACAGACATTTCAAGGAATAAAAGCTGTAAGGGATGTCCTCTCTCTCTATCTCTCTCTCTCTCTCTCTATCTATCTATCTATCTATCTATCTCTATCTCTCTCTCACACACACACACACACACACACACACGCACACACACACACACACACAATCTATCTATCTATCTATCTATATTTGTGGAGGATATTTTTTATAAAATATGGGGTGAATTATCAAGAAATCTAAATCTGATTCTAATTAACAATCTAACATTCAGATTATTCTAAACAGTTGATTGATACATTTGTCAGAATAAGATCATTGAATAATTTAAGGAGAAAGTAATTAGTTTCTGAATTAGAAATCCTACGCAAAGTCAACGTTTTCTCTTTTTTTCCTTTGGGTCTTGTTAATCCCGGCTTTAAAGATGATCCTTGAAGTCACGCATTGGCCATTATTGTCATAAGAGTACATCTAAACTGAGGAATTATGATAATGATGAGAATGTGGGGGAAAAAATCAATGCAAAAATATGGAAATTCATTGATGTCTCAAAATCACTGGCAATGCAATAATTTATGGTGCTAATATATATATATATATATATATAGAGAGAGAGAGAGAGATGGGAGGGAAAGACTGATTGATTTTTACAGCATACCAACCCATCTTTGGGTGTACCCAGAGATTAGGGAATCGTGTTCATTCTCTGTTCATAATTACATTTTTGGAGGGTAGTTTTTTCTTAGGAGGTTTTTTGCTTTTTGTTGTTTGTTTGTTTGGTTGCTTGCTTGGTTGTTTTTATCTGTTTTTGTTCCTGTTTTCTTTTTTTTGTTTTGTTTTTTATTGTATGCTGTCCTATGGAATATGAATTAATTTTAAACAGATCTAATTGACCCAAATAATTGGCCCCTAATATGTACAAGCACTCCAAGTCAGAGTGATGTCGTTTCGTTTGGCTTGGTTTCTTTATTTAATCGCGTATCAACCTTAATGGATTATTTAATGCCAAATCTATCCTAGTTGAAGAACAGTAGTAGTACTATTTACCCAAAGTTTGGAAGAAGGAGATTTATGCTTTCCCTAAGGTCGCAGTCCGTACTCAACCGGGACTTGCTCGGGTCAGAGTGGACCAAGGAGCAATGGCGATGTAGAGATATTACACAGTCTCTCAATCTCCAAAACAAAAACCTTACAATCACAACCAGTTTAGTATTGTACCATAGACACTTTCTTTTTTCTTTTTTTTAGAGAGGGTCTTACTTTTCTGTAGGCGATACAATAGGTGTATTCGAAGCCATGTCAAAAAGGCATGAATAGGTTTGGTTTGGTTTCGTTTCGTTGTTTAATGGTATATCAACCTTCGTGGGGTATTTAGTGCCAAAACCATCCTGGTAGAAGAACAGTAATGATACTATTTAACCAACAGCTGGATGTATATAAATTGTTCTTATCTTTTCCGATGTCTTTTGTCTGAAAGTGAACTTAAATGCACGACTGAAGTTTGAACTCGCTTACATCAATGTAGCAGTCTAGTCTTATAGCATATCAACTCTTTTATAAACAATTTTTAAATCTTTCTCAATTCTTTTTTTACAAAACTTTTCTCCTATCCATGACCTAAAGTCGAAACTTGTCGAAATTAATCAAAAATAAATACAAATGAAATATTTCTATTTGCCTTATTCCTTGTGCTCATCAGATGATGATTCTTGGGTCAGAAATGTCTTCGGTATCGATGCATCATTACCACGGACCCTGAGGGCGCTACCAGTATCTTACGATACCAACAGACTTTTTTGGTATTCCGTCACATTGAAGAATGCCAAATTATAATGCCACCATTTTGTATAATACTTTGTTGTATTCACAAATTTTCAAAAACGAAGAGTTATTTCTGTGTTTTAAGATGTAAATTAACTCACTAGATGATACGTCAATACACTGGATGTAGATGAGAAAAGATTTTCCCGAAAACGCACGTACAAATATAAATTTGTCCTTGGGTTCTATCCGACCGTATCAGTGGGATTAGGAAAATACCGTTTCCTGACCGAAAGACAGAGCAGCTTTATATACACAAGAGGCGAAAATCTGTAGTCACCCAGCTATGATACTATGCTTGTCCCGGTACGTTATTGTGGTTCCGTGACTACCACATGCGTTTCCGGGTAGTTGGTTTAACAATTCTTCCTGTGCCCACGTTGTATTTGAAAGATCCACTGATGGGGAATGAAACAATCTATCCAGAATTTCTTCTGGCAGTCGAGGTGGTTCGTTGGAGCAAGTTGCTTAGGTGCCAGTAACTTCAACACAAGAAAAACTCTCCGTCAACAATTAACAATTATTCATTGAAACACAGTGGTGTAACAATAATATATCCAATACATATAGAGAGAAAATGTCGCTTTATTATTCCGACTGCATAGTTTCCTAGCAGTCATCGTAGCCAAGAGAGAGAGAGAGAGAGAGCGAGATAAAAAATGTGTAAGGGTATACGAACAGAGACACCCACTATCCTCTGTCGCTGCCCGGAAGGGTTCTGTAACCGACTCAACTCGACTCTCAACCCATCTCAATTGTTCTGCGGGTCTCAACTTCTCAACAAATTTTCAAAAATACCAATTCTTATATTTTCAAAAATTAAGTATATCGTGGGTGTGACGACATCACACCAAATCATTGTGGCATATCATCATGCTCATCGCACGTGTCCCTAACTTACATTACTAACAATTACTGAAATTTTATCTTTATAAAATATTAAAAATATTACGGTCTTTATTTTTAAAAAAAGAAATTCTGTATGAAATAATTATTGTGATAGTTAATTGTATCAATTATTTTATTTAGTTTGGTCCGGTCGCAAATTATTAAGGGGTCTTTTAGTAAGTAGAAAAGTAAGTCTGTAGCATAGTCACAACCATAATACATATACAACCATACACATATACATGCGGAAACAAAACCAACAATAATGACGAACGAACACACTTCTTTAGAAAAATATACCTCTCACACTTTATTCGAAATGGTTACGAAAGGTTGTGAAAGGGTTATGTTGAGGTGAGTTGGAGACTGAACAAACTGCAACATATTGACCTCCAGTTCCTTTGTCTTTCGCAGCACTTCTTTCTCGTTCTGCTGGGCTGCTCAATCGGGGGTCCTGAGGGCCCATAGCCCTCTGCTGGGTGCTGGTTCTCACTACAGTATCTTATCTCCAACTAACCTGAATCTGTCTGTGGCACCAGATTATATAATTGTTTGACACCCACCTGCTTCTTGTGGGCGTCACATCTGCACCCAATTCAACCCGTTCACAGTCAAGGTTATACCCTGATATCTTCGACCGGATGCACCAGTTATTTACATAGGTGCATCTCTTATTTGACAGCTCGGTCGAGGGTCAATATGTTACAAGTCAAGTTAGAAAGGTCAAGCGCGTGCACAGAGTGGGGCGCTGAGGTATAACACTTGTCGTCAAAATAACGTTGGGAAAGATAGGAACTGTTAAATAAAAAGGATTAATGTCGTAACACAAAGTTTGATCGAGGTAGAATAAAAACATAATGTAAGTTAGGGACACGTGCGATGAGCATGATGATATGACACAATGATTTGGTGTGATGTCGTCACACCCACGATATACTTAATTTTTGAAAATATAAGAATTATCTGAGAGTCAGGCTCCAATCCTGAAATTTTCATTGCCATTACTTCCAGGAATATTCTGATCAGGAGTGATCGTACCTATTAGTGTTCTATCTATGGATAACGTACAACTGTTTTTACTTAAAACCATTTAACTGTGGGCAAACAAATGATTAATACTGAAGTAGATAGCAATGCTTTAAAACATTTAATCATGTGCAAATAAAACTATTAACATTAGATAGCAATACTTGAAACCATTTAACTGTATGCAAAGAATAAATAACAAAACTGTAAACCATTTAACTATTTACATACAATAAATAGCAATGCTTGAAACCCTTTACCAGTATCCAAACAAATGACTAAAACTAAATAAAATTGTTAGTGTTAAATAACAATACTTGAAACCACTTAACAATGTGCAACAAATAAATGGCAATAATTAAAATCATTTAGTCGTTTGCAAACAAATGAACTCTGGGTCGTTTAAAAATGTTTACTACAAACTATTCGTTTACAAATGTTATATATATATATATATATATATATATATATAAGGTTAGGTATCGACTATCCTTTAAGGGTTGATATTCAGTAAAGACAACCTACTAATAATCTTCAAAAATATCAATTTGGTCCATAGATATACCATTAATGGATAAGAGAAGACCTGGGAGTAATGGCCATAAAAGTGTGATTACCCATTCCTCAGTGATCCAGAACAGGAATCTCACCACCAAATTTAATTTAGTGTAGCCCGGAAATCCTTATTTTGTGATTTGTCTTACACTTCCTCAGGAGATGTAATCGGCATATCACGAGCCTCACCTATCAGGTAGCCTAGTCACAGAGAGCCCATGTGTAGCAATACAAAATACGTAGGAGACAGAGATGTGTATTTTTCTTAATAGCATCAACGGTTGTTTGATATTTCCCAGTAGTTGATATAAAGGCAGTCAAGTGGTTGATAATGCGTTTCGACAGTGGCAAAAGCGATGACAGTGACGAGACACATCGACCTCAGCACTCATTTAACTAAATCAAATATGGATGTTAAGCAACAATGAGCCAGTTCAGTACTCGGATGGGTGATCTTTTATTCAACAGCAGTTACTGTAATCCACTTGAGTCCTGTGTACAATTTCCAGTCACAGCTCTTTTTCATCGCTGGATAAAAAATTCAGAGCCAATAGCTGTAAAAAAGCGTAAAAGTAGCTGAAAACTTGCTCTATCCAAAGATTCTGTTCTGCTTCCTTTATCCAACGATTCTATTTCTGTTTATTTAAATCTATTTATCTACAAACCAACGATTATATTTATATGTTTATTTATTTATAACAGAAGTTAAGCAGAAATGTCAGATGGTTGACCACTTAAGCAACAGCGGTAATTGTGCTATTTCCAAATACAGCTAAATAAATAGCAATAGGTTGCCGCTTTTTCAACGGTGAAAAATTAAAATTCAGAACCAATGGTTGTATATGTATGTAAAAATAAAGTTTAGTAGCAGAAAACTTGCTCTATTCAACGATTCTATTCTGCTTCTTTTATCTTCTGTAGTTTTCGTGAACATTACTTTCAAAACAACGTTTTTACTTTTACGTACTCGGTAGACTTTAACCTTGAACTTCCTGTCAGAATTCTGCCAATCCGAACATCTGACATTTTCTAGGTTACGTGATTTGTGTGTGTGTGTGTGTGTGTGTGTGTGTGTCTCTCTCTCTCTCTCTCTCTCTCTCTCTCTCTCTCTCTCTCTCTCTCTCTCAATGTTTTTCCCCTTTCAGCTTGTTATCTTTCTCTTTATTGCTTCATCTCTTTCTGCTCTAAGATTAGCTGTAAACACATCTTTTAGGTTTTTTCCTTTTTTTTTTCTTTTTTTCTTGCGCCGTCCTGAAAATCCCGAAGTTAACCTTTATAAGTAAATTCAAGGAGAAAAAATCTTGATTATCGTATAGGAAATTATATAAATAGTATCATTAAGTTCGGAGTGTTTCAACTATTTTATGCGTGGGATAAAATTAAAAATAAAAATATCTAGTTATATATCGGTCGTGTTTGGGCAGATTTCCTTTCCTACCAATTGGAGTTGAAACGCCTCGTTTCCTAGACCCTTACTCCTTAAGATTGGTTTAAATTCGACTAGGCTTACAAACGTGCTCCAAGAGGTTGAATTACCGTTTCAAAAAGTTTACATGACCTTTCATCGGGTTAACGTATTCTCAATTCTTTCGGTCGGGATTGCGAATCGGAAATTATTATCCAGCCCCTTTATTCTAATCGCGTTATTATATAAAAAAAATTTCCGTTCCTCTGTGACAGATAAAATTGAAAACTAATATCAAATAAAGAATGTTCTTGATTAAGAAATCATTTACCAAACAAAAAGGAAAGAAATATTAACTCTCTTAATGTCTTATTCATTTAAATTGAATGACTTGCATACTGACCCCAATATATTGTTAGTGCTAATATATATACATATATATATATGTGTGTGTGTGTGTGTGTGTGTGTGTGTGTGTGTGTGTGTGTGTGTGTGTGTGTGTGTTTATCCAAAGCCTCTGGCACGGAGAGGATCAATTTTTAAGAGGAACAAAACTGATCTAAATTCATATTTTCCTTCTCCTAGACTTGTTGCCCACATAAGGCTAAAGACGAAAGTGCTCTACTAATTATCAATAGCTGGGGAAAGGAAAGATAGAATAATGCATTAGCTCGAAGTGAAATGAAAACAGGCTTCTTCAGCTTTTCAACTCGGATGGATGATTTCATTTCCAATGATGATGACAGACATACCTCTGCATATATATATATATATATATATACTATCAAAACAAGAATATATTTAGGAGGAAAACAAGAAAACATGAATATTTAAGTATATATATATACATATACATGTGTGTGTGAGTATGCGTGTGTGTGTGTGTATTTGGGCAGCAGTCCTTCATTCAAGGATGTGTGATTAAATAATAAAGACACATTTTGTCTATATGATTTTATTAGGATCCTTTCAAGTTTCCAGACGAGTGTTTTCGTTTCAGGTTGGAGTTGGTATCCTGAGCGCTTTCGGACCTTTCATGGGCCATCACCGGGGGTTAGTTGCAAGTGTAAAGATTTTTTTAAGTTTTGGGTTTTACATAACATTAAAAAAAATTTACGTAAATGTATAGTTAGATTAAACTGATGTGCTGACGATATCGAACGAATTTAAAAGAGAATGCTATCAACAGAAACAGAATATTATCAAGAGAAATTGAATATTAAAAAAAAGACTAAAGGCATTTCAAAATATTGACGCTATTTTCAAAGTTAATTGTATCACTTCTGTTATTTTGGGTATATATATATATATATATATATATATATATATATATATATATATATATATGTGTGTGTGTGTGTGTGTGTGTGTGTGTGTGTGTGTGTGTGTGTGTGTTAGTTGTTTTGTTTTACAACGTATCAACCTTTTTCGGGTCATTTAACGCCGAATTGAATTTCAAACCGTTCAGGTTAGCATAAGTTTAGGTTTTATTTACAAAATGTTAAAAGTCAAAACAGTTCAGTTTAATGTCAAAACAGATTTATGCCTAAGAATTCAGCGTAACATAAGTAAACAGTTTCAATGTCAAAAACAGTTCTATTTCAAACAATTCAATTTAGCATCATTACACAATTTAAATCTATTTAAAAATAGTATTACCAACTGTTCAGTTTAGCATTAGTAGACAGTTTAGTCCTATTTGACCCATAGATAGGACTGTATCAGCTGCTACCACTCTGAGCCGGGATGGACCTGGGAGTGATAGCAATGAAGGTGTACTCCGCGTTCCCCAAAGCTCCAGCTTTAGAGGAACCTTAGCATCAGATTGTTTAGGATACTCGTCTGCAGGGTCTTACCCCTCTGCAGAATAGCAGTTGATATATACTACAGCCCCAGCTGACTTGGAAAGTGTGTGCAAATATGAAAAATTTCATGAAAAGAGTTTTAATGGTATTATATCAGAGCAAGTATAGACATCGAAATATTAGAATTATGGACCCAATAATTTCGTTAATTAGTATCTAAGTGTAGACATATCAACAAATTTCTCGCATAACATCTCTCAGTTGACCTTGTTTAATCTCATGATTTAATCTACTCTCTTAATAAATGCCATATGAAAAACATCAAGAACAAAGAAAGAACAAAATATTTTCCCAAGTTTAAATATTGCGGGTTCTAGCACCTCGCACAATGACAACATATCACTTGACAAACTATAGACGCTAGACAAGCCGCCTTTAACACACGCCCTTCTGAAGATTGTAGAAAACACATGAAACTTAAGTAATGGACAAATTGCATCCATAATTATAATATTTTCAAATACACACACACATATATAGTCATCCACAGACAAATCTGTTTCGTTCTCTCAGAACTCATTAGTGTGGCTAGACAGTATCTCCCCGTAGCTGGGATCGAAACCCGGTTGACTCAAACGCCAAGCCAAAGCTTCTAACCATTTAGCCACGAGGGGATATTAGCTACGAAGTACATTTTAAACAGTTATGAATCACAATTACTATTGTTTACATACATCCGTTCAACGGCCGCCGAGATCTCAATTCAAAAACGAAGAGACTTGCAAAGACGCTAATAGCAACACGATTACTTATATATATATATATATATATATATATATATATATATATATATATATATTACAATAATATATAGTTGTCACTTGGTGACCAAATGCGGTATAATTTGGGTAGGGTTCAAAATCTGTCATAGAGCTATCATACAATAATGAATAAGAAAATATTAGTTTTTATACATATTTAATAGCATGGATGTTTATCTGTGACCTTTAGTTTCATGCCTTCTTTATACGACAATCATCAATCAGAGAAAGAAAGATTTTGGAGAAATCTCAAAAATCGAAAAATACAGTCAAAAACATGTTTACGTTAGACTTCCTATAATTCTTTGAGTGTGTGTGTGTGTGTGTACGTGTGTGTGTGTGTGTGTGTGTGTGTTTGGATTATATTTACGCATTGTGTCATATGTGATCGTATATGTGATTGCTAGTATGTGTGTGTATTATTATACATGCACCGTGTGGCAGATTTGGGGTTGTCTTCTGAATATATGTGTAGCGATGTGTAGCGGAAGTCGCAGGACAGTTGGAGATTTGACAGAATAAAAGAAAATGTGTGTTGTGATTATTTTAACAAAGGAACAAATTTATCATCATCATTGAATTATGAAAAATTGAATTTTTGGATTTGATATATAAGTATAACAGACGAAAATGGGTGCGGATCCAAAACGTAAGAATAATAGTTGAGATAGGAACATCGTGATGTTAAGAGTCAGGGTATATTATTATGTGCTATGGAGTATTATACAATACCAGTATTTGTATGTTGGAATATGTTCTGTGTTACACGGTGCATGTATCATCATACGCGCACACATACTAACAATCACATATACGACCACACGAAACAATACGCAAGTATAATCTACACAAACATACACACGCACTCACAGAGACACAAAGAGTTAGACGAACTCTAACAAACATTCTTTTGACTGTATTTTCGATTATTTCGATTTCTCCAAAATCTTTCTTTCTCTGCCTGATGATCCTATTTACCAACCCCTCTGCTCGGGCAGGATATGACGCAAGGTCAATTTTTAAGCGGAGTTTAACAGGTTTGAATTCAGAGTTTTCCTTCTTCTAGACTAGTCGCCTCACCAAGGCTGAAGAACCTAGTCTGCCCTACTATTTACCTATTTTCTTTGCCTGATGATTGTCGTATAAAGATGGCATGAAACTAGTGGTCGCAGATAAACAGCCATGGTAATATATATATATATATATATATATATATATATATATATATATATGTGTGTGTGTGTGTGTGTGTGTGTGTGTGTGTGTGTGTGTGTGTGTGTGTGTATATATATATATATATATATTGATTTTCATGTAATATTTTGTATAAAGTTTAATGAATCATGAGTAAGTGTTCGGGCATAAAGTTTTGTTCAAATTGTTTTTAAGCTCTATTGGAGTAAGAATTTCTTGAAATAATTTCCATATATATATATATATATATATATAACTACATATTAGGGACTCCTTTCAAATGGGCTTTATCAAAACCAACTTATAAAACTCATTTGATCTGTTTTTTACTCAGCTTTATCGGGAACATAAAATGACTGTTGATTAGAGATATATAACCATTTGCAAAGCTAGTTTTTTTATGGATGAGATTCTTGTATATATTATCAACTTTGGGCATTATCAAAAAATCATATATATATATATATATATATATAATGCATAATTAGAGAGCATGGGTTCATTCAAATAGGCTTCATCAAAAGCAAGAGGTAAAAACTGTTTGATCTATTTTTACTTAGTCGGCAAAATATTGTAAACGTTGATTAGGCTTATTGTTGTATTTCTATCTCATCTCTGTTTCTTCTCAGCCGGTATTCGTCTTCACTCACTGATGAACGTTGTTCCATTTCTTCCCTGCGGGGAAGAATGTTAACGAAGACATTTCTTTTGTGTGAACATATAACTTTAATCCTATAGTGTCTTTTCTTATGCATTACCCGAGTCGTGAATTCGAGGACTTAACATGGAATATAAATGGAAATCGGTATACACAATTCCTCGGCTCTCGGCAAACTAATTGCCATCTAACGTCTAACTTCTAGAACTCCTTGGTCACCTGAGATTATTCAATCACAGCCAAGTTTTCAAATTGATCTCGGGATCAATTAAATTTATTTGACATCAACGGTTTCTGCTTGGGACAACTGTTTAAGTCTTTTTACATTATCTAAACTACCTCTCAAATGAAGCATACAGATAATCTATTATTTAACATTTTATAAAAATTTTCAGTTGTTTTTTTTTTTTTTTTTTTTTTTTTTAGATTTGATTCTTGGACACATGATTAACTTTGACCATTATCAAGAACATCTGATTTCCCCGCTCAGGTGATTGATACTGGTGTTTCTAATATGTGTAAAATACGAAACCCCTTAAGTACTCAGGTTTATCACTGGTATTTCAAGGATCTATCATCAAATTTTTGGTAAATGAAAAGGGAAACCATGTGAAATTTACAGGAAAATGTGTGATGTATACGGAGACGCCTGTTTTTGTTAAAAATGCTAAAATTTCGCTATGTTTGATTTGCCGCAAATCTGTATGGCCTCCAAAATATTTTTTGCTGGATTAAATAATTTTTGCTATAAACAAATTCAAAATAATGCAAAACATTCATTTATGGAAAAAAACCTTTGAAAAATAATCATTTTGCTTTTTACAAATAAATAACCTATATTTATTGAATGACCCTTGTATATATAAAAGGTGCCCTGTCATTTAAAAAAAAATCCCCCTTATTTATTTAATGAGCCTTGTATATATCATAGGTTCCTCCCGGACAAAAATGTCCTCTTTTTGAATGACCATTGAATTTTTCGATTTTTTCTTGTTCCCACTTTCAGTGCCAGTATTTAGAGATTGATTCATTGATTTTTACGGCATGTCGACCCATCGCGGGTTATTTAATGAATAGAGGTTAGGGAATTACGTTCTTATTTGTGTTTTTTGTGTAGTTGTTTCTTTGTGTTTTTTGTGTAGTTGTTTCTTAAGCATTTTTGAACACGGTCCTCTTGCACATCCCTCTCATATCTATCAAATCTATAAACGAAACCTTCAATGACACAACCATTCTTGTCAGAGTGAACCTGGGATTAAAGGCACTCTCCAGAGTTTCAGAGCTAGAGTCTCGCTAAGAGCTGGAGTTTAGTGTCATACTCAGGAAACTTTCTCGAGGGGTCTTATCACTCTGAGGCGGATACTGTCAGTTTATTCCGAGCTCCACCGACAGAGCTAATATTTAGAGAGAGAGAGAGACAGACAGAGAGGTGGGACAGAGGCATTAACTAAGAGAGAGAAAATATATGGACAGAGAAATAGATAGAGGCAGGTAGGCAGACAGGCAAAGAGAGAAACAGACTATGACAGACCGACAGGCAGATGGAGAGGTAGAAACAGACATAGAGAGAAAGATATAGACAGATAGGTAAAGAAGGAGAAAGATGAAATAGGATATCTCTCTCTCTATATATATATATATATATATATATATATAGTCGCGTACCGATGTCATTTTCTGTAAATGAGATGCGACTAACAAAGGCATGGACTGCTATCGATAGGTTATCGGTCATATCGACGTCAGACCTATCAGATAAAATAAAACGCAATTTTTTCAAGCAGCAGTCGTGTCTATACTGCTATATGGATGCACCATATGGACGCTGACTAAGCATATGGAGAAAAAGTTTGATGGGAATTGCACAAGAATACTATGAGCTGTATTAAACAAGCCCTGGAAACAACATCCAACAAAACATCAGCTGTACGGTCACCTACCTCCCATCTCTAAAACCATCCAAAATAAGACGAGCAAGATATGTGAGACACTGTTGAAGAAGTAAGGATGAATTCATGTGACGTTCTCCAATAGACCCTTTCACACGGATGAGCAGGTGTTAGACGGCCAGCTAGAACTTAACAACAATAACTTGGTCAGACACAGGATGTAGTCTGGAAGATCTGCCGGAAGCGATGGACGATAGAAACGAACAGTGAGAGAGAGTCAGGGAAATCTGTGCTAGTGGCATGACATGATGATGATGATATATATGTGTGTGCATATGTAAAAATGTGTGTTGTAGGCCCAAAGAAAGAATAAAAATGTATTTTTAAATCGGTAGGTCCACGATGACATTTGTATTTTTTTAATTTATTTATCTTGTTCTTACATACGTGTAATATATGTGTATGTTTCCAGCTTGCTGCTTTCGTCAGGAAACATATGTGGCACACGGCATTGTTAATGGGGTAATCAAAGGGACTTGAACTCACTCTTGTTCGCAATTTGAATGTTTTCAGTTGGTTCGGTTGTGGGTTTTAGATAGGGGTTATTCTCCTTTTTTTCTAAGAGTGCGTTTGCTTGTGTGTGTGTGTGTGTGTGTGTGTGTGTGTGTGTGTGTGTGTGTGTGTGTGTAAACCAATATGATTACGATTCAGAAATACAAAAAGGAGAAATCGATAGATAAGTAAATTGATAATGAAAAAAATTAAGCTAGACAATCATTTGTCGCATTCTGAAAGGTATTTCTCTGAAAATAAACGTAATACTAAGATTGGTGTTCGAATTGGCTGACTTTAAGACCGCAGTCTAGCCACAGGTACTCCCATTTTATTATCACCTTATAAAAGATACAGATTATTTTCTGTAGTTTTTTTAAATTTTTATTTAGTTGCATACTTACAAACTTTCACCTGCTTAAATCAATATCTATCTAAACTTTCCTCCCGAGAGGGATGATTTAAATAATTTAGATATTTGTAATACGCAATATAATTTCCAAAATACTTTAGTTCACACATTCACCGTTAATGTTTAGATTGACTACTTGATTGGTTTAAAGGCATGTTGACTCGTCAAAGGTTATTTTATGCCTAGAATTTTGGAAATTGCGTTTATTGTACGTTATTTACATTTTTTGTGCAGTTGCTTACGTGTATTGTTAGTTTTTTTTGGGGGGGGGCACACGGTTCTATCAAATACGAATAATTTGTAAACAGATCTATTTGACCCCTAGATAGGAACCTAACATGTACTACCACTCCGAGTCAGAGTGGACCAAGAAATAATGGTAATAGTGAATGCTGTACTCCTCAGAGTTCCAGAACTCGAACCTCGCCACGGGTCTACTGTTGGGAGAGAGGAGGAAAGAGGGGAATAAAGAGAGGGCAGACAGACAGACAGACAGACAGAGAGAAAGAGAGAAAGAGAGAAATTGAAAGCAGGCGGACAGACAAAACGTGACAGAAGGACCGACAGAATGAAACACAGAGAATGACACACAGTAGGAAAGAGATAGACAGACAAGTAGAGTGAGCACAAATAACACAAACAGAATGGTGGGGGAGAGAAACAGACCGACTGCTAGAGTGGGCACAAGAGATACAAGCAGAACGGGGAGAAAGAGAGACAGACGAGTAGAGTGGACACAAGAAACACAGACAGAACAGGGAGAGAGAGAGAGAGAGAGATGAGGTAATTTACTAAGCTTTTTTGCTTAGATGTAGCACAAGGCCGCATGAATTGGGCACCCAATGAGAATCGAACTCACTCGTGTAGGTTTGCTAGTCTACCTTGCTAACCATTACACCACCCGAGTGGGCACAAGAAACACAAACAGAACGGGGAGAGAGATAGACAAGTAGAGTGGTCACAAATAACACAAACAGAATGGGTGGGGGCAGAGAGATAGACAGACAAGCAGACAGGGCACAAAAGACACAGACAGAATAAGGGGGTGATATACAAATGGATATTTGATAAACTAACATGATTACCGTTTATAAATTCAAAAAGGAGAAATCGATGAATAAATGGTAAAAATATTTAACTTTAGGCAGACACATAATTTATCATATAGCATATTCGCACATGCAGAAAATATTCTCCTGTTAGTTAGAATTGGACGGGCTGCTAAGAATTTAAATCAGTCTGTAAATAAGTTTTGAGAATTTTGATGAAAGTCATATAAAATCCAACAACTTTGATGTAGGAATCGTTATCGGTATTCGCTATCAATTTTCGTTTTAGTTTTCCTTTAAAAAATTTCAAGTCCCTGTTGTATGAGGAGGGCATACCATGTTGGTTTTTTTGGTTGGTTTCTTGTATTGTACGGTATCTCAACCTTTGGAGATCATTTAATGTAAGATCCTATTTATACATCTATATTAAATGAGTGAATTCTGATCGAATCGTTTGTAGGTAACATTTCTAAACAAACCAGAGCCCACAGTTAAATGGTTTCCAATATAGTAAAGGATTAAACAGGTCAATGTGACTCACTGATGGGACTCTACCAGATTATACCACTTAAGGTCCGAGCTGACCAGGGAGTAATGGTGATAAAGTGGCACTCACATTATCCAGATTCTCGGAACTGGAGCCTCTCCATGTGATAGTTTAGTGTCATAAACAGGACATTCAATAGGAGGCTACCCTTCCGCACAGATGCAGTTGGCTTATTCTGCCTCACAAGCAAACTGGAGAGGCAAGCCATTGGAAATTACGGTAGATAATGTAATGTGTACGTAGAAACATGTATAATTCAAAAAAAAAATGTTTACAGATGGACTAAACATTGGTTTCTCACTTCAAGCCTGAGTCGAAAAGATAACTTATGAAGTAGAAACACACTGTCTCTCAGTAAAAGAAAATGTTCTGAGCACAAAAGTTCTGGGTGAAGAAAAGCATTCTGACATGTTTTTGAGACTTGAAAGAACTCACTATTGATTTCCTTGAAAAAGGTGCAACCGTAAACAATATTTCCACTTGCCAATTCCTTAGGCAAAAAAACACAATATTTAATACCAACAGGTTGTATCTGTAATAAACATTAAACAAAGTGTTATGACGATATAAGCACCAAAAATAGCGGCTTAAGTTGTGTTATATTTTGCATGGATGTTTATCTGCGACCTTTAGTTTCATACCGTCTTTATACGACAATCTTCAGTCAGAGAAAGAAAGATATCGGAGAAATTGCAAAAATCGAAAAAAAAACAGTCAAAAGGATGTTTACGTTAGACTTCCTATAACTCTTTCTGTGTGTGTGTGTGTGTGTGCGTATGTGTGTGTGTTTGGATTATATTTACGTATTGTTGTATGCAATCGTATATGTGATTGTTAGTATGTGTGTGTATGATCATACATGCGCTGTGTGGCAGATTTGTGGTTGTCTTCTTAATATATGTGTAGCGATGAGTAGCGGAAGTCGCAGGACATTTGGGGATTTGACCGAATAAAAGAAAATTGTGTGTAGTGATTATTTTAACATATTTTATTATTTTAAATTTATCATTATCATTGAACTATGAGGAAAATGAATTTTTTGATTTGATAAGTATAATAGACGAAAATGGGCGCTGGATCTAAAACGTAAGAATAATAGTTGAGGTGGGAACACCGTGATGTTATGAGTCATGATACTTGGTCTTCAGCACCAAAAATAACGGCTTGAGTTGTGTAATATGCGAAGAAGCCATCATACTCAGTTCCTCTCTTTGGATTAAGTGCAGTTAAGTACAAAAAAGGCAAAGAGAAAACTCGTTTTCTCCAAACAAACATTTGAATGATCTTGACTTGGTTCGACATTTTCTTTTTTAAGGAATTATATTGTAAATTGAATGTCCACAGTCGTCCAGTGGTTCTTTATGTCACGCGTCGGTGTTTGTCAGATTTTCTAGTCATGGTAATTTAATTTACAATGATCTTGACTTTTCTCACAATTATCAATGACCCAAGAAAATAAAATATTGTTTTTCTATTTTAAAAAAACAACTAATGACTTCTTCTTTTGTTTTAATTATTTTCCAATTTCTTGATTGCTTTTTTAATTTTATTTTTAGACGATATCTGAGTCCAACAAAAACACAGGCAACTGGATTATCTTTTACCGCCATCGAAAGACGCCATATTGGAGTAAAAATAGTTAAATCGCCACTGGAGCAGTGGCGAGTACGAGATTTGCTAAGTCGATGATTGGTGAGTTAACTCTGAACTTTTATTATAAATTATTCAGTTACTGAAACGCTAAATCTGAATGAAGTAATTCATGTTGTTTACTCATAATCAGAGTTTACGTTTAGAATTTGTCTATTGTTCAGCAGATATTGTGTTATGGCAGAAGATTTTTTTTTGTTAAACTACTTGTGCATAATAAAAATGGCTGCACAAAAAATAAGATGACTCCAATAACAATACACCTCCCTTTCATAAGAAATGGCTATTGCTGAACTCTTTGTTACGTTCTGATCAATGAAAAATAAAAGATTTTTAAATTGCTTTAGGTGGGTATAATTTTCTCACTGTTTATCCAGTACACAAATGCATTTTCGAAAAATGAGATACAGATTGTTTTATCAATATATATACACATGTGTGTGTGTCTGTACACTTGGTTTTTCATAGATTAGATATCAATGGGAATATATTTCTTTTATACATACTTACCAACCCCTCCGTTAAGGCAGGATATGACACAAGGTCAATTTTAAGCCGAGTTTAACAGGTTTGAATTCAGAGTTTTCCTTCTCCTAGACTAGTTGCCTCGCAAAGGCTGAAGAACCTAGTCTACCCTACTATTTACCCATAGCTGGAGGGAGAATAATTGAATTCATACCTTTTCCAAGGGTATTAGTGCTATGTGAAATGCAATCGGTCTCGTCCAGGATTTGAACTCGTGTCGCCGTGTCCATTTTCTAGGATATATTTCATTTATGACTCAATTTCAAAGAATACAAATGTGCAATATATAAAGATATTTCAGAAGTTAAAAATAATAAAAATTTGGTTAAGGCACCGCTGCAAACGTGAACACAAGCATTTGCAAACATCTTTACGTTATCGCTGGTGTTCAAATGGGTGCTGGATACAACAGATAACAGTTTTATGTCAGTTTAATCTGTTCACGTTACCAGCAGTGCTTTAAGGAGAATAGTCTTCACTTTGAACACCAGCGATAACATATTAATTTTTATAATTCTATCATTTCTTGTGGTAAGCAGAATATGCTGATAACACAAAGGCATTTGATACACCAGTTTTATGGCTGGTATTCAAATCGAGGAACATTCTCTTGAATGTTTCCTCGTCAGCATTCTTTTTAAGACACTACTGATTACGCGAACAGATATAATTGATGGAACACTAAGTAATCAACGTCATTAAAACTGATGACCATCCTCTTAAAGACACTGCTTATCCTATTTACCAACCCCTCTGCTCGGACAGGATATGACACAAGGTCAATTTTTAAGCGGAGTTTAACAGGTTTCAATTCAGAGTTTTCCTTCTCCTAGACTAGTTGCCTTACCTTGACTAAAGAACCTAGTCTGTCCTACTATTTACCCATAGCTGGAGGGAGAATAATTGGATTCATACCTTTCCCAAAGGTATTAGTGCTATGTGAAATGCAATCAGTCTCGTCCAGGATTTGAACTCGTGTCTCCGAGTTCATTTCCTACGACGATAATAATTACACCACGGGCACCTCCTCTGCTTATAATAGAAACAAATTCAATTATTACAAAATTATGTTATTGCCAGAGTTCTAACTGATGATCATTCTTTTTAAGACACCGCTGTCAATTTGAACTGACACGATTGATACATCACTATGTTTTTGGTGGTGTTCAAATCAATGATTATTCACATTTAGTCACTGCTTATAATGCAAGCACATACAACTAATTCAACACCGTGTTATCAGTGGTATTCAAACTTATCGTAATTCCTTTGAGGCTCGGCTGATAACGCAAATATCTACAGTTGATAAATTAATGTATTATAGCCGGTTTTCAAACTGATGATCATCCTCTCTAAGACACGGTTGTTAACGGAAATAGATTCCATTGACACATCACTGCATTGTCGGTGGTGTTCAAATTGATTACCATTCTTTCTAACTCTTCTGCTTACCACAAGAAAAGATGGAATTATAAAAATTAATATGTTATCGCTGGTGTTCAAACTGAAGACTATTCTCTTTAAAGCACTGCTGGTAACGTGAACAGATGCAACCGACATAAAACTGTTATCTGTTGTGTCCAAACAGTTTATAACTTGGCCAGATGGAATTGCGTATCTGTATTTTACTGATGAACATTCTCTTTAAGACACTACTTATAATGAGGATAGATGGACTTTCAAACATCACTGTGTTATCGCTAGTGTTCAAACTGATCATCAATCTTTTTAAGATACTGCTGATAATTTGAACAGATGGAATTTCAAATATCACTGTGTTATCGCCGGTGTTTAAACTGATGACCATTATTTTTAAGGCAGTCAAAACATCATTCTATTTTCAATGGTTTTCAAACGATTTTCTTTAAGAGACTGCTGATGACTTGTCTAGATAGAATTGCATATCTGTATTTTATCTATGGTGTTCAAACTAACAACCATTCTCTTTAAGTACCTACAAATAATTCAAACTAATAAAATTGCAAACAATTTTGTTATCGCCGGTGTTCAAACTGATTACCATTCTTAAGATACTGCTGATAACATGAACAGATAGAATTTCAAACATCACAATGTGATCGCCGGTTTTCAAACTGAAGACCATTTTCTTTAAGGCAGGACTGATAACGCGAATTCAAAACATCTCTCAGTTATTGCCGGTTTTCAAACGATTCTCTTTAAGACACTGCTGATAACTTGACCAGATGGAATTGCATATCCGTATTTTATCAGTGGTGTCCAAACTGATAATCATTCTCTTTAAGGTGTTACAAATAATTCAAACATGAAATTGCAAGCATCACTGTGTTACCGCCGGTGTTCAAACTAATGGCCATTCTCTTTAAAACGCTGCTTATAACGCAAAAAAGTGGTATTGGCATATCACTGTGTGATTACTAGTCTTCAATCTGATGACTTTGCTATGTAAGGGACTGCTGATAACCCGGACAAATGGAATTGCAAATATCACGGCGTTATCTTTGGTGTTCAAAGAGATGACAATTCTTTTTTATGACGCTGCTGATAATGCAGACATATGGAATTATTAACATCACAAATCGCTTCAGTTCGTCTTTGTGTGTGCGACGTGTGTGTGTGTGTGTGTGTGTGTGTGTGTGTGTGTGTGTGTAATGGCATTTGTGATATTATTGATGGATGGTATACAGACTAGCTCTCTAAGAATGGGTGTGATTGCTTCTATGTGTGCGTATATATGTGTGTACGGGTGTATACATGTTTATGATTGTGGGTCGACTATGAATATGCATATGTGTATGTGTGTATAGAGGCTGAAAAATATTTGCGTTGGATCACTAATTCTTCCCTGCTCGCCAAAAAAAAACGCATAAAATGGTTCAGCGGCTGAAAAAAAATTATGATCACACCTTTAAGCATCTTTTGGAGACTCGTTGTCAGAAGGTTTTTGCATGTTGACAGGGTGAAAATCCGGAAATAAAAATCTTCCCCTACTGGTCATATATTGAAAGTGAAGCTGCTGCTAGGGAGAATTAGAAGGAACACGCCAATAAGAAGAGACACATGAACAAGTCAGGGAAAAAAAGTCAGTCCGCTACAGCGGCGCAGAGTATCAGACAAAGAAGAAAGGGCTAGAGATATAAAAAGCCAAAAATCTAGCAGTTTTTAGCTTTTAGTTTACGGAGCTACATTGCAAAAAGTGAAGACACCACACAACATCGAATTGTCACACAAACTTCTTCCTCTAAAACTTTATTTAACTTTTTTGTTTTCGTCTTGCTCTTTCCTGATAGGACCGTCTGGGACATATGCATTTCGACTCAACTTGCCGAGAGCTAGCAAATACAACTTGGGGTACGATTCTCATTTTACAAAGTGCATGGCTCCGATTCTATGTTCCCACACATCATCCGATACGGTTTCAGCCGGTTTTTTCACATATAATCATTTGTTGAGTTTTTGTGGGTTTAGTTTCTGAAGTTGGACTCCAGCCAATTTCGAGTAATTGGTTTGAATTCAGTTTCCATACCAAGACTAAAGAGCCCCGTCTGCCCTTCATTTTGCCCATAGCTGAAAGGAGAATAGTTGGTTGCATACCTTTCTCAGGGATGTTAGTGCAATACGAATGAATGCAAAGTCGTTCAGTATTTGAACTTTGGTCACCTGTCTGTTTCCATTACACGTTGAACGCTTCCTAATTGAAATTTGAGTCCATTCTCTTTCAATTGTTGCTCTCAACTGTTTGATTGTAACAGATATTGTACTGGGCGTCTCAAACCTAACATGTTTTGGTTGAACAGCCGGTAAACTTACAAGGGCTTACAGTGTTGGGTGTAATTGAACAAGTGTTTTTTGGAAACATATAAATTGTTCAACTTGTATATATTTACGGGTAAACCCAATATTTGTATCACATTGAGTCTGGATAAAAAAAAACTCTACTGATAATTACAATGAAATTCAACGAAATTGATACACAGGAACAAAAGAATAAATATTTTGTCTTCAGTCATTTAATAATGACGCAAAAAACACACATATGAAATCTAAGTTAACGATTTTAGAGATGTATACAATAAATACCTCGGTTTATGTCAAATCGTCTTTACTGTAGTATAATGGCCTAAGGATTTCGTTTTTATGCCTTTGGGTTTAGTTAGGCTGAGAACCTTTCGGCTCAGTGCATGGGTTACTTAGGTGCAACATTAACGCAGGTGTTCACGCGCGCGGGCAATAGCCCAGATGGAAAACGGGGCTAGGGAGTGCGGGTGATGTCACGCACCGGAATCGCGCGGAGGTTGGGGGGATTTTGAAAAAGTCTGTGAGTTGAGTCTTGCAGTCCGAAGAAGAAAGGTGACTTTCACTTTCTCGCCGAAGCCAGGCCAAAGGCCTTGTGGCGGGCACCACACATGTTGGGGGGCAGATGGAAAAGCCAGTATAGAAAGATTGTACTTCTCTCCTTATGTCGAAAAACCTTTTAACTCAAAGGTAATAAAAAGTTTCGTACCTGAACTAAGAAGTCGTAAGCGTTTTTCGTGTTTCGGGATTCCTATGTTCTATGTATATATATATGAACATTATATGTACGTTTCACACATAGCCATATCATGACTATGGTACATTTACTCTAAATTTCCAAGATCAAATTTCAGTTCAGTGAACGTCATTACGCCCTACATTACGTCACTCAGCAATGTCACCAACGTCATAGTAAACGGACTTGAAATGATTACATTTTTCTTTCTAAATATATTCAAAATAACGTATATGAAAATTATTGATAAAAGATGAAACTATTTTAAAATATAATAAAGTACATAAAATATATAGACACAATATTAACATCAAAAATTCGGAAACAAATGTATGTCGGTGTTCATTGTTCTTAAAAATTCAAGACTAAAATATATTTTACTGTTCGTTAAGTGTAACATTATCTACATTCTTTCGCTTGTTATTTATAGTACCTTTATGTTTTTTTTAATGATTTTTAAGGGGTTTTGTCCGATTTATGTTAGACGCCGTGATAAGTCACGGCTTTTAGAACCAATTCATGACCTGTGGTAAGGTATGACTACATTCTAGGTGTACTGAGTGCCAATTACCCACCAAAGATTATCAATCCATCGCAAATATTAAAGTTGGTTGGTTGTTTGTCTAATATAATAGCCAAGGGATTTTGTTTTATATATCCTGCCTTTGGGTTTAGTTAGGCTGAGAATCTTTCGCTTAGCGCATGGGTTAGTTAGGTGCAAACTTGAGCTCAGGTGTTGACGCGCGTGCAGAGAGGATGTGTCGTTCACAGATGTCACAATAAAAATACCAGATAGGAAGTGTGACCAGGGGATGTGAATGACGTCATGCACCGGAAGCTTGCACGGAGGATTTTGGGAGATTTGAGAAAAGTCAGTTAGCTGAGTTGAGTTTTGCCGTCGGAAGAAGAAGGTTGGCTTTCGCTTGCTCACGGAGGCCTTGCGGCAGGTGTCGTACGTGGTGGGGTGAGGTTGGGGGGCAGATAGAAAAGTCAGTATAAAAAGATTGTATCTCTCTCCTTATGTCGAAAAACCTTTAAACACAAAGGTAATAAAGAATTTTGTACCTGAACTAAGAAGTCGTAAGTGTTTTTCGTGTTTCGGAATTCCTATGTTATATATGTAACTTATGGACATTATGAACGTTTTGCGTACCGGTATGAACATGTCTATTTCACGTATTCATATCTGGCTATGTAACAGTTGGTTTTACAGCAGGCTAAGCTTTTGGGAGTATTTTATACCCAAATTTGTTTAACATCTAAGCTCTCCAATTATATACGTTACAATTGTATATATCAAAAATGGTTTTTAACAGTTGAATACTTCGTACTTCGTTGCAGTATAATTTTTTAAAGAATCACTGTATTTGAAAATCATTTTTTTTAATTATTTAAAACATAACTATTGAACCTATAGACACGACCGTAACAAATGCTACCAATCCAAATCAGAGTATATCTGGGACTACTAGCAAAGAAATGGTGCCACTATACCTGCTTGAGCACCAGAACTGTAGCCTCACCACCAGACTTAGGTTTGTGTCATACCAAGAATACCATAATTTTTAAGCGAACTTTACAATGTAGCCTTCGATCTTACAGAGAAAATGACTTTTATGTACTCTGTTATTAAATATTTTATTCATTGTTCTCACACACTACACATCCTCGCAGCTAATTATTAAGTTACGGCACATGGAAAAATGATGACGATGCATAAGGTCTTACATCCCAAAGATGACATAGACAGACTATATTTGACGAGAGAAGGAGGTAGAGGACTAACCAGTATTGAAGATAAGGTGGATCTATTGGTACGACAACTCGAAGACTCCTTTTAAAAAAGAGCAATAAAAGATTAATTTCAGCGATAAGGAACAGCATAGAAAATATAAATATCAACCAAATAACAACTACGAAACAGAAATGGGCAGAAAAACAAATATACGGATATTTCAAGAGACAAACTGACGAAAACTCTCTCGAGAAGACTAAACTTTCAGAGAAAAATTGAACCTCTTCTAATAGCAACTCAAAACAGGAGACATCTCTACGCTAAAAGGTGGGTCTCTGAAATTAGGGGACAAGTTCAGGTACCTTAGAAGCAAATAACATCAATGTGCGATTAGCGAAGGCATGGATTGCTATCGATTGGTCATTGATCATATGGAAATCAGAGTTAACGAATAAAATAAAACGCAATTTTTTCCAAGCAGTGGTTGTGTCGA
The DNA here is from genome assembly GCA_963585895.1 of Sepioteuthis lessoniana. Classification (NCBI taxonomy): domain Eukaryota; kingdom Metazoa; phylum Mollusca; class Cephalopoda; order Myopsida; family Loliginidae; genus Sepioteuthis; species Sepioteuthis lessoniana. Next base: position 49,780,351 of record OY757934.1, on the reverse strand, counting down.
CTACACAACACCGCATGGATGCTGACTTAGCGTATGGAGAAAAAGTTAGATGGAAAGAGCACAAGAATACTTCGAGTCATATAGAACAAATCCAGGAAGCAGCATCCCACAAAGCAGCAGCTGTACGGCTATCTACCTTCCATCTCTAAAACCATCCAAATAAGACGGATAAGATATGTGAGAGCCAGCTGGGGGAGTAAGAACGAACTAATGAGCGACGTTCTCTGCAGGAGAAGTATTGGACGACCAACTTGAACCTATCAACAACAGCTCTATACGGACACAGGATATAGTCTCGAGGACCTGCCGGAAGCAATAGATAATAGAGACGAATAGCAAGAGAGTCAAGGAAATCTATGCTAGCTGTACGACATGATCATGATCATGATGCTAACGCGAAATAGATTAGACGCAACAGAATAGTAAGTGTAAGTTATGAGGTGATAGAGACGAAACGATTAATCACATGATAAGCGAAAGCAGCGAACTAGCGCAAGGGAAGTACAAGATTAGACACTACTAGATGGGGAGATGATCCACTGAGAATTGTGCAGGGAATTAAAATTTGACTATACTATCAAAGAACTTTATTTGACTATACTATCAAAGAGTATATGTAAAAATTTGACTATACTATCAAAGAACTTTATTTGAATATACTATCAAAAATCTTTATTCGACTATACTATCAAAGAACTTTATTCGACTATACTATCAAAGAACTTTATTTGACTATACTATCAAAGAACTTTATTTGACTATACTATCAAAGAACTTTATTCGACTATACTATCAAAGAATTTTATTCGACTATACTATCAAAGAACTTTATTTGAATATACTATCAAAGAACTTTATTTGAATATACTATCAAAGATCTTTATTCGACTATACTATCAAAGAACTTTGTTTGATTATACTATCAAAGAACTTTATTCGACTATACTATCAAAGAACTTTATTTGACTATACTATCAAAGAGTATATGTAAAAACGAGAATCCGTCCTGGATAAGGAGACACGCTAAATTATCTGGTGTTTTTGCGATACCAACAGATTACCTAATCCTGACCAGAAGACCACACCAAGTTATAATTGATAAAAAAAAGAGAATCTGCTAAATATGGGACTTAGCCATCTCGGCGGACCTCGGAGTAAAAATCAAAGAAAACGAAAAGAGAGACAAGCACTTGGACCTTATCAGAAAAATAAAAAGCAAAAGAACATGGAAGTAACGGTGATAGTAATTGTAATTGGTGCACTGGAATCGGTCCCCAAAGACTTGGTAGGGGAGCTGGAAGAATTGGAAATTAGAGGACAAGTGGAGACTAGGATTGGCCAGAATACTCAGAAGAGTCCTGGAGATTTGCGGAGACTTTCTGTCACTTGGACTCCAGTGAAAGGCCATCAGTAAACACTGAGATGTAGAACTCGCAAGGAATAATAATAATAATAATAATAAAAATGACTCGCATAAACTCCTTTGGGACTTTAACATACAAACGGATTACCAAATCCCGGCCAGAATACTAGACCTCTTAATAATCAACAAAAAAAGAGAATCTGCAAAATTGTAGACTTTATGTCCCGGCGGACCACAGAATAAAACTGAAGGAAAGTGAAAAGAAGGATAAGTACCTCGACCTTGCTAGGGAATTGAAAAACTATGGAACATGAAGGTGACAATTATATTAATCGTGACTGGTGCTTTTTGGTACGGTCAACAAAGGATTATTAAAGAGACTGGAGAACTATGAGGTAGGAGGACAAGTGGAGACTATCTAAACTATAACATTATTGATAACAGCTAGAATACTGAGAAGAGTCCAGGAGACTTGAGGAGACTTGCTGTCACTCAAACTCCAGTGAAAGTCCATCAGCTAAAACTGATGTGAAAAACTCTCAAGGACTAAATAATGATAATTCTAGCACTGGTGTGAAAAACTCGGAATTATTTGAAAATAATAATAATAATAATAGAGGCTGATACAATCAAACAATGGAAATGAAAAACAAATTTTTAAAAATCTCTCAGGAAAACTAGAAAACTACAAGAGACAAAACCCTCTTGCCGAAACCTTATCAAAGGAATTAATACCTGGGCTGTACCACTCGTTAGATATTCCGGACCCTTTCTGAAGTGGACCAGAGATGGAACTTAAACAAATCGACCAAAGAACAAGAAAACTTATGACCATACATAAGGTATTACATCCCAGAGATGACGTTGACAGACTATATGTATCAAGAAAAGAGGGAGGAAGAGGAATTGCCAGCATCGAAGATAGCGTTGACGCATCGATACAACAACTTGAAGACTATATCCAAAAACACGATCGAGGACTGTTTACAGCAATCAGAAACGAAACTGACAATACGATGGACTACAAAATGACAATAACTAGGAAACAAAAATGGGAAGGAAAACAACTCTATGGGCATTTTAAACGACTAATAAACAACATCTCACATGACAAACCTGGACGTAGCTAAGAAAATGAAACCGTAAGTGAGAAACAGAATCTCTTCTAATCGCAGCACAAAACAACGCCGTAAGAACCAATCATATTAAAGCGAGAATAGATAGGACGCAGCAAATAGCAAATGTAGGCTATGCAGTGAGAGATGAAACCATCAATCACATAATAAGCGAATGAAGCAAATTGGACCAGAAGGAATATAAGACTAGACACGACTGGGTCGGCAAGGTGATCCACAGGGAGATGTGCAAGAAATTTTAATTTGACCATACGAACAAATGGTATATGCACAACTCAGCATCTGTCCTAGAAAAGGACACACATAAACTCCTATGGGACTTTGAAATACAAACTGATCACCTAATCTCGGCCAGAAGACCAGACCTAATAATAATCAACAAAAAAAAGTGAACTTGCAAAATTGTCGACTTTGCTGTCCCGGCCGACCACAGAATAAAGCTGAAAGAATGTGAAAAGAAGGATGAGTACCTCGTCCTTGCTAGAGAATTAAAAAACTATGGAACATGGAGGTGACAATTATTCCAATTGTAATTGGTGCGTTTAGAACAGTAAGAAAAAGATTACTAAAGGGACTGGAGGACTTGGAAGTTGGCGGACGAATGGAGAACATCCAAACTACTACATTATTGAGAACAGCCAGAATACTGAGAAGAGTCCTGAAGACTTGAGGAGATTTACTGTTGCTCAAACTCCAGTAACAGACCATCAGCTAACGCTGATGTGAAAAACTCTAATAAATAATAATAATAATAATAATAATAATAATAATAATAATAATAATAATAAGAAGAAGAAGAAGAAGAAGAAGAAGAAGAAGAAGAAGAAGAAGCAAAAAGAGAGACAAGTACTTAGAAATTGCCTGAGAACTGTGAAGACTGCGGAACATGAGGGTGGTGATGATACCTACTGTAATTGGTGCACTTTGAACAGTCTCCAAAGGCTAGAAAAAAGTACTGGGAGAGTTGGAGACCGGAAGACAAATCCATGCTATCAAGATGACAACTTTGTTGAGATCGGCTAGAATACTCAGAAAAGTCCTGGAGACCTGTGGAGACTAGCTGTCACTCAAACTCCGGTGAAATACCACCAACTAATGCTGCTGTGAAGAGCCCACAAGGAGTGAAATGATATTTCCTAATAAACAGTTGTAGCTTCAATTAACAATTTTGAAACAAATAATTTTCTGACAATCAAATAGTTTCCTGTATTCTAATATCAATATAATTCTATTCACTAATAATCATTTGCTTGCACACAGTTATATAGTTTCAAGCATTTCTATCCAATTCTAATAATTTTCAAATATATACATCTAATAGGTTAGAACCTAACAGGTAAAACCACAAAGGATTAGAGTGGACCTGGGAGTAATGACAAATAGAGAATCAAGTCTCAGTGCATTTGCAGAGCTGGAGTCTTACTGCTGGTTACGTTTAAACTTCATACCCAAAACTCCTTTTTGTGGCAGGGTATAATCTCTTTGCAGGGGGTGCAATTGGTGTATTTAAGGCCTCACCGACGAGGCTGTAGAAACTGGGGGAATTATACATCCATTTAATATTTTTGATCATTTGGCTTAATGTCATATAAACCCTTGATGGTTATTTAATGACGAACCATATCTAAATTTAGATATAATATGTAAGTTAAATAGTCTGTTGGTCATTTTATTTTCAAATTATTTAGAGTTAATTTATTAGCACACAATTAAATGGTTTTAAGTATTACTGCTGTTTACATACAATGAAATAGCTTCAAGTATTGCTAACAGGAATAGTTTTATTTGCATACAGTTAAATAGTTTCAATAAAATCCAACATCAGTCATTTGTTTGTACACTGGTAAATGGTTAAACAATTCTATTTGACCTATTAATGAAATGGTAATAGGCGCTAACATTCCAGGTCAGATTGGACCAAGAAGCAACAGCAAAGAAGGAGCACTCTACATTCCCCAAAGCTCAAGGTCTGGCGCCTCATCATCAGATGGTTAGTGTCATACACAGGATGCTCGTTGGGGTTTTAGCTCCTAGCAGAGATGCAGTCAGTGTATTTTACAGAGCCCGCCAACTGATTTTTCCCTTTAATGGGTTATAGTTGTTAATTCATTGTTGTTGTTTTGTTTTTTTTGTATCTGTTTTGATAAGTACCTTTTAATATTGGTTACTTGCCTGAGTGCGGTTGTTGACGAGCTAATTTTACAAAAACATTTATTTCAATGAACTCTGTTCTTATGCTTAGTAAATATTTAGCTATTTCATTGAATAATTTCAAGATGTTATTAGATTCCATTGAAAAAAAAAGACTTTTACCTCAGGCCCTAAGGAGTGGCTAATGCAGCGATCGTGATCCACCGGTAGATCGCAAAGTTAGTGTGTATACGATCGCACGCAATTCAAAAAGATTCTATAAATAGATTTTAGCCTATCCTTTATCCTCACTTTGAGGTACTGAGCAGCTAGTCTGCTGTTACTGAAAATACTATGGCAGAAAATTTTATTACTAAAAACTTTATTGCAGAAAACTTTCGAACGGAAAACTTTACAGCAGAAAACTTTATAACTGAAAACATTTCTACGGAAAACTTTATTGCAAGATAGCTTATTGATGAAAACTCTAGGGCAGAAAACTGTATAAAAGAAAACGTTATTGCAGAAAACTTTATTACTGGAAACTTTACGACTGAAAATCTTAATGCAGAAAAACCTATTGCAAAAAACTTTATTACAGAAAACATTAATGCAGAAAACTTTATTGCAAAAAAACTGTATCGCAGAAAATTCTACTGCAGAAAATTTTATTGCAGAAAACTTTATTACAGAAAATTTCATTGCAGAAAACTTTATGGCAAACAACTTTATTGCAGAAAACTGTAATGCAGAAAGCTTTATTGCAGAAAACTTTATTGCAGAAAATTCTATGGCAGGAAACTTTATAACTGAAAACTTTATTACAGAAAACTGTCATGCAGAAAACTTTTTTGCAAAAAATTTGATTGTAGAAAACTTCATGGCAAACAACTTTATTGCAGAAAACTGCCATTCAGAAAGCTTTATTGCAGAAAACTTTATAAACGAATACTCTATTGCAGAAAACTGTATTACAGAAAATGTTATAAGATAAAGTTTTGACAGATACTAATATTCTTGGTCAAAATCATCCTGGGCATTGTATAAAAACTGCAACTAGGGGTGTTACCCCAACAACTCCAGAGTGGGGAATGTGAAGTTAATCCTTAAACAAGCTTTTAACAGCTCCTAGACTAATTCTGACTTGGTATAGTAGCACCGATTAAATAGTCTTAGCTATAAGTAAAATGCCTAACACGTAATTCTGGTACATAAGTTAGATAAAGAATAAATAAAAGATTTTTTTAAATCGGTAAATAAATTCTAAAAATTTAAAATAAATAAATAAAAAGATTTTAATAAAGATAGATAAATAAATAAATACATTTACAGGGTGATTAAAAAAAACAGATCCCCTATATTTTCGACTGAAATTCATAAATTTAATTCTAGCCTTTTCTTTTTTTCAGGATATGAAGAAGATTCTGTGGATAAAAAATTGGGACCATAGTATTCACCAACATGTCCAGAAGTTCGAGTGGACAAAATTAGAATTATTTTGCTTTATTTTTGTAGAAGTAATAATAAGTTTATGGATTCTGGGTTTTTTGGGGTCACCCTGATAAATAAATAAAAGATTTTTTTTAGATAGATAAATGATTTTTTTTTTTAAATTATAATAAATAAAAAAAATCTGATTGAAATACATTAAAATAAATTATTATTTTTAATAAATAAATAAAAAGACTTTTTCAAAAATAGATAAATGATAAAATAATCTAAAATAAAAAAATTAAAAGATTTTTAATAAGAATGGACCGAAAAAGTTTTAAAATTCTAAATAAATTAATTAAAATATTTATTAAAAAATAGATCAATGAATTAAAAAAATTAAAATAGATAAATAAAAAGAATTTAATGAAAATAGATAAATAAATAAAAGATTCAAAATAAATAAATAAATGAAATTTTTTTTTAAATTGTTAAATAAATAAATAAAAATTTAAATAGATAAATAAATAGATTTTTGAATAGATAAATAAATAAATATTTAAATAATTAAAAAAAATATTTTTAGATAGTTAAATAGATAAAAAGATTTTGAAGATAAATAACAAAAAAGATTTTTAAAATGAATAAATAAAATGACTTTAATAAAAAATAAATGGAAGAATAAAAAACTGAATTTCATTTTTCTTTAAATTTTGAAATGTTATTTTATGGCCTAACCTAAAATAGGCGTCTAAAAAGTAAAATAAAAGAAGACGGTTTCGCTTATACTAAATTGGGAATGTTGGATTAACTTTTGGGTATAAACCATAATTTCCTGCCTGAAATATATAGCAATTTGTCATAGCGTTTTGAGAAGAATAAATCTAATTACTATAAAATGCCTAACCCGTGTAAGCCGTCAGGAAGGATCAATCTTATGACAGTCTGTAAATAGCTGAAAACTGAATTTGAGTAAACTTTAGTGACTAGGAAACTGATACCAACAATTTGTAAGTTGAGTTTACGAGCTTTATTCTCTGCATTGGCGTCAAATCTTTGAACAATTTACTCCATAGAAAATACAGGAGTAACTACAAAACTACAAGGGCACCTCGGGTGGTGTAATGGTTAGCAAGGTACACTAGCAAACCTGCGGCCTTGTGCTACATCTAAGCAAAATGCTTAGTAAATTACAACTACAAAACTACAACGAGCTTTGAGACCTAGTAAGTTTACCAAATTATATCTACTAAAGAAAGCATTATTTAGCTCTTTATTTAGGCGAGTAAGCCTTTTCCTATATGAAGATTATTAAGTCCAGATGTCATTCTAATATGACTGAAAATTATTTGGAAACCTGATTGAGGCTGGTTATCAACAATTACTCTTCAGACTATGCGATCCTGGCTGATTCCATTCAGTGCAAGTCATCAGAGTAATATTAGTGTGTGTCGTTAGTGTATACAATTGTATTGCGCTGTAACGGTTCATTCACAGATGCAAGATTCGCGAACATACATTGTATATATAAAGTATACTTTGTACATATTTAAAAATATATACATATAGCATTTTCAATACAGGTAGATCATTTTGACTTGGCCATCTTAAACGTAGCTTACAAGCCGAAAGTCTGTGGGTCCCCTCACCCAAGGCTATATGAAATTTAAGGCTCTTCTGAAAAAGAATTGATTTTAAAAAATTATGTAGAAAAAATTATATGTATATATATATATATATATACGAGGATCATTAAATAAGTTTCCAGACTGATGGGCACTTTTATTGATAGTGCACACATCAAACTCAAGTCCCCTTCGAAGTAATCTCCTCCGGTTGCAATGCACTTGTTGTACCGTTCCAACAACTTCTGGAAGGCTCTATGGAAGCCCTCTAGTGGGAGCGTGTCAATGACCTTCTTCACAGCCTCTTTCATCTCCTCAATTGTCTCATAACAACAGCCTCTGAGCTTAGGTAATAACCAAAAGTCACAGGGAGCAAGGTCTGGACTATAGGGACGGTGACGAACTGTCTTAATGCCCATCTTGGTCAAATAGTCTGTGACGAGGAATGGAGTTTTGGACTGGTCCATTGTCCTGGTGGAAATGCCACTGACCCGATTTGAAGAGTGCTGGCCTCTTGCGACAGAATCTCTTCCTGAACTCCCTTAAAACCTCATCATAGTAACCCTAACCCTAACGCTTGGGCCAATCAACTCTGGTGTATTGACTTCCTTACTCCTACCACACCTCTCATCATCCCTCACAGACTCCCTGCCTTCCTTGAATCTCTTATGCCACTCAAAAACTGATGCTCGATTCATGCAAGATGCTCCAAAAGCAGTCTGAAGCACTCCATACGTTTCTGTGGCATTTTTTCCAAGTTTAAAACAGAATTTTATTGTATATCATTCTTCCAAATTGTCCTCACGTCCTGATTGCATTTTTGAAATTCACCAGCAGTGACAATCGGGCTTTATTAGGGTGTATTCCAATTGCTGTTTTAGCTGTTCATTTGAAGCTGAAATCATAAAAATTGGTCAATCAACTCATAAGATGTATAGTGAATTTTAAATGCCTGTACAAAATAGTCTGGAAACTTATTGAATGCGCCACGTATATATATATATATATATATATATATATATATATATATATATATATATATATATATATATATATATATACTGAATAAAATACAAGAAAATCAGAAATTGTATTCCATAATAAATCTATTTCGTTTTTTCAAGCACATCAGGTGGATTTCTAAACCAAGTGGTTTCACTTATACTCAGGTGGTGGTGTTGGATTATTTTACCTGTCTGAAATATATTGCAATTTGACATAGTATTTTGAAAAAAATCAATCTGATTACTATAAAATGCCTCGGTTCTTCAACCTTGGTGAGGCAACTAGTCTAGGAGAAGGAAAACTCTGAATTCAAACCTGATTAACTCCGCTTAAAATATTGAACTTGTGTCATATCCTGCCCGAGCGGAGGGGTTGGGTAAATAGGATATGATAAAATGCCTAACCCATGTCAGTGTGATGAACTAAAGCAAAATGAATTTTTTATTAAATACAATTTTTAATTTTCCTATATTTTAACCCAAATGTACATATTTTGCTCTGTAGGTATATTTTGTATCAAATAACCTTGCCTTGAGCACTCTTTCTTTGGATATTCACAGTCCTTATTTACTATATATATGTATATATATATATATATGTTGCATAACAACCAAACATGATTTACGACGTTCAATGAACGAACGAAACACTTCTTTATAAAAATATATCTCTCGAAAGGGGTACACAATTTGTTGTTAATTTGAGAGGTCTAAGACGCCTCTGATCGGCTATGTGTCCCTGGCTCGACTCTCGATTCTGATTGGACTGAATAAATCTGACCGTGTGGTTCTCATATCACGTGGTCTCCTTCCGGTTGCACACCTGCTCGACTGGCCTACCCCGACGCACTGACATCGCCCTGTTTACTAATCACAGCGTGACAGTTTGTCCAAGTACACGGGGTCACTAGGAACGAACCGAAAATCCATGTCATATGTTGTATATATATATATATATATATATATATATATATATATATATATATATATATATATATATATATATTGATGAATTAGTGTTAAAGAATGAAAATTAATGATAAAAGAAATATATATTTGAAAATATGATGACCGAAATGTTTAGATCCTCAAGCTATTGCATTTTTAACTTAAAAATTAGTCAGAACTTATTCCATTCTATTAGGCCAAGAAGAATCAATCACTTCAATTATAACTGTGTATCTTCAATGGTTCCTCTTTTTAGTTCATCTTTTAGATGGTATTTATTCATTTATATGTTTGGTTAACATTTGGTTCGATAATTAAAATATATTCTGCCTATTTTGGTTGTATCTTGTCATTGTAAGATAGAATACGCTGATCGTATCCCCTGCTGAGAGTTAAACCACCCGAGTTACGGTACCTGTTAAAGTCCCATCTATGAGTCAAGTAAATCAGTTTGAAAATTATTAGTATTAGATAGAAATAAATGAAACCATAAAACTGAGTAAATTGTATGTATTAAGAATAATTACTTGAAGCTATAATTACTTTCAAAGGATCATTATCATTATTAACTACTTGAAATAATATATTTGCTTAAAATATATGAAACCATATAATTGTGTGCAAATTATTAGGAAACCATAAAGTGTTTGTATTAAGAATAACAACTTGAAGCTATAATAGATTACAAAGGATTATTATTATTAACTACTTGAAATAATATATTTGTTTAAAATTTATAAAACCATATATCATCTCATCATCTTGTCGTGCCACCATCACGGATTTTCCTGATCCTCTCTCGCCACTCCACCCTATCGTTCATCGCTTCTGGCAAGTCCTCAGGGCTACATCCCGTATCCTCACAGAGCTGCTGTATGTAGGTTCTAGTTAGTCGCCCTGCTTTTACTCGGCCATGTGAGGGGGTCCATAGGAGATCATCACTTATGAGCTCGTCCGTACTTCTCCAGCAGTGTCATGCATGTCTGGTTCGCCTATCTTTGATAGTTTTCGTGATGGGTAGTAGGTGGCCGTATAGCTGCTGCTTTTTGGGGTGTTGCCCCCAGGACTTGTTCAATGTTGCTCGCATCATTCTTGTGTAGTTTCCGCCGAGCTTTTTCTCTATCCGTTTAGTTAACGTCCATGTAGTGCATCCATATAGAAGTATCGACACGACCGCTGCTTGGAAGAAACTGCGTTTCGTTTTATCGGTCAAGTCTGACTTTCATATTACCGATAGCCTATCGATAAACCATATAATTGTGTGCAAATTAGTTTCTATCAGACCAAAATTTGTAATTCCAGCATAGATGTATGTTTGATTCATTCTATAATGTCGAGATAATAAATTGAGATTAGGGTTTTCGTAACACCGTTGTTTAACTTTTTGGTGTTCTTCTTGGCTACCGTACATTAAAATTATTCACGTTATGAACAAAATAAACCACTACTTGCATATAAACAGAAATAAGATAAGTAATCACTGACTGATTGATTTTAATAGTATGTCAATCCTTCTACCAAGAAGTTAAGGAACTGCATTGATTGTATGTTGTTATTAACATTTTTAGTAGCTTCTAAAGTCTTTTGCAAACGGTTATATAATATGAAATATTTCTATCTAATACAAATAATTTGCTCACAGTTGTATGGTTTCATGTATTCCTAATATCTAAACCTAATTATATGATTTCAAGTAACTATTTTATAATAATAATTTGCTTACCCAGTAATATGATTTCAAGTAACAAATAATAATAATAATAATAATACTTTGTTATGGAGGTGGCCGTGGTGTAATGGTTATCGTCGCAGGAATTGGACACGGCGACACGAGTTCAAATCCTGGACGAGACTGATTGCATTTCACATAGCACTAATACCCTTGGGAAAGGTATGAATCCAATTATTCTCCCTCCAGCTATGGGTAAATAGTAGGGCAGACTAGGTTCTTCAGCCTTGGGGAGGCAACTAGTCTAGGAGAAGGAAAACTCTTAATTCAAACCTGTTAAACTCCGCTTAAAAATTGACCTTGTGTCATATCCTGCCCGAGCGGAGGGGTTGGGTAAATATGATAATAATACTTTGTAAACTTTGTAAAATTAAATGGATAGCTTCATGCATTTATTATGAGCTGAACGTTTTTGTTGATAGCACACTACCACTTCTCATAAAGCTAAAAGAAGCTAATTCAGATTTCTGTCTTAATTTCTGTGCAGTTAGGGCTCTTACAGAGACTAGAAGCCTACAATAAATCAAAAATCTGGGTGGATCTAAGAAAATTTTTAACGGTTATATATGGTATCAAGTATTCCCATCTAATACAAATAATTTTCAACACTCCGAGTCAAAGTGGACTTGAGAGTAATGTTAATAAAGGGGCACTCCACAAACGCCATATTGGAACCACACCTTCAGATACAGTTTACTGCTGTATCCAGGACTTTTTGAGGGGGAGGGCGGCCTTATCCTTCTGCAGCGGATACTGTCAGCTTATTCTAAGCCTTGCCGATAAGATTTCAGTTTAACTCTAAAAATTAAATTTATGAAAGAAAAATCCATATTTAAATAAAATAAATCAAAGTACATGAGAAAAATTAAAGACTTTTTTTTGTTTTTTCAGGCAACCATGAATTGCACAAATGAAAGTTTCCTCAACAATACGGGGCCCAAGAGCCCCGACGAGATGGTGCTGGCGCAGATCAGCAAAAACATTATGGAAATTGCAGTGCCAACAGTTTGTGTTATTGGCTTGCTTGGAAATTTGCTGAATATGATTGTTCTAAGTAGAGAGAAAATGCAGAAGAATTTGTCAAAAATGGAAAAGTCAGCTCACTACGGCATGATTGCCCTGGCTTTCTCTGACTTTATGTTTTGTTTGTTGGTTTTGATGTTTACAATTATTCCACAAGAAAAATGGTGAGTATCAATGTTTGGTAGAATGTTATTCTTTTCACGAAGATTTTTTTTGAAGTGCCGCATAGATTTTTTTAAAGTATGGCATAGGTCTTTTTTTAAATACGATATTAAAATTAAATGGATAGCAAAGAAGTTTTTAAAAATATGCTAAAGAAGTTTTAAAATTCTACCGGAGGATTTTTTCCATAAACTAGCGGAGGATTTTTAACAATTTACGATTCTTTACTAATTCGTCTCTCATCTCAGCTAAAGACTTTACTTTTTATCTCTATCTCAGGGAATTTTTCTTTTGTACCATCAAATAAATTATATTCAAACATCGAATTTTGCATCGTTTTTTTTAATGATACCAGTTAAACCATCTAGTTATCTACAAGTTCCTTTCGGATTTCCTAAACTTAGAACTGTTCTATGTCTAAAACGTTTAAAACATAGCAAATAAATTTTTAAAAGATAGCTGAGGTCTTTTTCCATCAAATGAAGTAGAAGTTTAGCGGTCTTCCAGATTTCTACCAGTTTATCATTCGTCTTAACCAAAAACCTTCCTTTTCATCTCGAGTTCCAGGACTTTTCTCTTAAACCGAAAACTATCAATTTTTCAGTATCAGACTTGTCAACTAAAAATATCACATCATCAAACCATTCACGACATGTTTTGTTATTAGTATTACAGTCAAACTAGTCTCTGAGATATTCTTTTCTTAGGTCACTGATGTAAAATGATGCATAATCACCGGTGATTGCTATATCAGTGATGACTAATGAAAATGGTGGAAAAGAAACGCAAAAACACGGCTCTCCTAGGGTATTAAAACTTTTGTACTTTTCTTCTCTCTGTTCTGTTTGTGAGACCGTGGAAGTTTGTCAAAATGGATAATTCAATGTGCGATCTAGCTCCTTCGTTTTAATAGGAATCGTCTCTTACCGGATCTTTAAATGGTTCACTCGTTCTCCGTACACGCGAACTAAGGTCTTGTCGTACCTCAGCTACGATAAAGAAAAGGATATTCGTGATACCCATAACCTTTTATTGGGATTCACAAAACACCAACTCCCATTTCTGCCTCGCATTTCCAGCAGCATCTGGCCAGCCCTCGTCTAATATTTAGATGCTAAATTGAGTCCGGTAACCTCACTAGATCCTGGTTAATTGTTTTTAGTCCGAGATGCTAGTTCAAGCATAATTTGCTACTCCTAGCAAACCCGACGAGATGAGGAACTTTGTTAAATCATCGTTCTGTCGTCAGCTGATATTTTTAATAATTTATCTACTTGCTTCTCGGTACCATTCGTTTGAAGTCGCGATACATACTTCATTATATTTATTATATACTAGATATGAAGCGAAAGGAAATCAGCACTCATTGGCACAGAGAATATTCACACTCTCCGACATTATATACCGCGTCTAGTTGAATTCGAAGCCGCCGAATAGGAAATAAGACTCTAATGACATGCCACTAGAGTGTGTTCAAGAGAAAGGAGCAAATGATTTCGAGGATGTTGCACTGATGATGGCACGATCAATTTTTTTAAAGAAATATAGCTTGAGAGTGTAAATATGTGGGTATTACAAAACCTATAATAAGACTCACAGAAGACTTGAAAACCAGTGTGCAAACTAAGTTTGTGGAAATCTTTCTACTATCAACGTGAGGAGGCCCTCTCTAGGGATCCTTCTCTCTCTCTCTCTCTCTCTCTCTCTCTCACACACACACACACACACACACACACACGTCACTCGATTTGGACTTCGTTACAGTAAACTTGTGAATGCAACAAATGAGAAAACAAAAAGGCTACATCTTGATTTGACAGTTCCGGTATGTGATGCAAAAGTATGATGGTATTGTAAGATTCGACTGGAATGCCATGGGTTAATGGTAATAATGCTTTGGCGGTGAAACAATGGCTGACTTTATGATCATCATCTGAGGAAGGTATTCTTAGCTGCGCAACTTTTATTTCGTTTGCAGCAGCATCAAGCAATGGCTTACAACAAGTACTTGAATGAAGACAGATAGATAGATAGATAGATAGATAGATAGATAGATAGATAGATAGATAAGAATCTGAAATAGATTCTGAAAAATAGAAGACTCTCCTTTTTTTTTGTATTTTTAACAAACACCCTCTAAAATTTAACAATTGCACCTTCAAATCAAATCATCACTCCTTCCAATAAAACCATCATTCCTTTAAATATGACCATCCCTCTTCAATATAAACATCATTCCATTCGAAATAACCATCATTCTTTCAAATTTACCTATCGCTCTTTCCAATATAACCATCGCTCATTCAATATAACCATCATTCCTTCCATCACCTTTTCAAATATAACCTTCCCCATTCCAATATGGCATCACTCCTTCCAATATTGTATCATCCCTCCCAAAATAACTATCACCCCTTCAATATACCCATCACCCCTTCATATATAGCCATCAGACGTTCCAATATTGCATTATTCCTTCTCATCCCTTCGAATGTTACCATTACCCCTTCCAATATAACCCAGTTTGAACCATTTATTAAATATATTCCTTTCTATTTCTTTCGTTCTCGTTTCAGCTACGATCATCGGAGTGTCTGGTTGTATCTGGAATGGATGCTTGGTCCGACCATCACTATTTTCATCATTATAAGCACTATCATGATTGTTTACATGGCGGCGGAGCGATACCTGGCCGTATGCCATCCGTTCAAGGCAAGGAGAGTGATATCGCTGCGGCGGACGCGTATAATCATTGCCCTGGTATTCATTGGCTGTGCCCTGGCCACCATTCCAATATTCATGGAACGGACCATTGTGGCCAAAGACAGGGACGGACAGCAACTGTTCTGGATCGAGAGGTATTTCTCTACGAAAGTGGTCGGCATTCGCCGCCTCTGCTGGTCAGTCCTATTCGATATCATTCCATGTGGTCTTCTCATCTACTTTAACACATGTTTGATTTATAGCATACACAAGGCCAAGAAGCTTCGAATGAACATGGCGCCTCTGAACTGCGGTGAAGAAAGGCGGTCCACAATGAACCGTCACTCCAGCTATTCCAGCTACCGGCACAAGTCGCCCAAATCGACCGCACAGAACACGGTCGGACCCGGCTGCGCCACCACTACCACCACAGCCGCTAATTCATCCCTACGCACCGACCATAACAGCGTTTGCCACGACCGATCTATGTCCGTGCGCGGAGCTGAGATCGAGGCGCACTTGAGAACTGAGGGTCGTTCTATGCGCTCACAGTCCGTCACCCACAGGCGCCGTCATACAGACACTGCCCTAAATAGTGTCACGGCCACCCTCGTGTCGATTGTAGTCATGTTTCTTGTTCTGGTATCGCCATCGGAAATTCTTAAGTTTTCTTTCAATCTGGCCAAAGTCGACAGCGCCCTCTCTGGTGTAATTCGGGACGTGACGAACTTTATGCAGGCCTTGAACTTCTCGGCAAATTTCATCTTATATTGCGTCATGAACAAATACTTCCGAGAGACTTTGGCTGCCATGTTCTGTTTTTTTACAAATGTCCAGGTGGCGCTGTCAAAAAAATCCGAATACCCGACAATCACTCTCAGGGGTTCTCCCTCATCTTCGTGAAGAATTTAAAATAAAATAAATTCCGAACTATTTTTTTTTTTTTGTGAAGAATAAAATTTTTTAAAATGTGGGAAAATGTAACAGTAAATAAATTTAAAGAATAAATTAAATTAAATTAAATTAAAGATGCTTTAACATCACGAAAAAAAAAGGGATGATTTTAATTTCATAACAATAAGTAAAATGATAGGAAGATATTATGTACAAAAAAAATGGACGAAGCGGACTAAAAAATCGCTTTTATAAATGTTTGATGTTTCTTAAATGGTTTTTGTTATGGCTGTTATTGTTGCATCATGAAAAAAAGGTTAATTCAATAAATCCAAAAACAACAAACTTTTCTTTTGAAATAAAACCCGGGAATAAAGTCTGTTTTCTTTTCAGAAAAACAAGTGTTGACTGAAGATATGGTAGATGAACCTTGAAAATGATATTTGCAAATTAACAAAAAGTGAACTCATAGGTCAAGTGAAAAGTTTTGCAATATTTTAATACGTGCTAGTTTTCAGCCTGAACATCAGTTGATGGGGGCAGTTGGGGTGTCCTCGAGGTGTAATGGTTAAAGCGCTGAACTGCGGAATTGTAGGACGCAAGTTCGAACTCAAGTCGCGCTATTACGTTTACTTTCGGACAATTTCCTTTGGGAAAGGTATGAATTCTCTTATCCTCCTATCTATGGGTTAAATAGTACCACTAATGTTCTTCTAAAAGGATGGATTGGGCATTAAACAACCCTCAAAGGTTGATATACCATCAAAAATAAAGAAACCAAGTTAAACCTTTGAAAGGAAACCGCTGTAGTTTGTACTATCATGGAAGTTAATGTGCTGATACGTGTTGTATTGCCTCACCCTATGTGTGATTTGAAAACTGCACAGAAGAACGAGCAATTTTGACTAATTTGGGAGCTTTATGCTTGACGAGGTCGAATTGGGTCATATCGTCGCAGAAGCGACGCAAAACATTCGTTGTGCGAAGGTTAAAAGTGCTGGTGATCACTGTACAATAACCAGATGTTTTTAAAATTTTTACTGTAGTTGCAAGAAATTCGATGATCAGGTAAGGTCAGGTAGGCCTAAAACCCTGGATTCGGAGGCTTGCTTTAAACCATAGATGCAAATCCGATGAGTTGCGTTTAGAAAGTATCAGGCGAGCTTGCTATCTCACAGTCCAGTGTGTTTCGTCACCTTCACAAACTAGCATCAGGAGATGTAGAATCGTGCCTCACATTATCAAAATATTGCAAAACTTTTGACTCACTCTAGTATATACACGACTTGGCTTTTTGCTCTTATCATATAAAAAGATCAAAGGTTAAAGAAATATATACATATATATATATATATATGTGTGTGTGTGTGTGTGTGTGTGCCTGTCTGTGTTGTGCGTATATGTGAGTGTGCGTATGTGTACATGTGTGTGTGTGTGTGTGTGTGTGACACTTTCATGGCAGAGATAGGTTTGGTTTGGTTTGGTTTGGTTTCTTTGTTTAATGGCATATCAACCTTCGTGCGTTATTTAATGACAAAGCTATTAACTGACCGCTGGCGAGGGGATTAGGAAGTTCATATCTTTCCCAAAGGGATTCAGAGGACTGCTCGTTGCGTAGTGGCTAAAGTGCTAGACTACGACATTGCAGTAAGCTAGTTCGAGCTCTAGACATGCTATTATGATCATATTCGGACTTATACCCCTGGGAAAAGGTATGAATCCCCTTGTCCCTCAACTAGGATTTAAACAGTATCCCTACTGTTATTCTGCAAGGATGGCTTTGGCATTAAATGGTTCAGGAATGTGGATATGCCATTAAACAAAGAAAGAAACCAAGAGTATTAGTTCGAAACTGAGCTTAATAGCGCAATTGAACTTCAAATTTGGTTTCTACGATGTTACAGTCCAGTATCTTAGCCATTTCGGTGCGAGGATTCCCTATATATATATATATATATAGGGAATCCTCGTGGATTATATATATATATATATCCACAGACAGACTGCATCGTTGTATTACAACACTTCAGTGCGGCTAGAAACACAAGATTCTCGAAGCTGGGATCGAAAGCCGGCTGACTCATACACCAACCGAAGATTCTACCGCACTGCTACGAGGAAACTAGCATAAGCGAAGGAATTCTAAACGCTTATCTATCACTTTCGTTTAAGGACTACCGAGAGCTCAATTCATTCGAAGATCCTTGCCTTACGTGAGTGGCAACCGTTCCTTCCTTCGCAAGAGAACTCAACCTCTTACCCCATATATATATATATATAGGCGTAGGTTTTGTAATAAAGTGAGAGGAAAGGGATTTTAAATGTAAAAGAATTCATACAATTCGATTTTCTTGAATGCCAATCATCCATTTTTTACTAGATTTTGCTATCTACCAGAGGACCTTATGCTAGAAGGAGAGGAGAAAGGAGAAGAGTGAAGAAAAGAAGGTTATCCTGAGGTTGACGACGCTACATCACTCACTGTTTCGTGGAATAATAAACAAAATTGGATGACAAACCAAAGTTAACAAACAAGGAAAGGTATATTTATAATTTAAAAAAAACAACTCGAATAGATGAAAAATTCGTTTGACAAAAATTTCACTTTAGTAGGCAGTCCCGGTTACACGAAAATGATGTTCGATGCTCGGAGCATAATAATTATGCTGTCAATGA
Source organism: Sepioteuthis lessoniana (assembly GCA_963585895.1). Classification (NCBI taxonomy): domain Eukaryota; kingdom Metazoa; phylum Mollusca; class Cephalopoda; order Myopsida; family Loliginidae; genus Sepioteuthis; species Sepioteuthis lessoniana. The sequence continues at coordinate 49,761,527 of OY757934.1, read as the reverse complement.
TTGTTGGGTAAAAGGAAGTTCTTTGGTGATATTGTATTTATAGGGTAAACGAGCGTTTATCTTTGGGAGAGCCAGTAGTGCTGCATGAGAAGTTTTATAAAAGTTTGATTGGGTTTCACCATGTGTCCGTCGTTGTGTTAGTTGACACTATTGCAAGTTGACACTATTATCAAGTTGTTTTAGCTCAGCTAAGCCCGCTGAAAAAGACAGGAAATTTAGGAATTTATGTTCCAGGGACTCTGCTTGTAGTGTTTTCTACTTGATGAAAAGGGGTTATGCGACCTACTCCCCACTGTGGCTGTAGAGTAAGTAGTCAACCGATGTCCCATGTGGTCGCTTACAGTCTTATTTTTGACATTGACTAAAGAATCATGAATCTTAACGAGATTTAACGTAGAATATAAGATTTATGAAATTTGTAAAGGAAGAAAAAACATTGTAATGTTTATATCTAGTATTGATGTGATATGTATATGTATATAAACCCAACCCGACTAGAGTAATAGCCTATATTAAATAAACCCCTCACACTTAACACGTCGTCTAAGCCCCCTCACATAGTTGTATTTCTCGTCTATGTGCAGCTCCGTTCGGGCCCCGTTCCAAGGTCCCAATCTCTGCACAGCTCTCGAAATGGTGAGGTGTTTATAATTCAAAACTGTCCAGGGTGGTACAGCTTAAGTCGTGGTTTTGCCTAACCTGGTTGCGTTGTGATTCTTATTGATTAAAGAAACGATTGCTTCTCCAACCAATAAGCAGTAATAATCTTCGGTGACCAATGATCTGAACAGGTTGAATCGGTCCCTTTTCCCAAAAGAACGATAATGCCAGTTGATTAAATATAAACAGTTTAATAACAGTAAATTAAGTGAAATATAAACAACTCTCTTATGCCACCTACAGATATACAAAACAGAATACAGCGTCTGGGCTGATTATTATCTATTCATATTTACCAACCCCTCCGCTCGGGCAGGATATGACACAAGGTCAATTTTTAAGCGGAGTTTAACAGATTTGAATTCAGAGTTTTCCTTCTCCTAGACTAGTTGCCTCACCAAAGCTGAAGAACCTAGTCTGGAGGGAGAATAATTGGATTCATAATTTTCCCAAGGGTATTAGTGCTATGCGAAATGCAATCCATCTCATCTTGGATTTGAACCCGTGTCGCTGTATCCATTTCCTAACCATTACACCACGGGCACCTCCACGGGCTGATTATTATCTATTGGTCATAAATTAACTTCATTAACATAGTCATTCACTCATGAGTTTGTAAGTATGTAAGTTGGCTAGTTGATGCTTATAGGGAGTTGTATCTCGGGCGACTGCTATCAAAATTGCAGATGTCCTATGTGTCTCTCCTAATACGAGTTGATCCCTTCTCTTCGTCGTCCAAACACCAACTAACTTGTGACGTTAAAAATCCAGCCATGATATGCACAATCCAAATTTATTCACCTGTTGAAAATACTTTTCAAATTATTGTTCAAAAGGTCACTTCCTTTGCTAACAAGAATTTCATTTCGTTCTTGGGTCTACTAAATAACCCAAAACAACATTTCCAATATTATTAAACCACTGTCAATATTGTCACCTCTAGACAGCTTTGAAATCAACAACACATTTTAACCTCTCGCTATGTAGGGTCACAGCTGTATCTTCTCAACAATCAACTTGTTCTCTGGGAAAATTACAAAAATCTTATTTTTCACATTAACCTAATCCAGACAGCTGCAAAGAAAATTATAACTATGATATTCTTAAAAATAAGTTAACCTTGTTATATTAAACGAGTTAACTTCATTAAATACATTATGTATATATATATACATACACAAGGCAGCGGTTGTGTCGATACTGCTATATGGATGCACCACATGGACGCTTACGAAGCGGCTGGAAAGGAGGCTGGACGGAAATTATACAAGAATGTTGAGAGCAGTATTAAACAAGTCCTGGCGACAACACCCCACGAGACTCCAACTATACGGACACTTGCCCCCCATCACAAAAACTATACAAGTTCGACGAACCAGACACGCAGGACACTGCTGGAGAAGCAAGGACGAGCTCATAAGCGATGTACTCCTGTGGACCCCCGCACATGGATGTGCAGGAGTGGGACGACCAGCACGAACCTACATACAGCAGCTGTGTGAGGACACGGGATGTAACCCTGAAGACCTACCGGAGGCGATGGATGATAGGGAGAAATGGCGGGAGACGGTCAGGGATATCCGCGCAGGCGGCGCGACATGATGATGATGATGATGATATATATATAAATGTGTGTGTGTGTATATGTATATTGTTATCAACAAACAGACTGTTTTGTTGAATCACAACTCGTCAGTGAGGCTAGATTCGTTATATGCTTTAAGCTGAGATCGAAACACGGCTGACTTTACGCCAGTCGAATATCTTACCCCTGAGATATCGTCAATTTCAGCTTAATCGAAGTGATTTTTAGTTATATATTCACATGTACGCTATCGGCTACCGGAATGCTCAATTCAAGAGAAGAGCTTTGCATTTACGCGTATGTGGCTGCCGGTAATCCCTCAGACTAGTGCTCAATATATATATATATATATATATATATATATATATATATATGTGTGTGTGTGTGTGTGTGTGTGTGTGTGTGCGCGTACGCACGCGCGCCCTTAGCGTAAGCGTTATCTTTGAAGGAAGTTAGCCATCTGTGTTTATTTCCTGGACGAAACCGATTGCATTTCCGAGTCGTAAGGAATTAATCCAGAAGTGAGTGAATTGTTTTCAGACTGGGCTTTTTACTCTAAGTACGGCAACCAATCCAGGAGAAGAAAAACACAGAATTCAAACCAACATTACACAACTGAAAAATTAATTATGTGTCGTATCCTGCCAGTGGAAAATAATTTGAGTATATACATATATACACATATATATATATATATATATATATATACATATATATATAGAGAGAGACAGAGACAGACAGACAGACAGAAAGAAAGAGAGTGAGGTTGGTTTTTATGGTAAATCAACTTTTGTGGGTTATTAAATGACAAATTCTGTATATATATATATATATATATATATATATATATATATATATATAGTTATAACAAAGCTAAAATTAATAAACTTATAGTTATTAAAAGGTAATTTTATGTTAGATTAGGTTCTGTTATTTAGTTTAATGGCATATGAGCCTTTATATCTATTTAATATCTAATCCACTTTATATATATATATATATATATATATATAAACATGATTTTTGATAAAGTTTATTTTTAGACGAGTCAGAGCTCATTTGTTTTTACTCAATTAAATAGTTTCAGGTATTACTTTTTATTGTTTTCACACAGTGAAATGGTTTCAATATTGCTATTTATTTTTTTGCTCTCAGTTAAATGATTTTAAGAATTGCAATTTAACATTATCTATTCTATTGATCTAGTAATCCTATTTAATATAATACTAATCATTTCTTTGCACAGAGTTAAATGGTTTCAAATATTGCTATTTAACTCTTATATTTCTATTTAATATGGATTATAATCCCTCTTAAAAAGTGAACTGTCCTATTTGACCCATAAATGTGACCCTAACAGGTGTTATCTCTCCAGAACCGAGGCCTCACCATCGGATGGTTTTGAGTCCTATCCGAAAAACACGTTCCGCGGGGATAGGGTTCTTACTCCTCTACCGAGTTGCAGTTGGTATATTCTACAGCTCCAGGTAAAAGGGCTGAAAATGTAATTTTGAATTAGAAATATTGTAAGTATTAAGAGCAAATTTAACCACAAAGGAGGTTAAGTTAAAAGCATCTAATCTTAGTTTGATAATACGATATAAAATAATTAGAATATAGAATACCTTTATGGAGGTGCCCGTGGTGTAATTATTATCGTCGTAGGAAATGAACACGGTGACACGAGTTCAAATCCTGGACGAGACTGATTGCATTTCACATAGCACTAATACCCTTGGGAAAGGTATGAATCCAATTATTCTCCCTCCAGCTATGGGTAAATAGTAGGACAGACTAGGTTCTTCAGTCTTGGTTAGGCAACTAGTCTAGGAGAAGGAAAACTCTGAATTGAAACCTGTTAAACTCCACTTAAAAATTGACCTTGTGTCATATCCTGCCCGAGCGGAGGGGTTGGGTAAATAGGATAATAATTAGAATAATGCTCTTTCCATCCACTATCTTTTCAATTTCATCCCGCAAATCAATAGATTCTGAGTTCGATCCTCAGCAGATGTTCCATATTTGTACTCAAACAAGGTAACATTAAATTTACTTTCTTTCTTTTTCTCTCTTTCTCTCTCTCTCTCTCTCTCTCTCTGTTTACCTAACCTCTCCACCACTAGAAAGATGTGGCACAAGGTTGTTTTTCAAGGGCAGTACAGTTGGTTTGAATTCAGAGTTGTTCTTCTAGATTGGCTTTCTTACCAGTATCTCTTACTATCTACTCACCGTCGCGCTGTTTCGTTTACTTTTGGATTAATACCCCTGGGAAAGTTATGAACCCTTTTATCGCCACGAGCGATGGGTTGATTAGTACCACTGCTTTTCTTCAAGAAGGGTGGCTTTGGCATAAAATAACCCACAAAGATTGATGTGCCATTAAACAAAGAAAGAAAACCTTATTACCAATCCTCAGCTGAGGAAAGAAGGGCACCTCGGGTGGTGTAATGGTTAGCAAGGTAGACTAGCAAACCTACACGAGTGAGTTCGATTCTCATCGGGTGCCCAATTCATGCGGCCTTCTACATCTAAGCAAAAAAGCTTAGTAAATTACCTCAGCTGAGGAAAGAAGAAATGCATCTAAGCCTTTCCTGAGAGCATGAGCGAGAATTGAATGCAAACAGCTTCGTCATGATTTTGAACTCGGCTTTCCGGTTTCATTTTCATCTATAATAACATGAAGGTGTGTGTGAATATATTCGAGATGAGGGATTTTTTCATGTTTGAAATATGTGTGCCCCGTTTTAGAATAGGGGTAAGAATTCTCAAGAACGAATGTGTCTCTCCTGTTGTGTGCTATTTTTTTCTTATTAAGCTTTTGCGAGAAATATTAAGACAATTGTCCAGAATCTGTCTAATTGATTAATTGAGTGATTTGAACTGCATACCAACCCGTTTGGGGTTATGTTATGTCGAGATGATAGAGAATCACTTTAACTCATACGTTCATATTTACATTTCTTTGTAGTAATTTCTTAAGTTTTTTTCTTTCTTAGTTTTTGTTACTTTATTGCACACGATTCTATCAAATACGCGTAATTCATAGAGAAATACTTTTTAAACGAATCTATTTGACTTTAACTGGTACTTCAAATCATAATCTAAGTATGCCTAAAGGTTAATGAATTGCGTACATAGTACGTTTCTATTTACATTTTTTGTGAAATTGCTTCTTAAGATGGATTAGTTGGTTTTAACGGCATGACAAGTGATCTGGGGTTATTTTATGCCTAGAGGTTAGGGAATCGCGTACATTGTACGTTCATATCAACATTGTTTGTGCTGTTGTTTTTTAAGACCGTTTTATTGATTTACAGGTATATCAACCGATCTAGGATTATTTTATGCCTAGAGGTTAGGGAATCGCGTACATTACACGTTTATACTTACATTTTTGTGTTATTGTTTTTTTTTAAGATTGTTTGATTGATTTCAACGGCATGACGACTGATCCGGGATTATTTTATGCCAACAGTTGAGGGAATCACGTATATTTTACCTTCATATTTATATTTTTTGAGTAGAGCAAGATTTTTTTTGTTTTGTTTTTTGTCTGTTTGGGTTTTTTTTTTTAGTTTTTTGCACATTTATCTATCAAGTATTCTTATCTAAAATGCTCATTCAAAAAATGAAGTAAATTTTACTGTTTACGGTTGTATTTTTAAGCATGTTAATAGTGTTAGGTCTTTTATGTCCCAGAAGATTGTCAGTATGTCGCTACACCTGGAACTTTTTATATTTACAGGAGAGTCACAGTGTTTTCTCTTCGTCGACTGTCTTTTCGATTCAGAGTCGTACAGGCAAACCCATGCTTAGCCTATTTGTAAACATTTCTTTTTACTAAAGTATGCTTCTCTCAATCATTATTCTGTGGTTTGTAATTCTAAGCCATCAAAGATTTTATGACACACCTCTGTTCAAATTCGAAGTACTCTGATTTGCTACTACATTTTGAATAGCCTCAGAATAAATGTTTTTACGTAGTTAAAATAATTTTTACTATTAACCAATTCCACGTAATTGCAACCATGAATGAATTCATATGTTTACAACAAAATATAAATTTAAACTCATAGTTAAGACCTTTGACGAAATTAATTTAATATATACTACGTAAAAAATAAAATTATTGCTATCCTTTTCATAATTTTTGGCAAATGCTTGTCTGAAAGTATAGAGGGAACAGGTTCGCGAATGGAGGTGTCGAATTAGAATTGGTCATTCGACAAAGCCACAGAAAGTTGCGGCGTAAAAGCAAGGATTTAATACAGTTTTGGTCTAATGGGTAGAGTGTTTGCCAATGCCCCGGGAGACCAGAATTCAATCCCAGGTCATCATACCAGAGACTCAAAAAATGGTACTTTATACCTCCTTGCTTAACACTCAGCACTATAAGGTACGTATCAAGAGTAAAGAGGAGCAATCCAGGGAAAGAAGTTGCTCCCTCCCCACATCATGGTGTAGTAACTATTGAAAGGAGACACCCTCGACTATGGTCACCAAATTTACTTACTATATAAAGTTTTAAGTTCAGGTAGCTTTATTTAATGACATATCAAACTTCGTACGTTATGTAATTTATACTATTAAAAGAACATTGTTGGTTGGTGGGGTGGTTGGGTTTTAATGGCATATCAACCTTTGTAGGTTATTTAACGCCAAATCCATTTTTATGCAAATATTCAGTTCTATTCAGTTCTATTTCAAACAATTCAGTTTAGCATGAGTACACAGTTTAATTGTCCAAAACATTTCTATTCCAAGCAATTCAGTTCAGTAAACAGTTCTATTTCAAACAATTCAGTTTAGCTTAAGAAGTCAGTTTCCATGTCAAAAGAGTTCTATTTCAAGCAGTTCAGTTTAGCATTAGTACATAGTTAAATTGTCTAAAATATTTCTATTTCAAGTTATTCAATTTTGTCAAACAGTTATAATTCAAACAAATCAGTTCAGCACAAGTACGCAGTTTGGTTCAATTTAAATCCATTTTTATACAAATAATCAGTTATATTTCAAACCATTCAATTTAGCATGAGTACACAGTTTAGTTGTCAAAAACATTTCTATTTCAAGCTATTCAGTTTTGTCAAACTGTTCTAATTCAGCCAATTCAGTTTAGGATAGGTATAGATTTTGTTTACACACAGTTAAATGTCAAAACATTTCTATATTAAACAATTCCGTTTTGCGTAAGTACAGTTTCAATGTCAAAAACGGTTCCATTTCAAATAATTTAGTTTAGCATAATTACACAGTTTAAATGTAATTACATAGTTTAATTGATTAAAATATTTCTATTTCAAGCTATTCAGTTTATCAAACAGTTCTACTTCAAACAATTCAGTTTAGTATAAATATACAGTTTAGTTGTATTTAACCCATAGATAGGACCGTATTAAGTGTTAACATTCTGGGTCACAATGAACCTGGGAGCAATGGCAATGAAGGGGTGCATGGCATTCCACAAAGTCCCAATATCTCTGGAACCTCACCATCAGATCGTTTAGTGTCATATCCAGGATGCATATTGGTGGGGGCGGTCTTACCCCGCGACAGAGAAGCAGTCGGTGTATTGTACAGCCCCAATCCACTGGGCAATTGTAAAAGAACAGTCATCATCAACATTATGAAGCCGTGCTACTAGCACGGATTTCCCTGACTCTTTCTTCATCCGTCCCAATTATCCATCGTTTCCAGCAGGTCTTTCGGGCAACATACTGCATCAACACATAGCTGCTATAGGTTAGTTCTTACTGGTCGGCCAACACAGGCACGTCTATATAAAGGGGTCCATAATAGAGCATGGTACTGTTTAATCCATAGCTGAAGAGATAAGGGAGGTGGTTATACTTTTTCCTAAAGCATATATGGTTTTATGTAAGAACTAATTATAGTCCTTGATAAACAATAATACATTCAAGTAACATTTCTTTATATAATTTACATAGAAATTTTCAAGTTTTCCAATCGTAAACTAATTTTCATGGCCCAGTCAGCTGGAGCTATAGAATACACCGACTGCATCTTTACAGTGTGGAATACTCCTCCAACAAGGATCCTGATTATGATCCTTAACAATCTGATGGTGGAGTTTTGGAAAATGCGGAGTACCTCTTTATTGCCATCGCTCCCAGGTTCACTCTGGCCCGGATTGGTAACACCTGATAGGGTCCTATCTATGGTGCAAATAGAACGAAATTGTGTGCTTATGCTAAACTGAATTGTTTGAAATAGAACTGCTTTTATGTATAAAAATGGATTTAGCATTAAATAACCTACAATGGTTGATGTGCTATTAAACCAAACCGACTCTAATTTTCAAACACTCATAGATGGGACTCTAACAGGTTCTACCACTTCGTTAGAGTATGGAGTAAAGAGTAATTGCAATAAAAGGTTACACCACTCTACAGAACCGGAACCTCACCACTGGAAGCAGTTCAGTGGCATTCTCAGAACATATTTATTGTAACCTTGTTTTGCATGGAATACGGTTGACGTATTCTAAGCCCTATCGGCAAACTTATATATATATATACATAAGTTTGCCGGTCGTAGTTGATGGTAACCCGGAGGTTCTCTTTTCAATAGCTACTACACTGAGGTGTAAGGGAGTGCACAACTCCTTTCGCCGGATTCCTCCACTTACTCTTGATCCATGCCTTTAAATGCTAAGAGGAAAGCACAGCGGCATCAAGTACCATTTTTGAGTCTTTGGCATGACTCGATGTATATATATGTTAAAATGTATATGTGTATTTATGCTTATTTCTAATTCTTCATATAGGAAATAAATTAGAAGATGCCTAACACAGGTGTATCTGTGTTAGGAGGCACGTATCCAATTTTTAGTAGTTTTTTATATTTGAGAGATCCGTCATAGGACCTCTGTGCTTTCAGAGTAATATGCCTAATTTCAAAAAACATAATGTTTATAAAAGTTTTGTTTGTCTCGTTTGGTTTTGACTAGTTCACACACATTACCTCTCGTACCATTTTACCCCTGTGCTATTGCTGAAAACAGTTCGACTAAACCATATGCATAACATTGATTGAATGCAATGTTTCTTGTATGTTGTAACTTTTCAATGCAAGTATTGTTTTCAACATTTTTACATATTAGCGGAATTTTCAAGTTCTGTTTCAGAAACAAGAAACGTTTATATTTTTCTCTCGGAAAAGATTTTTATTTTTTTATTTTGTAGAGTCAGATGAATAAATTAGAAAACAATCTTACTACTTTTATGCACATTTTTATTGTGTATTTTTAAACTAACGGTACCTTTCTATGTAAAAAGGACAAATGAAAATATTCCATTGTCCGATCTTTAAATATTCACTGGCCATTTAAAGAAAATAGTTTTAATCAACTTTTGATTAACAGGTTAGAAAAATATTCAAAATTTTCTTTTATAATTAAATTATTGAATTCATTGATTTTCAAGAATACGTTTTCTTGTTCTTTTAATGCATCACGGCAGAAGCGTGTGACCATCGCATTGATATCGGTGATAATATTATACCAAGGATTTAAAATTTTTTCATATGAAAGATCATTTTTACCAAATAGAAAAAAATGTTTTCACTTTTTTTTAAAGCAGATGCTTAAGCGTATGGTTTTCTTTAGAGAAAATGGTTGTGTTACCTTGAGTGAAGCCGGTCTAATGATAAGCGATTTCATATGTGACCCCTTTCTCAAGATAGATAGATAGATAGATAGATATCTTTTCTTGATCACAATCTTTAATTAAGTAGCAAATGGCGTTTAGATTCAAACAAAGAAAATGTCACCCCTTTCACCCACCCCCTGAGAAAAATTCAAATAAATACTTTTATTGATAAGATTATTATTATTCGGACGATTGATATCTTAATTGTTATACTCATAAAGTTTAGGCTGATATGTCCTTCGGCCTTCATCAGGTGTTTCATGTCGAACTCTAGAGCCTACAAAGAACCACGATCTGAACTCTTTCTTTGATCCACGGGGGTAGACTGTTACAATTCTGTTAACATGACCGGGTACCAGATTAAGTTATAGTAAATAACACTTGTTCTTTCCTGTAATTAGGATTGAACCTGCAACCTCCAGATGATTTCACTCGGAAGCACTTTCTAACCAAATGCCTTATCCACTGTGCCATGTGTCCTAAACATGAAAGTGGTTGGTTGGCTTGGTTTTTATGGCATATCAACCTTTGTAGGTTATTTAACGCCAAATCCATTTTTATGAAAATACTTCTATTTCAAACAATTCAGTTTAGCATAAGTACGCAGTTTAAATGTTAGTGTAGTTTAATTATGAAAAACATTTCTATTTCAAGATACTCAATTTAGTCAAACAATTCCAATTCAGATAATTCAGTTTAGTATAAGTACAAGTTTTGGTTAAATACAGTTAAATGTCAAAACAGTTCTAGTTTAAGCAAATCCTTTAAGTGTAAGTATATTTTCAATGTCAAAAACAGTTCCATTTCAAATAATACAGTTTAGCATAAGCACGCAGTTTAAATGTAAGTACGGTTTCAGTTTAGCATCAGCACGCAGTTTAAATATAAGCAAAGTTTAATTGTCAAAAACATTTCTATTTGAAAGTATTCAGTTTAGTCAAACGATTCAGTTTAGCATAAATACACAGTTTTGTTCTATTTAACCCATAAATAGGGTCCTATCAGGTACTACCACGCCGGGCCAGAGTGGACCTGCGAGCAATGGCAATAAAGGGGTGCTCCGCATTCCTCGAAGTCCCAGCATCACTGTAACCTCACCATCAGATTGTTTAGTGTCATATCTAGGACATTCATTGGGAGGGGTCTTACCCCTCTATAGAGGTGCAGTTGGTGTATTCTACACCCCAAGCCAACAGGGCAATCCCAAACATGAAGTCAATAGTCTCAATATTCTCATAACAATTTTCAAGCTTCATCTCAGAAATTTAGACGAATAATAACAACATTATGTTGTCGCAATCCTTTGTTTATCCCAACCACCGCTTTCTTATGAAGACTGAACACTGTATAAAATCCATTTTGTCGCGTTGCGTGTCAGTGGCTTCTTTCACAGTTGTAACTATTTCCAGGCGACCACATTTCATAATACATTGAATGATATTTACTGCAGGAAGAGGAAAAGCAGAAAATACATTAAATGACGACGATTTTATGCCAGAAAGAGGTTTGAAAAACGAGGAATTTTTTTTAGGGGAATGAAAAATGATTGTCATTAGATGAATAATGGGAATAAAAAAGTGATGGAAGTTATCTGAAGGATTTGAAATGTCTTTTAGCGTATTAAGTGTAAGTGGGTACATTTATTCATATTTACGAATACATTTAAGGATATGGATTCACGCGAACCACTGTGAATATATTTTGCTATTGAATGCATCAATATATATATATATATATATATACATTAATCCTTAATGCTGTATTTATAAATATACCTTTAAAGATATGGAAAAAACAGTTTATGCATTGATGTATACTATGAGAAATCTGCTCAATTCAATAAATATGCTAGATTTTAGATTTTAAACTGCAACGACTAGCATACGAAAAGTTTACAAAATTATCCGAATGTTACTCGCTATATAAAGTAATATTCTACCTAAATTACCTAGTATACTTCATCTGTGCCCAGCCCAAGAAATCTAGTAGTAACTGTCAGGCTTGGCGAAGTGGAAGAGAAAGGTATAAAAAAGGAGATAAAAAAGAAGGATGGGAATGCTTACTTTTGCTGCCTAAAAGATTGATGTGTCTATATTTCTTAGAAACAAAAACAACCAGTTCCCACAACGTAATTTATTTCAAGACAAAAAAACTTTACAAATTTCGGCTTTGCATATTTTTCCCTATGCTTGTCGAAAACATTGAATTTTAAGTAACAAAAATAACATACGTTTAAGTAACGACAATATTATTACAAAAAAAGAAGAGGGTATAAGATAATGACTAACATGAAACAATACCGTCAACCACCTACTGTTAGTTTAACTTTTGTTAATGATAAATTACCATTCTTTGGTATTTTATGTCAAAGTTCTTTTTGTAGCCAGTTTTTAGGGTTTGTTTTTTTCTCGGCGTCTTCTTCTCGGGTAGAATCAACCTACACAACCGTGTTTTTCGAGTTTCCAGTATAAACATGTTGAAAACGAAGTTTACTATTTCTTAAAGTGAACTTCGAGTAGACCACTGATTCCTCTTCCTAGAGATGAATATCTTTCTGTTTCAACGCGAATTTTCTTCTGTTGAGTCTACGGAGGCTTTTACAGACTCTACTGACTCGGCCAACAGCTTCTCTTGTAGGCAAAAGAGTCCAATAATTCCGCCTCCAGACCTTAGACTCAACTTTCTTTTTGAAGGGACAGTATACTAAAACCACAATTAACCTGCAGTAGGCTTATTCAACAACTTGTTTCAACAAGTAACAAAAAACCTCTAATGAAAAGAAGCTTAGCCTAAACAACTAACATGCCTATTAGCTCAAGCAACCTTGTTTAAGAAAAAACTGCCGAAAGTCGAAGGGAAATAAATAGGATCTTACAAAGCAAAAGGAGAGAGAGCCAGGCTGTGTTTTTTGCTCAAGTCTGAAAAAAAAGAGAGAGGGAGATCCCTAGCGGGTATCATTTAAAAAACAGTTGGAGCGGGGGTTAACGGCACAACTTCGAAACAGCCAATCATATTCGAGCAGACATTAACAGCCGAATTTACAAATTCCAACAATACTTATATAAAATCATGTATAATACGTAATGCTCTTTATTTTCTCTATCAAATGTAAAACAATGCATAAATTTCGCATTATAAATTCATAAAACTGTATACACATAATATATATTTAAAAGCCCGCTCAGAAAAACAATTATCGTAGTAGGAAATGGGATCGGTGACCCGAGATCAAATCCTGGAAAAGGCAGTTTGCGTTTTACTTTCATGGTAATGCTCTCATAGTAAAGGCATGACTCCTTCTATTCTCCCCCAACTATAGGTAAATAATAGGGCAGACTGAGTCCTTTAGCCTTGGTTAAACAATCAGTCTAGGAAATCTTTGAAGTTAAACCTACTTTACTCCGTTAAAAATTTATCATTAAGTCCCCTTCTGCCCGCAGCGAATGTGTTGGTTAGGTTAGGTTATTTGACTTAATGGCAGGTCAACCCCTTATGGTTATTCAATGCTAAATCTTCTTTGTAGATTTATTATTTTTAAGCGAATAGTCTGTAGATAGCTTTATTCTTAAAAACAAGTAAGAGCTGATTTGTTTGCACACAGTTAAATGGTTTCAAGCACTGCTATTGTTTGCACACAGTCGAGGGTGTTGGGTACCCATATACGCATAATATATATTTAAAAAAAATACATTTTCTCATGTATTTAAGATTATAACCGTTTTAATTGGAAATGCACATTTTTGGGTTGTTTTCATTTTGTTGTTATCATGAAACCATGCATATATATATATATATACATATATATATATATGAATATTGGATGGATGTATTAAAAAACAACTTTTATTACTTCACAAATAAAACTTTGGCATATGTTACCAGTACGACTATGCAACATATGATATAATCACCTAATCGGTGCACAAATGTATAGAAAATTTCATGGAACAGCGACCGAGCAATGTCAAATTACAGAGCTACCCTTTATGACATTACTGTTAGTGTGGTAGGTGCTGAAAAATGTTGGGATATGTGAGTTGTATTCTTCCTCTCTACCGGGTTGTCTCTTTTCGAATTCAGCGGGTAAAAATCCTGACTTCGACCCTTGGGTCAGGAATTGCTCTACTCTGCTGGCCAGAAGCTCATCTCTACTCCTTCTTAGACAGGACCGGTTTTATATCCATCTCTGGACTGTAGAATTCTGTTAAATCTTCTAGACAATTGTGCAACAAAGAGAAACAGGAAGTGTATAATTATTTCCTGTGTTTTGTTCCCTTTACTGCAGGTAGCCTCATGCTTACTTAGGTTCACGGGGTCATTTCGTTTAACATTTAAAACCAATATGATTTAACTCTGATATTTTACCCCGATCCCATCTCTGCTCTGTGGGAGTGGTGGTCAAATAAGAAAGGGATTCCATTTGGATGCTACAAAACCTCACCAGAACCCACAGTAAAAAATAGCTAATAAAATATTTATTTTAAAACAAAGTATATATATATATTACATGTAATATGATATATATATATATATATATATACATTTACTACATGTAATATAATGTATATACACACATCTAATATGATATACATATATATATTTCTATGATATATATATATATATATTTCCATAATATATATAGGGGTGTCCTCGTGGTGTAATGGTTAAAGCGACGAACTGCGGAATCGAATTAGCGAGTTCGTACTCCAGCCGCGCTATTACGTTCACTATCGGGCAAATTCCCTTGGGAAAGGTGTGAACCTCTTTATCCCCCCAGCTATGAGTTAAATAGTACCACTACTGTTCTTCCAGGAGAATAGCTTTGGCATTAAATAACCTGAAAATGTTGATATGCCATTAAACAAAGAAACCAAACCATTATATATAAATGTAAGAATATATACATTTTGCCATGGTCAAAAGTTAAGGAACACTTGAATTATAGTAATTTAGCTAATTTCTAAACAACTTGATTACCAATTTTGATTTATAGTCGACTGTTATACACTATTGGAACTATTTTTAAGCAAGATGGAGGTGAAAGCACATAATTGTTTAACTCGAGAAGAAAAAAAGTATATCGTAGCAAATCATAAAGAAAGCAAATCGTATTCTAAAATTGCTGGCATCGTACAAAGGTCAAAAAGCGTTGTTTATCGAGTAATCAGTATATTTAAGACTGACAAGACACTTGAACCAAAACTGAGAACTAGCAGGCCTCCAATGACTACCAAACGGGAAGGTCGGATGATTGTTAAAATGTCTTTAAAAGACCGTTTCGATACAGCAACATCTATTTCTCGTGCATTTTCTGAGCAAACAGGAAAGACAATCTCTAGAAAAACTGTTTCTAGTTGGTTAAATAAGGAAAAATTAGTGGCTCGAATTCCATGTCACAAACCTTTGATTTCAAAGAGAAATCAAAAGTTTCGCCTTGACTTCGGCACTGAGCATATCCTGTGGACAGGGGAACAATGGAATATTTTGTAATGAATATAAATTACATTTGTTTAGATCTGATGGTAAGATATTTGTAAAACGTAAAAATAGGGAACGGTTATCTCCTCAATGCATAAGGAAAACTGAAATTTGGAGGGGGCGTAATGGTGTGGGAGATGATTTCTTCAGTTGGAGTCGGACCCATTGTTCGTTTTTACGGTAACACTAATGCCAGTGTTTATAAAGAACTTCTTTGCCAGCATGCTCTTCCTCATTTACGCAAACGGATAGTTAAAATTCATATATTTATGCTTGACAACGCGCCTTGCCACAAAGCTAAAACTGTGTTAAGTTTTCTTGAAGAGGAAGGAATAGATAGCTATTATGAAGTGGCCACCACAAAGCCCAGATATGAATCCTATAGAGAATGTATGGAACATCATAGGAGAGAAAGCTCAGAACAGAAATCCTCAAAATATTGATGATTTATGAGGTTTTCTTAAAGAAGAATGGGAAAGTATCACTACCACCTTTTATAAGAAGTTAATTGGCTCATGTGGTCGAAGACGCAATGAGGTAATCCAATGCAAAGAAAAATTCACTAAATATCGAATGTTTCTTTAGTTTATATATTGATTTAACAAGGATTTATGATACGTTCCAAAACTTTTCACCCTGGCAAAATGTATATTTTTGTTTTTTCATTTGACTATTAATTTACTGTAAAAAAAAATCAGAAAACTCTATATGTAATAAATGCATATATGTTCCAAGATATTTTGTGAAAATGTCATGAACATACGTGCTCATTTTTTCAAGTAAAAATCATTTTAATATTTGTTGTTGTTCCGTTCCTTAACTTATGACCGCGACTGTAGATGTACGTACACATACATATGCATACAAATATACAAGCACGTTCTGATGACTAAAATCCACCATTCAAGTTGCCAAGTATTTTGAATCAGAGCTTCAACTTGCCGTTGACAACATTGTGTAAGTTAAAATACACCTTTAATACTCATCTAGTAGGGTCCTGGTTTGGATTGGATTGGTTTGGTCTGGAGGCATATCAACCATTGTAGGTTATTTAATGCCATATCCTCTTTATACATATATATCAAATATATATAATTTGGTTGGGTTAGGTCTGGAGGCATATCAACCATTGTAGGTTATTTAATGCCAAATCCTCTTTATACATATATATCAAATATATATGATTTGGTTGTGTTAGGGTTTATGGCATATCAACTATTTTACCTTATACTCATATATCGGTTTTGTTTGGTTGGGTTTTATGACCTATCAACCATTGTAGTTATTTTATGCCAAATTGTCTTTATACATATATTTTAAGCATATATTATTTGTAAACACATTTTGTAGATAACATTTTTTTAAACGAGCATGTGCGCTTTTTATTTTGAACAGTTAAATGGTTTCAAGTATTTATATCTAACACGAATAATTCTTATTACTACAAATCATTTATTTGCACAAGTTTAAATGATTTCAAGTATTGCAATGTAACTGTAGTAATTAGACATCAGTCATTTGTTAGCACAGATTTAAATTGCTATACATATAAGATTTGTAATTAAATAGTTTGTAGCTAATTTCATTTTTAAATGAGTGAGAACAAATTTGTTTGCTTACTTATTTTCCTATTGTTTCTACACAGTTAAATGGTTTCAATTATTTCAATCAAACACTAATAATTCTATTCAGTATTAATCATTTGTTTGCAGACAGCGAAGTGGTTATAAGAGTTATTATTTCACACTTATTCTATCCAACACTATTCATTCATTTGAACACAGTCAAACGTTTCCAAGTAAGTAATACCAATAATTCAATTTAGGCACACAGTTACAGAGTTTCAAGTATTACTATTCAACTCTAAAAATTCTATTCATCATTTTGTTTGCACACAGTTAAATATTTCCAAGTATTGCTATGTATCACTAACAATTAAATATCTGTCATTCATTTACAAAGTTAAATCGTCAAACAGTTCTATTTCAAAGAATTCAATTGAGCACAAGTCATTTGTTTCCACACAGTTTAAATGTTAAGTAGTTCGATTTGACCAATAGATAGGACCCAATCAGATGCTACCTCTCCAGGTCAGAGTGGACCAAGGAGCAATGGCAATAATTTGTGTAATCCACATTACCCAGACCTTCAAGACTGAGACCTCCCCATCAGATTGTGTAATATCATTTCCAGGACACTCGTTGGGGGAAGTCTTACCCCTCTGCAGAGTGGGGGAGGGTTGACTGGGATTATAGAAAATCAACAAACCTAAAGAACAGATTTTTGTCTTGTTTTATCACGAGAGAAAAGGTATATTTGACCTCTCATATTGGCGTAAAGGTTGTACTTGAAATAACAGACAACTCACACAAACAATGTCTTTTGTATTAACATTAACCCCATCTACTCTCATATGGCTTCACAGATCGGCTGTTGGCCCACAGACTTTCTCACAGAATTGACGCATATTTCTTGTAGGATGCTGAGGAAGGCCTTGTGTATAATCAACCTGTGATTGTTTACTGTCATGAGATCTCATATGACTTGCAAATCCAGCCTTGTGCAAACAGACCTTACTAAAAATGTTACAATCTTGTTCAGGCAGAAAAGTATACAAGACTGAGATCAAGTCCTGACTCCAAAATGCTTGTTTCAATGTAAAGAATTCGATTCTCCATACTTCAAATGTTTTACAACAATTGGAGATCACTTTTTCTAAACTGATCGATCTTTCTTCTATGAATTCAGTATCTAAGAACATTAAGGTTGTTTTTGACAGCATCCTTAAAATAACTATAAGATTAATTGATTTTAACAGCTTCCCAACAAGTCTCGGGTTATTTTATACCTAAAGGTTAAGGAATTGAATTCATGGTAGTTTCATATTTACTTTTTTGTGTAGTTGCTTCTTAAAAAGAAATTTTTTTGCTCACAATCCTATCAAATAGGAATGATTTTTAAAAAGATCTATTTGACCAGTAGGTTAGACACTAATAGGTGCTAGCGCTCTGGATCAGGCTGAAACGAAGCGTGATGGTACTAAAGGTTTCTCTGCTTACTCCTCAGATATCCAGACCTAGAGCCTCAGTATCAGATATTGTTCAACGTTTTATCAAGGATACCCCTTTTTGGAAGGAGGTCATACCCCTCAGCTAGGGATACAGTCAGCATATTCTAAGCTCCACCAACAGGGTGAAAGTAGTTCACAGGTTTATATCTCAGCTATTAACTATATTTGGTTTTGTTTCTTTGCCTAATGGCATATCAGCCTTCATGGGCAATTTAATGCTAAAACTACCCTTCCAGAAGAACAGTAGTGGTACTATTTAACTCAGCTGGGAGGATATGAGAGTACCCTTCTCAAGAGTATTAGTCTGAAAGGGACTGTAATAACGTGACTGGGGCTCAAGCTTCCTTATTTCAAGGCTGCAATCCACCACTTTAGCTATTACACCACTGGGATTCCTTCTTGTGTCATGTAATTCCGCAAAACAATTTCATAGGTAACCTATATCTTCCATCCTAGTAATGGATTTGGAGTAGATAATAAAAATATAAATACAGGTCGCAATCTATAAACATTGACACAATTTTCTTCCTTAAGGTTTTTGAACATAAATAAGCGAGACTCGTGTATAATTATAATTTACAGACAAAAATAAAGTAAGTAAAGTTGGCAACCGTAGTCGACGACGACCCGAAGGATCCCTTTTCAATAGATACTATACCAAGGTGTACGGGAGAGCGCTACTCCTTTCTCTGGATTGCTCCTTGATACGTACCTATTGATGCTTTGTGTGAAGCAAGGAGGTATCAAGTACCATTTTTTGTGTCTTTGGTATGACTCGACTTGATATTGAACCCCGATCTCCCAGGCCATTGGCGAACACTCTACCCATTAGGCCAATTAACCAGTACAGGCAAAAATAAACATATTTATAAATATTTTAATGAAAAAAAAAATTATATTTCTCAGATCATAATACAAAGCTCTCTTTAGAAATTGAGTACTCTGGTAGCTATTAGCCAATATATAAACAAAAAATATATACGTAAAAATTCCTTCATTTATGCTGAGATTGACGATAGATTAATGGTAAGATATTCGAGTGGCATAAAGTCAGCCAGGTTTTAATCCCAGCTTGAAGCATCTCCCGTGTCTAGCCACCCTGATGAGTTGTGTTACAACAAAACAGTCTGTCTACGGATGACTACATATATATTGACACCTAGCTAATACTTCAATATCATAGATGTGGTGAAAATTTTTATTACTTGATTGATTTAAAGAATAACAGATATAAATCAATATGCAAACAGAACCGTGTTTAACAGGATAATGCAGATCTTACAGAAGTTGAAGTACCTGTCCCATTTTTTCCTTTACTTGCTTTTGTTTCACGAACTTTTAAAGTTAAAAGAAATTCTCCACAAGTATATCTGCAAGAAATAATCAAAGATATACAATAAATAGGTATTTGATTAGCTTACTTTGACACAAGACTAGAAGTATGAGGTACCCAATGCGAATGGAACTCTCTAGTAATATTTAGAAATAATTTCCTTAGAGATTTTATTTTTAGATTGTCTTTTTTATTTTAAAACAAATATGAGCTCATATCAAGGTGAGGTGGGTAAACTTAACAATGGTTGGGGTCCTAAGAAAAAAGGATTAATGGCCCTCTTAACCTATTTCATCCTACCATTTATTCCATACAGATATGAACAATCTTAATCTGACATTTCTTTTAAAAGGTCCATGCCAAATATAGACATATGAGGGGGGAAAGAAAAGTTCATATACAAAAAAACTTCATTGGATGATGTCATATTTACTGTTGACAATTATTAACCAATGTAATACAAGTAACAGAGATGGGAAAATTGTGTAGACTACAAAGAAGACTACGTTTAAAAATTAACCCCATTTGGTCACATTCCATAAGAGTGTCTTGATCAGCCAACTTTTATATATATATATATATATATATATATATATATATATATATATATATATATATATATATATATATATATATTGGGAAATTCATTTCCAGTACTATAGAGTATCATTACAAATATGTCTATCGGATTTTATTAAGAGAACAGTAGGTCAATGAAGTATTAAAATATTTTTTATTTAAAATTAATTCAATTATGGTTATTTAAAAAACAAAACTTTTATTTGGTTTTCTTGATTCTTAGGGCCCTTGGACACAACCCAATTTCCTGACTGCTCAATCCACCGTTGATATCAATTGAACTCTATTATTATATGGGACCAAGACTAAGTGACAGCTTTTTAAGTGTTTAAAAGATGGATCCTGTGGTCAAAGTTTTATAGAATTAATCTTTCTTCTCCCAGTTGATTCTTTTTATTCCTCGTAAATTTTGCTTTGAACTGTCCCCTTCCAAAAAGAGAAGTGGAAGGTGAATAATCAGTTTTGTACACCTCTGCTTAGCCTTCTTCGTAAAAGACTCAATCCTCAGGAATTAAAAAGTAGGATTTATACAAACATATCCTCCACTATTAGTCCTGTGGCAACACTAAACTTAGAGGCAAGAGTATTTAACAATTGAAATAAATGATATCTGCTAGCCTCATTTGTGCATCCATTCGTTTATAATGTATCAGCTATATGATTTTCCAACCATGAAAATATTATATGTATAAATACCGGTGACCCTAATAGCCAGCTGTGTGATTGACGGCCAAAAGTAGAAAAAAGGGTCAGTTATTTTCAAGAAAAATCACATGAAAAGACCGATCAAAGTAAGGCAAAACTGACTTCCTCTCCATTTTAGGGTGGGTTATGATTTCTCTCAGAATAGATCTTTCATTCCATGATACCAGTTCACAGCCTTCCGTTTTTGATACCTGTCCAAAGGTAAGTTTTAATTTTGACAAAGTGAGTGGTATTTTTCGATGACCACATGTATAACTTCTTTATTTCCTCTTAAAGGTAACAATTTAGGAATAAGGTAGAATGTATAGAGACATAAGTTTTATCCTGTAATATTTGGGGGTGTCCTCGTGGTGAAATGGTTATAGCGATGGACTGCGGAATCGTAGTAAGCGAGTTCGTTCTTCAGTCGTGCTATTACATTCACTTTCAGGCAAATACCCTTGAGAATGGTATGAACCCCCTTATGCTCCCAGTTATGGGTTAAATTGCGCCACTACAGTCCTTCTAGGAGAAAAGCTTCGGCATTTAATAAACTACAAAGTTTGATATGCCATTAAACAACCAAACCAAACCTGTAATATTTGTCCCGTGGCAACGCTGAGTGAAAAGGCAACAGTATTTAGCAGATGAAATGAATGTCTTCTACTAGCCTCATTAATGGACCCATTCCTTTGTCAGCTATATGATTTTCCATGTATGAATATTACAAATACATGAGACATGAATTTAATGTGAAATCTTCCCTGTCTGCCCTTTCTGACAAGTCAACATTATTGCATCAAGTTGATGAATTTTATGCGAGTCTAAATAGGATTGAAAGTGTTCAGGTTGACCAACTTTGTTAACTGCCAAACTTCTGGATGATATGTCCATGCATTTAATTCATTTAACAAGAAAATCTTAGAAAGCTATATTCGAAGATTAAGCGAGTAACACTGGTTTCGAGGCAGTCTATTTATTTGTGCTCTATTTAACGCCAATTCATATATATATATATATATATATATATATATATATATTCTATTTGTAAGTGAATAGTTTCTTATTATCTTTATTTTTAATCAAGTTAGAACACATTTGTTTGGCCATGGTTAGATACTTTGAAGTATTGCTATTGAATATTTATAATTCTAGTTAAAAATAAAATGTTTGCACCCATTTTAAATGGTTTTAAGTATTACTATTTCAGCACAATTAACCCTCAACGACTGCATTCTATAACCTTTAAAATGAAAGATAGTTGAGTACATTCTTGCCACAAGAGCAATTTGAAGAATACAGTTGGGACAACCATAGCAGTGCTTGGTAATAACATGACCAGCCGATTGATCTAATCAGGCCTCTTCGATCAACCATCTTACCCAGTAAGGATCCAAGTGGAGTTTTGCAGATATCGTGACCACTCCGGTTGCCGGGTCACGGTCAGTTCAACCACTACGACTTGGCCCTCAAGCCTTACGGATCACCAACCACAGGCCAATTGGCAGCCTAGTTGGGGGGAATGTTACCCCTCTACAGTGGTGCGTTTGAGGTATTTGACAGCTCCAATTGACAGGATGAGTGTAAAACTGACTTACAAAGTGGAAATGTGTATGACCGCAAACTTGTTGAAAAATTAATAATAAAAAAATATTCATATAACAATTTAATCAATTTTTTTATATAGAATACACATCAATGAAAATAAATGCTCGAGAGAAATCTTATATTCCCCACTCCACATGGAAATCACATAATTTTTTATATACACTTGAATTTTATCCCATTTGTAACACAGAATACAGAAACAATTTAAATGATTGTCATGTGCTAGCCTCATTCATGCTTCTATTCCTTTTTATGTATAAAAAATTAGAAAAATCAATTTGAACATTTTCAATGCCAAATCTCAAATCTCAAAATCAACTAATCACGGAAAACTCTTGGTGTTTATTCATTGAGCAACCAATAAACTGTGGTCAATCCAATTAAAGGCCTTAGACTGATCTAAATTGGTCAGGGTGGCATTACCATCAACTTTTTCAATGGTCATGCAAACCAAATGAAGGATGTCCTAAATAGCGCAACACTGTTCGGGTCCTATTGGACTAGGACTAGGCAGAGTAGTCTTCTAACGGTCTACCAAGATCTTTGCCAACACCTTTAAATCAGTATTCAACATTATTAAAGGGCGAAAGTTACTAATCCCCTTCTCACCATGTTTGCCCTCGAATAAAACCTTTACAATACCACTGGTGAAGCGTTAGGGAATCAATCTATGCTTCATCCGGTAGTTATAGGCAGTCGCCAGCAAGGGAACAATGTACGACAGCCACAAGTAAACTTCCCAGGGAAGACCATTGATTCTGGGAGTCTTGGCCATCCCAACCGTTTTCAGTGCCTTCATCTTCCATTATGCGGTCCTCATACCCAGCCGCTTACGTCGTCTCAAGATGAAGAAAATCAGCAAGATAGGCAACGAACTCAGTCCGAGATCCCAGGAGAAAAGTTACTGAAAGAAGTCACGAAACTCCCTACAAATACCTTTATTTGTTGCCTGACATTGCCCGCCC
Organism: Sepioteuthis lessoniana; assembly: GCA_963585895.1. Taxonomy (NCBI): domain Eukaryota; kingdom Metazoa; phylum Mollusca; class Cephalopoda; order Myopsida; family Loliginidae; genus Sepioteuthis; species Sepioteuthis lessoniana. The sequence continues at coordinate 49,737,895 of OY757934.1, read as the reverse complement.
AGTGATATGACACTGGTACTATTTACCAACCCCTCCGCTCGGGCAGGATATGACACAAGGTCAATTTTATCAGCGATATATCACCAGTGATATGACACTGGTGATATATCGCTGAGAAGCATGTCTTAGTTCCTCGGCACGGAGTTTTTGAGCCAAGTTCATTGCCTGACAAGACATTTTTTAACCTGGCTCTAACTGCGAGAGCCTGGTACTTTTTATTGTACGAAAAAGCTGGATTTGCCTTCGCTAAGTTAGCTTCAACGCTACCTTCCACCTTTACCGAGCAATCTATCCAAGACTTTACCGCTCATTCCACCGCTACTCTATCTAGTTTGAGTCTTCACCCTTCCCTTTATAGTCTTCAACTACAGTCGGCTGAAAAAGATCTAATTTCATCCTGAATCCTTATTCATCAACTATTGCTAATTATCATCATCATCATCATGTCGAACCTTTAGAATGGATTTCCCTGACTCTCCCTCGCCACTCGTCTCTATCGTTCATCGCTTTCGGTAGGTCTTCTAGGTTACATCCTGTGTCTGTGCGTGAGTTCGAGCTGGTCGTCAAATACTTGTTTGTCTGTGTGAAGGGGTCCAAAGGAGCGCGTCGCTTATGAATTCGTCCTTACTTTACCAGTTATGCCCCACCCCGTTAATTCTCGCTTTAGAGTTAGTTCTTGTTGGTCCTGAAAATTCTTCTCGTCCGATAATAATGTATTGAGTTTCCGGTAACCAGACATCGTAATGTTAGCCTTAGGCGCCTCTGGTGGTGTAATGGTTAGCAAGCTCGGCTAGCAAACCTACACGAGTGAGTTCGAGTCTCATTGGGTGCCCCTTTCATATGGCTTTGTGCCACATCTAAGCAAAAAGCTTAGTAAATTTCCATCTTAATGTTAGCCTTAACTAGTCTAATCAACACGCAGACAAGTTTGTGGCCAGAATCTTTAAGACTAGAAACTTTGAACACTTAAGAAATTTAAGTCAACTTTCCTAACTCTCGGTCGAGGGAGCTAAAAAGCTGACCCGATGTGCCCCTACCGGTCTAAGTCCATTCTACCCGAATTGAATGCCTTTCCCGGAATTTGTCTACAAGATCGAGTCTCGCGACAAACTTACGGAAATATTTAGCATTCAATTTATTTGTAGCTCAGCGAGCTCCCCTCGATCTATATTGAACTAAAAGACGGCGTTTCCCACAAAAACTACCCACAAACGTCACAAAGGGCTCGATGCACTGAAAAAAGTCAGGAAGCTCACTCATGATATTAGGCCCATAAACCCCAATGAAATGAAACGCCTTATCCTTTATGGTAACATCCAGCACTCGAAGTTTGCCCTCCGGATGTGAAAAAATACCTAAAAAACATGCCGCATTAAGGCTTCTGCTTAACAGTTAAGAGAGTCCTCTAATACGACCATCAAAACAGGCTAAGAAAGGCAGGTACACCTTTGACCTTATACCTTGACGGATATTGGAAACAAAGTGGGTCTTCTTTAGAAAACAAATATCCCCACCGTGGAAGTGGAAGGAAAGAAAGAAATTGCTGCCTCTTCGAGTCAGACCTCACTCCACTGCCAATTCATACGAAACTTAGATCAATCATGAAAATTACCACGGTTGAGTACCTGGACGGAAACTGGAGATCTGGCTCATGGATCCGAAGCCAATCTCTTTGTCGATGGTGTGGTTATAAATGAGACCCAGGATAAACCGCGGATAAGTTAATTCTAACGGCTCTATAAAGGGAAGGGTGAAGATAAATGGGAACTCTCCAAGAAACACTTATCTATTTCACCTACTGTAATGATGGCAGAGAGAGGGTCGAAGGCCTGTATGGCTTCCCCAATCATATTCATAATCCCCTCAGACCCCTGGCTTGTACGAATGACTGATAAAACTGATGCATTGGGGAAGTTCGAAGGGCCTTCCACATCTTTACTCTGATACTCCTTAAAGACCCTCAAGTCGTTCATCTGAGTATGTGCGTGGGAGTTCCAACCTGTAAGTGTCAGTCGGCTGGGGCTGTAAAATACAACGACTAATTCTCTGCAGAGGGGTAAGACCTCCGCCAACGATTGTCCTGGATATGAAAGTAAACAATCTGATAGTGAGGTTTCAGTAATGCTGGAGCATTGAGAAATGCGGAGTACCCCTTCATTGTCATCGCTGCCTGGTCCACTCTGGCCTGTAGAGGTAGCAACTAATAGGGTCCTATCAATGGGTCAAATAGAACTAAACTATGTACTTATGCTAGACTGAATTGCTTGAAATAGAACTGTTTTTGACATTGAAACTGCGAACTTAGTCTAAACTGAACTATAGGAAATAGAACTGTTTTTAAATTGAACTAAACTGTGTACTTAAGCTAAACTGAATTGTTTGAAATTTAATTCGCTGTTAGATGACCCGAAAAGGGGTGATACGCCGTAAAACAAAATAACCAACCAACAAATGATTTCGTGACTAGATCTTTTGATGATGAGACAATCCTTTTGTTGTTTTTTTTTTTTTTTTGTAAACCACAAAGACCGTTACTTCTTTTTAGTTAGTCACGTCGGAGTTCCTCCAAAGTGAGCTTTCTCCTGCACTTGGTAGGATATGGCAAGTCTTGAACACGGACCGCTATGTTTTGTGTGGGGGGTACTCCAAACAAAGGGAGTAGGTGTTCATAGTTTACAAATTTTTTTTGTCTAATTGACCCTTTTTTTTCGGAGATCACGAAAAGAGCCTTCATGGCCGAGCCGTTACTCCAACTGGTTCTAAAGAAGGAAAAAGAGTAGAAAAAACTTTCAAATTGAATTATCATGAGCAGAAAATCCGGCAAACATACGGAAAAACTAGACAGGGCACCTCTGGTGGTATAATTGTTAACAAGCTAGGTTAGACTAGCAAACCTACACGAGTGAGTTCGAGTTTCATTGGGTGCCCCATTCATTCGGCCTTATGCCAAATCGAAGCAAAGAACTTCGTAAATTACAATGGAAAATCTAGACAGCCGTTTCGATTTTACTTGGTCTCATCAGCAGTGTATACCGTGATCTTCCCGACTGGAGATCGAACCAGCGACAACAGAATGCAGAGACGAAACTCAACCACGGAGCTACACAAGCGATCCCAAATTAACTAGTCACGGTAAAATCTGCTGCCAAAAAGACCTAACTTCTGTATTTGTAAATATTTTATCGATGTATTTTTTTTTTACTGAAAATCAGGCACACTAGACCGGCAAAGTATTTGATGTTCCGGTCCAAATCATTTTGGTGACAGATTGACTTCGGACTGGACATCTCCAGGTGCTGGGTAGCTCTTTGACCGGTCGTGTTGTCGGGGCACGGATCGGGCAGAGTGTGCCTCGGTGCCTGGGGATTTCCTACGGCCTCAGGGGGCCTTCCCCCCAGGCTTTCCTTCGGGGAGGTTGGGTTCATCGCCCGGCGCCTGAGGCGCCCCTAATAAGAGGAATGCCGACGGAGCTGTAGGCATTTTGGGGAAATGCTGGGCGCGTGTGGGCTACGGCCCTGCGCCCGGACCCACCATAAAGAAAGGCATTGTGCCACACTTGCCGGTAAGGTGGGGTGGTCAAAAAATACCCCGGCAAAGTATTTGATAAAACTACTCCTGATTGAGAATGAGTCAATCGAAGAAAAAAATTAATGACAAATTGCTGAAAAGTGAGACAAATCTGATCTGAAAGGGAATTTTTTTTTTTTTTTTTTTGGTCGTACCCTTTTATACACTACTTTAGTCAAGACACCTAGTATCCATTTGAAGTACTATTTTGAAAGTAAGTTATGTAATCCCAACAACATTAATAGAATTTGTTGGCGTGTGGTTTCGGATACAGACGCTAATTTTAATCATTAAGTCAAATCAACTTTTTTTCTCATAAACTTTTGTCATTTATCTCAACTTCTCGTTAAATTGTCTTTTTTAAATGTTTGTAAAAAAAAAACATCTTTTTGCATGTGTTGCTATAATGTTCAACTCTAACAACTTAAAATATCAAAAATGAAAGTGAATGTAATTCTCATATACCAGGAAATGAATTATTACTTTCGTCATTCATTACTTACCGAGCAGACTTTAAGTAAGTATCATAATTCGTGCTTTTCAATTTATCTCGTCCTTCGAATGATCCCATTAAGTCCACAACCAGATTCTCTCTCCTAAAAATGATCATATAAACTTTACTTTTTTCTTTTGCGTTTTTTTTTTTTCAAATTCCTAATTTATTTGTTTGTAGTAGCAGAAAAAAAAAGTCGACTGATTTTAATGAAGAGGGAGAGGATGATGGATTTGAAAAATATATCCACAAATTTCTTTTTTAAAAAGTCTTTTCAGAAATCATTATTTTTTGACTGTCTTAGTGAAATTTTAAGAATAAATGATTTTTTTCGTGGATTTTTAAAATCAAAGTGGGCTTCACCTATAACCATCTTATCTTCATAAAATATCCTTAAAGTGAAATTCTAAAAAACTTTCAATTTAATAAAAAACAAGAAAATAAAGATGGTTCTCAGTATAAAAGAAATAGAAAGTAAATTGAAAGAATTCATTTTTCATTTTTGTTATGAACATACGTTATCACGTTTTAACATGTGTTTCAGAATTCTTATTGCCTTGTATTATTTTTATCATTCACTAAAAGGATGAACAAACCCTATGATTATAGGAATAGGAAGAAATCTGTTAGGACATAAGTTTCACGATTTCAAAGGTGATCTGTGCGTGTGTGTGTGTGTATACGTAAAATGTACTGCTAAAAGTAATTTTACTATATATAAACAATCAGATAAAACTGGGTAAAAACTCATTTCAAGAGAGCTGCAAAAGTATTTAATTTCATATTAAAATTCAACTCAATGTTGAACTTTCATGACCTCAATGTTTCTTTTTATTGCAAAGATTTATTTTAACATATATTTTAAAATTATATTGTAAGTCTTTTCGGCCATACTAATTTCAAAATACAAGATTGCTACAAGTGTATTTCCTGTTATCTTGATTTTCATGAAAATGTTGAAATTTTGCTATTATATTTCACTTTAATGAAAACTCGTGTTATTTTAGGATTAAATGATAAATCCATTTTGCATTGCTACATTCCTTTACCATCTAGATCCCGACAAGAAAAATAACAAGATGGCTTGAAAAAATTAAATTATAAATAATAAGCAGTGTTCAATCGTCTTTTACAAAATCTGCTTGAATATATATATATATATATATATATATATATATATATATATATATATATATATATATATATATATATATATGGGGGACTGATCACTTTTCTCTAAATATTGTGATTGTGAAATTTTAACGTAATGAAGAATCTGGAGGTAACATAAAATAATTTGTGACAGTTTCATAAATTATAAATTTCCTAAATTATCCTACAAATGAATAAAAATAAAGAAAGAATCCTACAACTTAATAAAAAAGGAGAAAGATTCTTAAAAATGAATGAAAACCAGAAATAATCCTACTAACGAATAAAAAGAAGAAATAATCCTACAAATTATTGAAAAAAAAAGAAATAATCCTAAAAATAAATAAAAAAGAAGAATTAATCCTACAAATGAATACATGATGAAGAAAGCATCTAAAAAATGAATTTAAAAAAAAAGGAAACAACCTTACTAATGAATAAGAATGAAGAAAAAATCCTACAAATGATTAAAAAAAATAAAGATTCCTACAAATGAATGAAAACAAGAAATAATCCTACAAATTAATGAAAAATGAAGAAATAATCCTAATGAAAAAAAGGAAGAAAGAATCCAACAAATTATTAAATAAGGAGAAAGATTCATAGAAATGAATGAAAACAAAAATAATCCTACAAATGAATAAATAGAACTAATCCTCTGAATGAATAAAAAGAAGAAATAATCTTATGAATAAAAAAAGAAGAAATAATCCTATTAATGAATGAAAAAGAAGAAATAATCCTATAAATTAATAAAAAAAGAAGAAATAATTCTATGAATGAATAAAAAGAAAAAATATTCTAATGAACTAATAAAAAAGAAATAATCCTACAAATTGATAAAGAGAATACTGAATCCTAAATCCATTGTTTAAAACTATTTTATTAAAATTATATCTCTAAAAGTAAAATTTGTGGGGAATTATTTTCTTCCATCATTTAAAATTCTCCAAAGCTTTATATTCTTAACATGCTATATGTTCGAATTACAAAAGGCTGATATTAATATATATTTCTACTAATATTTCTAAAAATTAAATAAATTCAGTATTTCATAAATAGATACAAAATGTTTTATTAGATTTTTCTGATTAGTTAATTTTTACATTGTACTTATTTTTGGCACTGAAAATGTTTTAATTGATATTTCTATGTTCTTTTTTACATGAGAGAGAATAGATACATGAATGAAGCTAGTGGATGATTTGATTAACATTTCATTCTCTAAATATTGTTGTCTCTGAATTTTAGTGTTACCACAGGAATAAATTTCATGCATGTATATGAACCAAAAAATACCATATATATATATATATATATATATATATATATATATATATATATATATATATATATATATATATATATATATATATATATATATATATATATATATATATAGGGGATGTCCTTGTGGTTTAATGGTCAAAGCGATGGACTGCAGAATCATAGTAAGCATGTTCATACTCCAGTCGTGCTATTACGTCCACTTTCGGGCAAATGCCCTTGGGAAAGGTATAAACCCCTTATCCTCCCAGCTATGGGTTAAATAGTATTACTACTGGGGGGTGTCCTCATGGTGGAATGGTTAAAGCGATGGACTGCGAGTTCGTACTCCAGTTGCGCTATTACGTTCACTTTTGGGCAAATACCCTTATCCTCCCAGCTATGGGTTAAATAGTACCACTACTGTTCTTCTAGGAGAATGGCTTTGGCATTAAATAACCTGCAAAGGTTGATATGATATTAAACAAAGAAACCAAACCAAACCTATATATATATATATATATATATATATATATATATATATATATATATATATATATATATAATTAGGATATAAGATTTTTCTCCAGTGCTTATTTCAATGATATATCTTTTATAAAATACTGATTTAAATTGTTATGTATTAATCAAATTTTCAACACATGTGCAGTCATACCTACATTTTTTACTTTATAAAATAGAAAATAAAAGTTCAATCTGAAAAGATAGTTGTCAAAAAGATTTTCTGGTTAATTTAATTCAAGGCATAGACATATCAAGAAGTTTAGCTGTTAACAAAATAGGTCAACCTGAATACCTTCAATCCTGTTTAGACTGTTGGTCTCATAAAATTAATCAACTTGGTGCAATAATGTTGACTAGTTAGAAAGGGCAGATTGAGAAGGTTTCACATTAAATTAATCACACTTATGTTTGCAATATTCATACATGTAATATATTCATCGTAGGAAAATGATATAGCTGACACATGACAAAGAAGTAGATGTAGAAATGAGGTTAGTAGATGATAATCATAACAATTACTTAATAATATTGCTTCTACATTTGGGGTTTCCATGGGACTAATCTTAGAGGATAAAATTGATGTCTTTACACATTCTTTCTTCGTATTCCTTAGGCTTGTATCATTTACAGGAATTATTCTTTAAGTCATTTTTTTTAAATTTTAAGGTTTAAAATTCAGACATAGATATATGCTTAGCTGTGTAACTAGTGTTCTAAGCCTCTCAAAGAATGTTGGTGGAGACAAAGAGATAATAAGGAAATGAAGTGATGATGACAAGATCAATTTGTTCATATCAGGAAAAGAAAAATTTCTAAAAAAACCCATTCACTTTTGGGCCTGTAGAATACACCAATTGCATCTCTGTGGAGGGGTAAGACTCTTCCAATTATCACTAACAGCTCAGTCAGCTGGGGCTATAGAATACACCAATTGCATCTCTGCAGAGCGTTAGACTCCTCCAATGTGTGTCTTGGATATGACACTAAACAATCTGATGGTGAGGCTCCAATGATACTGGAGCTTTGGGAAATACAGAGTCCCTCTTCATTGCCAACACTCCCAGGTCCATTCTTCGCTGCAGTGGTAGCACCTGATAAATTCCTTATTGTATCATAGTAAGGAAGAGATACACTTTGAAATAGAGTTAATTTACTAACTGAAGTGGTATAGTCCAACAAATATTATAAGTCTTGCACTCTGGGTGTTATGTTCAAAGTTGGTCTTACTACTGACCGAGATCTTTCAGTGCCCACGGGCTTAAGAAACACGTCTTTTATACCCCCAATATACCAGAAGTCACGTGGTATGAGCTACTATAAAACAGTCCTATCTCTGGGTCAAATAGAACTAAACTGTGTCCTTATGCTAATCTGAATTGTTTGAAATAGCACTGTTTTGATATTTAAACTGCATACTTATACTAAAGTGAATTGTCTGAACTTTTAACTGTGTGTAAATAAATGACTGATGTTTAATTGAACTGTTAGTGTATGTATCACTAACAGTTCAATTAAACATCAGACATTTATTTACAATACTTAGAATAATTTATCTTAGTTGACTAAACTGAATAGCTGGAAATAGAAATGTTTTTGACATTTAAACTGCTTACTTATGCTAATCTGAATTATTTGCAATAGAACTGTTTATATGTATAAAAATAGATTTGGAGTTAAATAACCTAAGATGGTTGATAAGCCATAAAACCCAACCAACCAACCAACCAACCCATTGACTTTGTCCATGTTACAATTTACTTTTGGCCTGGTTTCAAAAACAAGGAGACAAGAAATGGTATTCTCAAGTCAATCAAGAAAAAATCCATTCTTTTGGAAATGATAGCCCACTCGCAAATGGAGAGGGAGTCAGTTTTGCTTAAATCTGAAATTTAAGTTGTTTCCCATTGCTTTCCTTGTGACTGACTGACCAACCTTTTTTAAACTGCCCAGTTTGCTAGGGTGCTAGAATGTGCCAACTGCATCTCTTCAGAAAGGTAAGACCCACCCAGTGAAAGTCCTGGATATAAGATTAAACCATCCAGTCCTGGTCTATCCATCTCATTCTCTCAAGAGTGATAATACCTGTTAGGATCCCATCCACTGATCACATAGAAATATTCTGTCATTTTCCATACATGAAACCATTTAACTGTGTGCAAACAAATGACTATTAAATTGAATTGTTAGTATCCCATAGCAATATTGAAACTATTTAACCATGTGCAAATGAATTCATTATGTTGAATAGAAGTCATCATCATCATCATCATGTCGTGCTGGTAGCACGGATATCCCTGACCCTCTCTCGCCACTTTTCCCTATCGTTCATCGCCTCTGGCAGGTCTTCTGGACTACATCCCATATCCTCACATAGTTGCTGAATGTATGTTCGTGCTGGTCGTCCTGCTTTTGCTCGGCCATATGTGGGGGTCCATAAGAGTACATCACTTATGAGTTTGTCCCTGCTTCTCCAGCAATGTCCTGCATGTCTGGTTCACCTAACTTAATAGTTTTTATGCTAGGAGGCAGGTGGCCATACAGTTGGTGTCTTGTGGGGTGTTGCCCCCAGGACTTGTTCAAGATTGCTCGCAGCATTCTTGTGTAATTGCCTTCTTCACTCGTCTTTTACTATTATTGTGTTGTTATGTTTCTACATGTATATTTGTATAGTTGGTCATGGTGGCCATGGCGATACAACAGCATTGCTATTTAACCCTAATACTTCTATTCATACATACTGCAAGAATAGAAGTACTAGGGTTAAATAGCAATACTGATGTATAGCCATGACCATCATGACCAACTATACAAATATACATGTAGAAACATAACAACCCAATAATAATAAAAGACAAGTGAAGACTTCTTTAAAAATATATACCTCTCACTTTATTTGAAAGGTTTTGTGTGTGAGAGGGAGTTGGAGACCGAACAGAACTGCAATATATTGACCCCCACTCTTATGGCCATCAGCGTTGTGTCTTTCTCGTTCTCCAGGGCTGCTCAACCGGAGGCCCGGGGGCCCAGCTCTCTGCTGGATGATGGCTTTTTCTACCACATCTCTACTCCAAACTTGAAAATCTCTACTGACTTCCTGTCTTCACCGAGTTATATAATAGTTCAATCGCCCACTCAATATCACCCCATGACTGGCCATCGAGATGTGTCACTTCTGTCGTCCTTGAAATAGCCTGTTTGATCGTTATCAAGCGGAAATAACTGTCATGTAGTTCTCAGGTCACTCTCTTCCGATGCATCAGTCTGTGGGTGTACCATGGGGTTTTTACCTTGTCCCATATTTCAGTCAAGCCCACCTACACGTTTTTATCCTCATAACTGCCATTGGAATGTGTAACTTCCTTCCAGTGCATCACTTTGGAATGGCATGTTTGGCTGGGTCGAAGGTCAATATACAACAATTCTATGTGCAAAGAAAACAATTAGTATTAGATATCAATATTCTCAACTACTTAACTATGTGCAAAAAAAACTATTTATTTGAGATGGCAATAGTTAAAATCATTTAATTGTCAACAAATGAATTAGCACTGGCTCATTTAAAAACTATTCCCTACAAACTATTTGTTTGCAAATAGTATATGTTAAGTGTATATGATTAAACAGGATTTTGTATAAAATGGAATTTTAGGAGTGATATGCCATAAAATCAAACCAACCAACCAACCAACCAACTGTTCTTTAAAAACTCTTTAGGTCATTTTTAAGCGGAGGTTAACAGGTTTGAATTAAGAGTTTTCCTTCTCCTAGACTAGTTGCCTAACCAAGGCTGAAGAACCTAGTCTGTCCTACTATTTACCCATAGCTGGAGGGAGAATAATTGGATTCATACCTTTCCCAAGGGTATTAGTGCTATGTGAAATGCAATCAGTCTCGTCCAGGATTTGAACTCGTATCGCCGTGTTCATTTCCTACGGCGATAACGACTACACCACGGGCACCTCCTGAGTCCTTGTGATTGACTTTTTCTTGTCAGTCACACAGATGGCAACCACGATCACAGGTATTTATACATGTATTATTTCTATAGTTGGAAAATCATATAGTTGATACATAATGAAAAAAATGGATGAACACATGTGGCTAGAAGATGACATTCATTTTAATTGTTAAATACTATGGCCACTGAGTTTTCTGTTGCCACAGGACTAATATAGAGGGATAAAATTTGTCTGTATACATTCAACCTTCTTATTCCTTTGGTTTGTATCTTTTATGAAGAACCCTAAACAGGGATGTACAAAACGGCTTATTCACCTCCCTCTTCTCTGTTAGAGAAGGGGGAAAGTCGAGGGGGCGTCCTTGTGGTGTAATGGTTAAAGCGATAGACTGCAGAATTATAGTGAGTTCGTACTCCAGTCGCGCTATTACGTTCACTTTCAGGCAAATACCCTTGGGAAAGCTATGGGTTAAATAGTACCACGACTATTCTTCTAGGAGAATGGCTTTGGCATTAAATAACCTACAAAGGTTGATATGCCATTAAACAAAGAAACCAAACCAAATTGGAAATGTTTAAAACAAAATTTACAAGGAATAAAAAGAATCAAGTGGGAGAAGAATGAAAAATTATTTCTATAAACCTTTAGCCATAGGATCCATTCACAAAACACTTATGAAGTAGTCACTTAATCTTGGTCCCTTGTTATAACTGAGTTCAATTGATATCAAGGGTGGATTGAGCTGTCAGGAAATTTCGTAGTGTCCAAGGGTCCTAAGAACCAAGCAAACCAAATACACAAAAGTTTAATTTTTGTAAATGGCCTCAATTGAATCAATTTGTTATATGAAAAATATTTCAATACTTTGAACACCAAGTGTTCTATTAATATAATCCTGTAGACATGTTTTTTATGATACTCTGTTGTTCTGGAAATAAATATTACAATATATTTATATATATATATATATATATGTATATAAAAGTAGGCTGATCAAGATACTCTCATGGAATGTGACCAAATGATGAGATTTATTTTTTAACATAGTCTCTTTTACATTTCATGCATTTTATCCATTTGTATAGCAGTGCTTGGATCTGATTGGCCAACATGTCCTCAACAGTAGATATGACATCATCCTATGAAAATTTAAATCAATGAACTTTCCATCGCACCCTCATATATGTATATATTACATATGGAACTTCTGAAATCAAAGTCTGATTAAGCTTGTACATATCTATATGGAATGGTTACTAGAGTGAGGTATGTGAAAAGGGTTATAAATCCTTTTTGCCATAGAGCCCAAATTTTTGTCGAGTTGCTATCACCCAACTCTGATATCAATTCATGTTTGTTTTCAAATGTAAACAAAATTTTAGATAAAATCTTGTGAGACATTGTTTATGAGTTGTTCATATGAAGTACCCCACACTTTTCACATTGTACCAAACAAATTTGGTAAATGACTCTTAATTGTATAACTTTTGATTATTTTATACTGATACGCTATTGGAAAATAAGATATATGTCATTAAGTTAGCTAACCATATTTGAGGGCAACCCAGAGACTCCCTTTTCAATAGCTACCACACCAATGTGTAGGGGAGGGTGCTACTCTTTCCCTAGGATTGCTCCTCTTACCTTCATGAATACCTTATAATGCTGAGTGGTAAGTAAGGAGGCATCAAGTACAATTTTTGGAGTCTTTGGTATGACTCGATTTGGGATTGAACCCTGGCTTCCTGAACCATTAGCAAACACTCTAACCATTATACCAATAGTAAGACACATTTGGTTAAATACTACAAAACTTTGCCTTTTTAAGGATCTGATTATGTTTTTTCTCTCACTTTCTTGCTAGATTTTGTATCTGGATCCAGTGGTTTAAAAACCTGCCCTAGTTACTATTTCTAAGCACCTTTGAACATGTCAATCGATTGTGGTCAAGGCCTTTGTTGTCAGTATGATTTGTTGTTGTATAGTTTATATGAAAGATTTATAGTCACCCTTACCAATAATAATAAAAAAAAATACCCCTGAAGACGATCAACTGATATCATCAAAAGAACTTCAGAACAGAAACTTTGGAAACTTCTCTATCAACAGGTCCCTGATACAAAGCAATTTGTAAGAAAGCTAGAAAAAACATAATATCATAAATAAGGAAAGTTCCATGGGCTTTAACCAAATTTATCATAACAATAACTTACTGCTAAAATATGCTTACAATATATATATATATATATATATATAGAAGTATATAATGGAAGGGAATCAACAATATGGAAAAATATTCAAAAGAAAAGTAATCAAAAGTGAAGATTTTATTGTGAAGGGAAGTTAACATTAAACATTTTGGTTTTAACTAACCTTCATCAGGGCGTTAGAATGGTGATACCAAGTGTTGATAAATTCATTTGCTTGTTTGACCTTTATGGCACATCAACCTTTGTAGGTTATTTTATGCCAAATCCTATTTATGCATATATCAAGTATATATGATTTGAAAGCAAGTACAGTTCGTTGGTTTTTATGGTATATCAACCTTTGTAGGTTATTTAATGCCAAATCCATTTTTATACAAATAATCAGTTCTATTTCAAACAATTCAGTTAAGTATGAGTACACAGTTGAATTGTCAAAAACATTTCTATTTCAAACTATTCAGTTTAGTCAAAGAATTCTAATTCAAACAAATCCGTTTTGTATAACTATAGTTTTTTGTCCACACAGAGTTAAATGTCAAAACAGTTCTATTTCAAGCAATTCAGTTTTGTATTAGCATGCCATTTAGTTCTATGGGACCTTATCAGGTGCTACTACTCCAGGCCATTGTGGATCTGGGAGCGATGACAATGAAGAGGTACTCAGCATTCCCGAAAGCTCCAGCATTACTGGAAACTCACCATCAGATTGTTTTGTGTCATATATCCTGGACACTCGTTGGGGATGTCTTTATTCCTCTGCAAAGGTGCAGTCAGTGTTCTCTACAGCCCCAGCCGACTGGGCAAGTGTTGATAGAACAACGATGGATGTGTAATAGAATACTAGGGTCATCAAACTTGTTCCAAGCCTTACCCAAAAAGTAAACTTATAGCTGAATATTGGTTTTGTGGCAACATGCTAACACTTCAAAAAAAAGTTTTAAAAAATTGATTGAGAATTTTTCAATTTCTATAAGAAATGGTAGCATGTTCCCTCAACAAAAATGTTCAGCAATATCTTACTTTGTGATTGAGGCTTAGAACCTTTCCTACAACAATCGCACATCTACACAATTACATGAGTATATTTAGCCAATAACTCAACCACAAGTCAGATGAACTCATGTCGCTATGTCCATTTCCCATGATCATATATGCTGTTAAGTGCTCATACCATTCAGAAAGTATATGTTGGTTTGTGACTTGTCAGGAATTGAACATGGGATCTTCTTATGACAAATTGTGGGTTGGTTCAATTTAAATGGGACTGTTTCAACCAATCAGAAGCAAGTTTGGGATTATAGCAGATGCTACTTAAGACATACATAAATTTGGTTATGGGTAGAATTGATCTTACGGGGCGGGGGAGTGCTGACAGTCTGAACTGTTGCAATTATAAGTTAAGAAACATTGGAGAAACATAGTGCCTCCAGATGTATGCATGTTTTTTTGTATATTTATAGACTGTATAGGAAAAAAGAAAACTTGATACTCGTTAATATAACCAGATACTATCAATATTCTTCACTAAACCTTAACACTCTGACAGCTGATCATAGAATATGCTTGCTGTATCCGCTTCTTTTTAATCTGTTGTATCTCTTAGTGATTCCATTTGTTTAATATCATTGCCTAATACAACCATGTAATAGTTTTTCAAAAAAGAACACTAATTAAATGAGTGAATGTTTGTTTTGTTTTTCTTTATATATACTCTCCTCCCCTGTTTTCTGTGTATGATTAAACTTCAATTGTTGTTCTATCAACACTTGCTATCTAAAGTCCTGATGAAAGTTCATTAAAACTGAAATAGTTAACTTTGACTTTCCTTCACAATAAATTCTTCATTTCTGATTACTTTGTTTTGCAACTTTTCTCCATATATATATATATATATATATATATATATATATATATATACATTTGACATAAACTTTTAGAAGGAAATGTCTAATCAAGATTTTCTATATCTGTATTGAATGAATGGCAAAGTTAAAGGGACTACTGGACCAGGTTACTGTCAAGTTGGCCATACTTCATCCTAATATGAAGTCATAATTGACAGTTTTTAAATAAAAATGAACTCTTGAAGAAAATTCTCGAAAGACAATGTTCATTGCAAACCATTAATAGTGAGTTCAATTCTCACTAGTTGCTCCATTCTGTTAAATAATAAATTGATTGAATTTAGTGGAGGCACAAAGTGTAGTTTATTATTTAAGGAAAATTAAATTCTTCTACTCAGAGAGTTTTGTTATGTCTAGCTTTGGTCAACTCAGTGTGATTGACATATGGTAACCTCTAATGTCAATTGAAACTAGGTTTTCATTGGGAATTTAAAGTTATGCAGCTATGAATTTTAATAATTAAAAGTTAGATTTTAACTTTCTTCAGATCAGACCAAGCAGCCAAAGCACACAGACCAGCAGTTTGTGCAATCACATTTCCATCAGCGTTCCAATGACTTAACTCCTTGTTCATACAACTGGTTATAAAGAAAACATAGATAAAGAACATGTACACACAAAATAGGTCTTTGTTGATATTTATCCCAGTGAGGATGATAAAGCAACCAGAGAAAAGACGTAACTGAAAAGAAGAAGATGGGTAGATGTTGTGGCGGAATCACCTTCTAATGGACTCAACCACTCTCCATAATACCGGAAGACGCAGTAATACAAAGTCAATCTGGATCCGGAAGCTAACCTCGTCCCCACGCGGTTATGCAAACTAGCTTACCGTCCTATGTTCTTGTAACCATCCTTTGCTCTTGTAAATATATACCTTTACTATAACCGTGGTGATTTGTTCTCTTGTGACCCCTTCCAGGGCCATAACAGTAGACAACAATAACAGTAGACAAAATGTCATCGCTCCCTGCTCCACTCTGGCCTGTAGTGGTAGCGCCTAATAGGGTCCTATCAATGGGTCAAATAGAACTAAACTCTGTACTTATGCTAGACTGAATTGCTTGAAATAGAACTATTTTTGACATTGAAACTGCTTACTTAGTCTAAACTGAACTGTTGGAAATAGAACTGTTTTTAAATTGAACTAAACCATGTACTTAAGCTAAACTGAATTGCTTGAAATTTAATTCGTTGTTAAATGACTCGAAAAGGGGTGATACGCCGTAAAACAAAATAACCAAACAACCAACCAACAAATCATTTCGTGACTAGATCTTTTGAGGATTAGACAATCCTTTTGTTGTTTTGTTTTTTTTATAAACCACAAAGACCGTTACTTCTTTTTAGTTAGTCACGTCGGAGTTCCTCCAAAGTGAGCTTTCTCCTGCACTTGGTAGGATATGGCCGCTCTTGAACACGGACCGCTATCTTTGGTGTGTGTGGGGGGTACTCCAAACAAAGGGAATAGGTATTCATAGTTTACAAATTTTTTTTGTCTAATTGACCCTTTTTTTTTCGGAGGTCACGAAAAGAGCCTTCATGGCCGAGCCGTTACTCCAACTGGTTATAAAGAAGGAAAAAGAGTAGAAAAAACTTTCAAATTGAATTATCATGAGCCGAAAATCCGGCAAACATACGGAAAAACTAGACAGGGCACCTCTGGTGGTATAATTGTTAACAAGCTAGGTTAGACTAGCAGATCTACACGAGTGAATTCGAGTTTCATTGGGTGCCCCATTCATTCGGCCTTATGCCAAATCGAAGCAAAGAACTTCGTAAATTACTACGGAAAAACTAGACAGCCGTCTCGATCTTACTTGGTCTCATCAGCAGTGAATACCGTGATCTTCCCGACTGGAGATCGAACCAGCGACAACAGAATGCAGAGACGAAACTCTACCACGGAGCTACACAAGCGATCCCAAATTAACTAGTCACGGTAAAATCTGCTGCCAAAAAGACCTAACTTCTGTATTTGTAAATATTTTATCGATGTATTTTTTTTTTTTTAACTGAAAATCAGGCACGCTAGACCGGCAAAGTATTTGATAAAACTACTCCTGATTGAGAATGAGTCAATCGAAGAAAAAAATTAATGACAAATTGCTAAAAAGTGAGACAAATCTGATCTGAAAGGGAATTTTTTTTTTTATTTGGTCGTACCCTTTTATACACTACTTTAGTCAAGACACCTAGTATCCATTTGAAGTACTATTTTGAAAGTAAGTTATGTAATCCCAACAACATTAATAGAATTTTTTGGCGTGTCGTTTCGGATACAGACGCTAATTTTAATCATTAAGTCAAATCAACTTTTTTTCTCATAAACTTTTGTCATTTATCTCAACTTCTCGTTAAATTGTCTTTTTTAAATGTTGGTAAAAAAAAAAACATCTTTTTGCATGTGTTGCTATAATGTTCAACTCTAACAACTTAAAATATCAAAAATGAAAGTGAATGTAATTCTCATATACCAGGAAATGAATTTTACTTTCGTCATTCATTACTTACCGAGCAGACTTTAAGTAAGTATCATAATTCGTGCTTTTCAATTTATCTCGTCCTTCGAATGATCCCATTAAGTCCACAACCAGATTCTCTCTCCTAAAAATGATCATATAAACTTTACTTTTTTCTTTTGCGTTTTTTTTTTTTTTTTTTCAAATTCCAAATTTATTTGTTTGTAGTAGCAGAAAAAAAAAGTCGACTGATTTTAATGAAGAGGGAGAGGATGATGGATTTGAAAAATATATCCACAAATTTCTTTTTTAAAAAGTCTTTTCAGAAATCATTATTTTTTGACTGTCTTAGTGAAATTGTAAGAATAAATGATTTTTTTCGTGGATTTTTAAAATCAAAGTGGGCTTCACCTATAACCATCTTATCTTCATAAAATATCCTTAAAGTGAAATTCTAAAAAACTTTCAATTTAATAAAAAACAAGAAAATAAAGATGGTTCTCAGTATAAAAGAAATAGAAAGTAAATTGAAAGAATTCATTTTTCAATTTTGTTATGAACATACGTTATCACGTTTTAACATGTGTTTCAGAATTCTTATTGCCTTGTATTATTTTTATCATTCACTAAAAGGATGAAGAAACCCTATGATTATAGGAATAGGAAGAAATCTGTTAGGACATAGTAAGTAAAGTTAGCGACCATAGTCGAGGGTGACCCGAAGGCTCCCTTTTCGATAGCTACTACACCAAGGTGTAGGGGAGGGCGCTACTCCATTCCCAGGATTGCTCCACTTTACCCTTGAACCGTATCTTATAATGCTGAGTGTTAAGCAAGGTGGTATCAAGTTCCATTTTTAAAGTCTTTGGTATGACTCGACCTGGGATTGAACCCAGGTCTCCCGGGCCATTGGCGAACACTCTAACCGCTGGGCCAAAGTTTCACGATTTCAAAGGTGATCTCTGTGTGTGTGTGTATGTGTATACTTAAAATGTACTGCTAAAAGTAATTTTACTATATATAAACAATCAGATAAAACTGGGTAAAAACTCATTTCAAGAGAGCTGCAAAAGTATTTAATTTCATATTAAAATTCAACTAAATGTTGAACTTTCATGACCTCAATATTTCTTTTTATTGCAAAGATTTATTTTAACATATATTTTAAAATTATATTGTAAGTCTTTTCGGCCATGCTAATTTCAAAATACAAGATTGCTACAAGTGTATTTCCTGTTATCTTGATTTTCATAAAAATGTTGTAATTTTGCTATTATATTTCAATTTAATGAAAACTCGTGTTATTTTAGGATTAAATGATAAATCCATTTTGCATTGCTACATTCCTTTACCATCTAGATCCCGACCAAGAAAAATAACAAGATGGCTTGAAAAAATTAAATTATAAATAATAAGCAGTGTTCAATCGTCTTTTACAAAATCTGCTTGAATATATATATATATATATATATATATATATATATATATATATATATATATGGGGGACTGATCACTTTTCTCTAAATATTGTGAGTGTGAAATTTTAACGTAATGAAGAGTCTGGAGGTAACATAAAATAATTTGTGACAGTTTCATAAATTATAAATTTCTTAAATTATCCTACAAATGAATAAAAATAAAGAAAGAATCCTACAACTTAATAAAAAAGGAGAAAGATTCTTAAAAATGAATGAAAACCAGAAATAATCCAACTAACGAATAAAAAGAAGAAATAATCCTACAAATTAATGGAAAAAGAAGAAATAATCCTAAAAATAAATAAAAAAGAAGAATTAATCCTACAAATGAATACATGATGAAGAAAGCATCTAAAAAATGAATTTAAAAAAAGGAAACAACCTTACTAATGAATAAGAATGAAGAAAAAATCCTACAAATGATTAAAAAAAAATAAAGATTCCTACAAATGAATGAAAACAAGAAATAATCCTACTAATGAATAAAAAGAAGAAATAATCCTACAAATTAATGAAAAAAGAAGAAATAATCCGAAAAATAAATAAAAAAGAAGAAATAATCCTAATGAAAAAAAGGAAGAAAGAATCCAACAAATTATTAAATAAGGAGAAAGATTCATAGAAATGAATGAAAACAAAAATAATCCTACAAATGAATAAATAGAACTAATCCTCTGAATGAATAAAAAGAAGAAATAATCTTATGAATAAAAAAAGAAGAAATAATCCTATTAATGAATGAAAAAGAAGAAATAATCCTACAAATTAATAAAAAAAGAAGAAATAATTCTATGAATGAATAAAAAGAAAAAATATTCTAATGAACTAATAAAAAAGAAATAATCCTACAAATTGATAAAGAGAATACTGAATTCTAAATCCATTGTTTAAAACTATTTTATTAAAATTATATCTCTAAAAGGAAAATTTGTGGGAAATTATTTTCTTCCATCATTTAAAATTCTCCAAAGCTTTATATTCTTAACATGCTATATGTTCGAATTACAAAAGGCTGATATTAATATATATTTCTACTAATATTTCTAAAAATTAAATGAATTCAGTATTTCATAAATAGATACAAAATGTTTTATTAGATTTTTCTGATTAGTTAATTTTTACATTGTACTTATTTTTGGCACTGAAAATGTTTTAATTGATATTTCTATGTTCTTTTTTACATGAGAGAGAATAGATCCATGAATGAAGCTAGTGGATGATTTGATTAACATTTCATTCTCTAAATATTGTTGTCTCTGAATTTTAGTGTTACCACAGGAATAAATTTCATGCATGTATATGAACCAAAAAATACCATATATATATATATATATATATATATATATAGGGGATGTCTTTGTGGTGTTATGGTCAAAGCGATGGACTACAGAATCATAGTAAGCATGTTCATACTCCAGTCATGCTATTACGTCCACTTTCGGGCAAATGCCCTTGGGAAAGGTATGAACCCCTTATCCTCCCAGCTATGGGTTAAAAAGTATTACTACTGGGGGGTGTCCTCATGGTGGAATGGTTAAAGCGATGAAGTGCGAGTTCGTACTCCAGTCGCGCTATTACGTTCACTTTTGGGCAAATACCCTTATCCTCCCAGCTATGGGTTAAATAGTACCACTACTGTTCTTCAAGGAGAATGGCTTTGGCATTAAATAACCTGCAAAGGTTGATATGCCATTAAACAAAGAAACCAAACCAAACCTATATACATGTAAATATATAATTAGGATATAAGATTTTTCTCCAGTGCTTATTTCAATGATATATCTTTTATAAAATACTGATTTAAATTGTTATGTATTAATCAAATTTTCAACACATGTGCAGTCATACCTACATTTTTTACTTTATAAAATAGAAAATAAAAGTTCAATCTGAAAAGATAGTTGTCAAAAAGATTTTCTGGTTAATTTAATTAAAGGCATAGACATATCAAGAAGTTTAGCTGTTAACAAAATAGGTCAACCTGAATACCTTCAATCCTGTTTAGACTGTTGGTCTCATAAAATTAATCAACTTGGTGCAATAATGTTGACTAGTTAGAAAGGGCAGATTGAGAAGGTTTCACATTAAATTAATCACACTTATGTTTGCAATATTCATACATGTAATATATTCATTGTAGGAAAATGATATAGCTGACACATGACAAAGAAGTAGATGTAGAAATGAGGTTAGTAGATGATAATCATAACAATTACTTAATAATATTGCTTCTACATTTGGGGTTTCCATGGGACTAATCTTAGAGGATAAAATTGATGTCTTTACACATTCTTTCTTCGTATTCCTTAGGCTTGTATCATTTACAGGAATTATTCTTTAAGTCATTTTTTTTAATTTTAAGGTTTAAAATTCAGACATAGATATATGCTTAGCTGTGTAACTAGTGTTCTAAGCCTCTCAAAGAATGTTGGTGGAGACAAAGAGATAATAAGGAAATGAAGTGATGATGACAAGATCAATTTGTTCATATCAGGAAAAGAAAAATTTCTAAAAAAACCCATTCACTTTTGGGCCTGTAGAATACCTCAATTGCATCTCTGTGGAGGGGTAAGACTCTTCCAATTATCACTAACAGCTCAGTCAGCTGGGGCTATAGAATACACCAATTGCATCTCTGCAGAGCGTTAGACTCCTCCAATGTGTGTCTTGGATATGACACTAAACAATCTGATGGTGAGGCTCCAATGATACTGGAGCTTTGGGAAATACAGAGTCCCTCTTCATTGCCAACACTCCCAGGTCCATTCTTCGCTGCAGTGGTAGCACCTGATAAATTCCTTATTGTATCATAGTAAGGAAGAGATACACTTTGAAATAGAGTTAATTTACTAACTGAAGTGGTATAGTCCAACAAATATTATAAGTCTTGCACTCTGGGTGTTATGTTCAAAGTTGGTCTTACTACTGACCGAGATCTTTCAGTGCCCACGGGCTTAAGAAACACAACGTCTTTTATACCCTCAATATACCGGAAGTCACGTGGTATGAGCTACTATAAAACAGTCCTATCTCTGGGTCAAATAGAACTAAACTGTGTCCTTATGCTAATCTGAATTGTTTGAAATAGAACTGTTTTGATATTTAAACTGCATACTTATACTAAACTGAATTGTCTGAACTTTTAACTGTGTGTAAATAAATGACTGATGTTTAATTGAACTGTTAGTGTATGTATCACTAACAGTTCAATTAAACATCAGACATTTATTTACAATACTTAGAATCATTTAACTTAGTTGACTAAACTGAATAGCTGGAAATAGAAATGTTTTTGACATTTAAACTGCCTACTTATGCTAATCTGAATTATTTGCAATAGAACTGTTTATATGTATAAAAATAGATTTGGAGTTAAATAACCTAAGATGGTTGATAAGCCATAAAACCCAACCAACCAACCAACCAACCCATTGACTTTGTCCATGTTACAATTTACTTTTGGCCTGGTTTCAAAAACAAGGAGACAAGAAATGGTATTCTCAAGTCAATCAAGAAAAAATCCATTCTTTTGGAAATGATAGCCCACTCGCAAATGGAGAGGGAGTCAGTTTTGCTTAAATCTGAAATTTAAGTTGTTTCCCATTGCTTTCCTTGTGACTGACTGACCAACCTTTTTTTAAACTGCCCAGTTTGCTAGGGTGCTAGAATGTGCCAACTGCATCTCTTCAGAAAGGTAAGACCCACCCAGTGAAAGTCCTGGATATAAGATTAAACCATCCAGTCCTGGTCTATCCATCTCATTCTCTCAAGAGTGATAATACCTGTTAGGATCCCATCCACTGATCACATAGAAATATTCTGTCATTTTCCATACATGAAACCATTTAACTGTGTGCAAAACAATGACTATTAAATTGAATTGTTAGTGTCCCATAGCAATATTGAAACTATTTAACCATGTGCAAATGAATTCATTATGTTGAATAGAAGTCATCATCATCATCATGTCGTGCTGGTAGCACGGATATCCCTGACCCTCTCTCGCCACTTTTCCCTATCGTTCATCGCCTCTGGCAGGTCTTCTGGACTACATCCCATATCCTCACATAGTTGCTGAATGTATGTTCGTGCTGGTCGTCCTGCTTTTGCTTGGCCATATGTGGGGGTCCATAAGAGTACATCACTTATGAGTTTGTCCCTGCTTCTCCAGCAATGTCCTGCATGTCTGGTTCGCCTAACTTGAATAGTTTTCATGCTTGGAGGCAGGTGGCCGTACAGTTGGTGTCTTGTGGGGTGTTGCCCCCAGGACTTGTTCAAGATTGCTCGCAGCATTCTTGTGTAATTGCCGCCTTCACTCGTCTTTTACTATTATTGTGTTGTTATGTTTCTACATGTATATTTGTATAGTTGGTCATGGTGGCCATGGCGATACAACAGCATTGCTATTTAACCCTAATACATACTGCAAGAATAGAAGTACTAGGGTTAAATAGCAATACTGATGTATAGCCATGACCATCATGACCAACTATACAAATATACATGTAGAAACATAACAACCCAATAATAATAAAAGACAAGTGAAGACTTCTTTAAAAATATATACCTCTCACTTTATTTGAAAGGTTTTGTGTGTGAGAGGGAGTTGGAGACCGAACAGAACTGCAATATATTGACCCCCACTCTTATGGCCATCAGCGTTGTGTCTTTCTCGTTCTCCAGGGCTGCTCAACCGGAGGCCCGGGGGCCCAGCTCTCTGCTGGATGATGGCTTTTTCTACCACATCTCTACTCCAAACTCGAAAATCTCTACTGACTTCCTGTCTTCACCGAGTTATATAATAGTTTAATCGCCCACTCAATATCACCCCATGACTGGCCATCGAGACATGTCACTTCCGCTGTCCTTGAAATAGCCTGTTTGATCGTTATCAAGCGGAAATAACTGTCATGTAGTTCTCAGGTCACTCTCTTCCGGTGCATCAGTCTGTGGGTGTACCATGGGGTTTTTACCTTGTCCCATATTTCAGTCAAGCCCACCTACAGGTTTTTATCCTCATAACTGCCATTGGAATGTGTAACTTCCTTCCGGTGCATCACTTTGGAATGACATGTTTGGCTGGGTCGAAGGTCAATATACAACAATTCTATGTGCAAAGAAAACAATTAGTATTAGATATCAATATTCTCAACTACTTAACTATGTGCAAAAAAAACTATTTATTTGAGATGGCAATAGTTAAAATCATTTAACTGTCAACAAATGAATTAGCACTGGCTCATTTAAAAACTATTCCCTACAAACTATTTGTTTGCAAATAGTATATGTTAAGTGTATATGATTAAACAGGATTTTGTATAAAATGGAATTTTAGGAGTGTTATGCCATAAAACCAAACCAACCAACCAACCAACTGTTCTTTAAAAACTCTTTAGGTCATTTTTTAAGCGGAGTTTAACAGGTTTGAATTAAGAGTTTTCCTTGTCCTAGACTAGTTGCCTAACCAAGGCTGAAGAACCTAGTCTGTCCTACTATTTACCCATAGCTGGAGGGAGAATAATTGGATTCATACCTTTCCCAAGGGTATTAGTGCTATGTGAAATGCAATCAGTCTTGTCCAGGATTTGAACTCGTATCGCCGTGTTCATTTCCTACGGCAATAACGACTACACCACGGGCACCTCCTGAGTCCTTGTGATTGACTTTTTCTTGTCAGTCATACAGATGGCAACCAGGATCACAGGTATTTATACATGTATTATTTCTATAGTTGGAAAATCATATAGTTGATACATAATGAAAAAAATGGATGAACACATGTGGCTAGAAGATGACATTCATTTTAATTGTTAAATACTATGGCCACTGAGTTTTCTGTTGCCACAGGACTAATATAGAGGGATAAAATTTGTCTGTATACATTCAACCTTCTTATTCCTTTGGTTTGTATCTTTTATGAAGAACCCTAAACAGGGATGTACAAAACGGCTTATTCACCTCCCTCTTCTCTGTTAGAGAAGGGGGAAAGTCGATGGGGCGTCCTTGTGGTGTAATGGTTAAAGCAATAGACTGCAGAATTATACTAAGTAAGTTCATACTCCAGTCGCGCTATTACGTTCACTTTCAGGCAAATACCCTTGGGAAAGCTATGGGTTAAATCGTACCACGACTATTCTTCTAGGAGAATGGCTTTGGCATTAAATAACCTACAAAGGTTGATATGCCATTAAACAAAGAAACCAAACCAAATTGGAAAAGTTGAAAACAAAATTCACAAGGAATAAAAAGAATCAAGTGGGAGAAGAATGAAAAATTTTTCTATAAACCTTTAGCCATAGGATCCATTCACAAAACACTTATGACGTAGTCACTTAATCTTGGTCCCTTGTTATAACTGAGTTCAATTGATATCAAGGGTGGATTGAGCTGTCAGGAAATTTCGTAGTGTCCAAGGGCCCTAAGAACCAAGCAAACCAAATACACAAAAGTTTAATTTTTGTAAATGGCCTCAATTGAATCAATTTGTTATATGAAAAATATTTCAATACTTTGAACACCAAGTGTTCTATTAATATAATCCTGTAGACATGTTTTTTATGATACTCTGTTGTTCTGGAAATAAATATTACAATATATTCATATATATATATATACATATATAGAAAAGTAGGCTGATCAAGATACTCTCATGGAATGTGACCAAATGATGAGATTTATTTTTTAACATAGTCTCTTTTACATTTCATGCATTTTATCCATTTGTATAGCAGTGCTTGGATCTGATTGGCCAACATGTCATCAACAGTAGATATGACATCATCCTATGAAAATTTAAATCAATGAACTTTTCATCGCACCCTCATATATGTATATATTACATATGGAACTTCTGAAAACAAAGTCTGATTAAGATTGTACATATCTATATGGAATGGTTACTAGAGTGAGGTATGTGAAAAGGGTTATAAATCCTTTTTGCCATAGAGCCCAAATTTTTGTCAAGTTGCTCCCACCCAACTCTGATATCAATTCATGTTTGTTTTCAAATGTAAACAAAACTTTAGATAAAATCTCGTGAGACATTGTTTATGAGTTGTTCTTATGAAGTACCCCACACTTTTCACATTGTACCAAACAAATTTGGTAAATGACTCTTAATGGTATAACTTTTGATTATTTTATACTGATACACTATTGGAAAATAAGATATATGTCATTAAGTTAGCTAACCATATTTGAGGGCAACCCAGAGACTCCCTTTTCAATAGCTACCACACCAATGTCTAGGGGAGGGTGCTACTCTTTCCCTAGGATTGCTCCTCTTACCTTCATGAATACCTTATAATGCTGAGTGGTAAGTAAGGAGGCATCAAGTACAATTTTTGGAGTCTTTGGTATGACTCGATTTGGGATTGAACCCTGGCTTCCTGAACCATTAGCAAACACTCTAACCATTATACCAATAGTAAGACACATTTGGTTAAATACTACAAAACTTTGCCTTTTTAAGGATCTGATTATGTTTTTTCTCTCACTTTCTTGCTAGATTTTGTATCTGGATCCAGTGGTTTAAAAACCTGCCCTAGTTACTATTTCTAAGCACCTTTGAACATGTCAATCGATTGTGGTCAAGGCCTTTGTTGTTGGTATAATTTGTTGTTGTTTAGTTTATATGAAAGATTTATAGTCACCCTTACTAATAATAATAAAAAAATCCCCCTGAAGACGATCAATTGATATCATCAAAAGAACTTCAGAACAGAAACTTTGGAAACTTCTCTATCAACAGGTCCCTGATACAAAGCAATTTGTAAGAAAGCTAGAAAAAACATAATATCATAAATAAGGAAAGTTCCATGGGCTTTAACCAAATTTATCATAACAATAACTTACTGCCAAAATATGCTTACAATATATATATATATATATATATATATATATATATATAGAAGTATATAATGGAAGGGAATCCAACAATATGGAAAAATATTCAAAAGAAAAGTAATCAAAAGTGAAGATTTTATTGTGAAGGGAAGTTAACATTAAACATTTTGGTTTTAACGAACCTTCATCAGGACGTTAGAATGGTGATACCAAGTGTTGATAAATTTATTTGCTTGTTTGACCTTTATGGCACATCAACCTTTGTAGGTTATTTTATGCCAAATCCTATTTATGCATATATCAAGTATATATGATTTGAAAACAAGTACAGTTGGTTGGTTTTTATGGTATATCAACCTTTGTAGGTTATTTAATACCAAATCCATTTTTAAACAAATAATCAGTTCTATTTCAAACAATTCAGTTAAGTATGAGTACACAGTTGAATTGTCAAAAACATTTCTATTTCAAACTATTCAGTTTAGTCAAACAATTCTAATTCAAACAAATCAGTTTTGTATAACTATAGTTTTTGTCCACACAGAGTTAAATGTCAAAACAGTTCTATTTCAAGCAATTCAGCTTTGTATTAGCATGCCATTTAGTTCTATGGGACCTTATCAGGTGCTACTACTCCAGGCCATAGTGGATCTGGGAGCGATGACAATGAAGAGGTACTCAGCATTCCCGAAAGCTCCAGCATTACTGGAAACTCACCATCAGATTGTTTTGTATCATATATCCAGGACACTCGTTGGGGATGTCTTTATTCCTCTGCAAAGGTGCAGTCAGTGTTCTCTACAGCCCCAGCCGACTGGGCAAGTGTTGATAGAACAACGATGGATGTGTAATAGAATACTAGGGTCATCAAACTTGTTCCAAGCCTTACCCAAAAAGTAAACTTATAGCTGAATATTGCTTTTGTGGCAACATGCTAATACTTCAAAAAAAAAAGTAAAAAAAATTGATTAAGAATTTTTCAATTTCTATAAGAAATGGTAGCATGTTACCTCAACAAAAATGTTCAGCAATATCTTACTTTGTGATTGAGGCTTAGAACCTTTCCTACAACAATCGCACATCTACACAATTCCATGAGTATATTTAGCCAATACCTCAACCACAAGTCAGATGAACTCATGTCGCTATGTCCATTTCCCATGATCATATATGCTGTTAAGTGCTCATACCATTCAGAAAGTATATGTTGGTTTGTGACTTGTCAGGAATTGAACATGGGATCTTCTTATGACAAATTGTGGGTTGGTTCAATTTAAATGGGACTGTTTCAACCAATCAGAAGCAAGTTTGGGATTATAGCAGATGCTACTTAAGACATACATAAATTTGGTTATGGGTAGAGTTGATCTTACAGGGTGGGGGAGTGCTGACAGTTTGAACTGTTGCAATTATAAGTTAAGAAACATTGGAGAAACATATGCTACACCCCTAGTGCCTCCAGATGTATGCATGTTTTTTTGTATATTTATAGACTGTATAGGAAAAAAGAAAACTTGATACTCGTTAATATAACCAGATACTATCAATATTCTTCACTAAACCTTAACACTCTGACAGCTGATCATAGAATATGCTTGCTGTATCCGCTTCTTTTTAATCTGTTGTATCTCTTAGTGATTCCATTTGTTTAATATCATTGCCTAATACAACCATGTAATAGTTTTTCAAAAAAGAACACTAATTAAATGATTGAATGTTTGTTTGGTTTTTCTTTATATATACTCTCCTCCCCTGTTTTCTGTGTATGATTAAACTTCAATTGTTGTTCTATCAACACTTGCTATCTAAAGTCCTGATGAAAGTTCATTAAAACTGAAATAGTTAACTTTGACTTTCCTTCACAATAAATTTTTCATTTCTGATTACTTTGTTTTGCAACTTTTCTCTCTCTCTCTCTCTTTCTATATATATATATACATTTGACATAAACTTTTAGAAGGAAATGTCTAATCAAGATTTTCTATATCTGTATTGAATGAATGGCAAAGTTAAGGGGACTACTGGACCAGGTTACTGTCAAGTTGGCCATACTTCATCCTAATATGAAGTCATAATTGACAGTTTTTAAATAAAAATGAACTCTTGAAGAAAATTCTCGAAAGACAATGTTCATTGCAAACCATTAATAGTGAGTTCAATTCTCACTAGCTGCTCCATGCTGAGGCACAAAGTGTAGTTTATTATTTAAGGAAAATTAAATTCTTCTACTCAGAGAGTTTTATTATGTCTAGCTTTGGTCAACTCAGTGTGATTGACATATGGTAACCTCTAATGTCAATTGAAACTAGGTTTTCATTGGGAATTTAAAGTTATGCAGCTATGAATTTTAATAATTAAAAGTTAGATTTTAACTTTCTTCAGATCAGACCGAGCAGCCAAAGCACACAGACCAGCAGTTTGTGCAATCACATTTCCATCAGCGTTCCAATGACTAATTCCTTGTTCATACAACTGGTTATAAAGAAGACATAGATAAAGAACATGTACACACAAAATAGGTCTTTGTTGATATTTATCCCAGTGAGGATGATAAAGCAACCAGAGAAAAGACGTAACTGAAAAGAAGAAGATGGGTAGATGTTGTGATGGAATCACCTTCTAATGGAATCAACCACTCTCCATAATACCGGAAGACGCAGCAATACAAAGTCAATCTGGATCCGGAAGCTAACCTCGTCCCCACGCGGTTATGCAAACTAGCTTACCGTCCTATGTTCTTGTAACCATCCTTTGTTCTTGTAAATATATACCTATACTATAACTGTGGTGTTTTGTTCTCTTGTGACCCCTTCCAGGGCCATAACAGTAGACAACAATAATTCTTAAAGGAAAATGTCTAAAGACATTGTTTATTAGTATAACTATTAGTTATAAGTTAATTTCTCACTGAGTGCTTTATGTCAAACTAAACTTATTAAATGACTATTTATTGTATATCTTTGGATTATTGCAGATATACAAGTGTAGAATTTTTCAGGAAATTAAAGCTAAAACACCAAACCAAGAAATCAGAAAAAGTGGGACAGAATCTTCAAGGTATGTATAATCTTGTTAAGATTCGAAAGTTGAAATTATTTCCAATGTTCATAAAATAACTACCCAAATAATTAAACCAGGCTGTTTTTGTGTATTTATTTATACCTATATTGTTCCTAATCAATCAAGTAATACTTTCAGGCAAATACTCTTGGGAAAGGTATGAACCCCCTTATCCTCCCAGCTATGGGTTAGATAGTACCACTACTGTTCTTCTAGGAGAATGGCTTTGGCATTAAATAACCTACAAAGGTTGATATGCCATTAAACAAAGAAACCAAACCAAAGCATCAAGATGATCACAGCATCTATGATATTGAAGTATAAACATTGAAGAAAATATATATTGATCAGTGGAATACAGTTTGTTTTATATAAAAATATTTATGGATTTTTTTTCATTTTATTATTTTTTGGTTTGTAAATATTGATTATAGACTCATCCATTTTCATGCAAAAGCCTAAAGTATGACTCCGTGTGTCAATCAGGGGGCAATGATAATAAAATGAATTTATACATTTATTGTCTACATTGAATCAGTTACTATGAAGGAAGATGGCTGGTTACATAAGCTACAGTTTTACCAAGAGTTAGAAGATAGAAAACATGAAGCTCAAAAATATTTTAAAGTATGGGGATTTTTATATAAGCCCCGAAAAGCCCGGTTTATTCCTACGTTTTGTAAAAGAATAAACTGTACTTCAACAGCATTAGGGAATTGATGATAGCTTTTGAAGAAAGGAGGCGAACGACTTTTAATGCAACAAAATTTATGTACAATAACAACAACAACAATAAACAGTGTTTTACACCACATGGAACAAACAACGAATGTGTAAGTCTTCAAAAAAGAGTTCAAGATTCCGATAAGTGGAAGGGTTTTGTAAGGTTTAGTTGTAAGGTTGTTATAAAGTAAAATTATAAGGTAAAAGTGTAAGATAAAGTATGGTTAGGTTTTTATGTGAAGGTTGTAAGGTTTTGTGAACATTTGGTGTGTGAAGGTAAGGTTTACAGATAAAATGCCTGCTGGAACTTAGCTGTCTGTGTGTCCTGTTCCTTTTAACTCAGCATGTGCATTCGTCGCTCTTGGGTACTGGCTGGTGGAAGGTGCCAAATTCGTATGCCATCAAGGGTTGCTATGAATAGACCTGTTGCTAACAGCGGTGGGAGTGGAAAATAGAGGAAGAATCTCCAGTGGAGCTCCTTTTTATAATGGACACCACGTGACCCCAAGGGGCTGCTGCTGTTGAGTGAAACAGGATCACCAGTTACTTAACAAAATTTCTACAAAAGATGTTGTCAAAATCAACCCTAAGGTATTGAGTATAAATGTCGAAAACTTGGCAAAAATGACAGAAAATCAATCAATCAATTTGAAAAAAAATGATCTATGATCTTTGTAAAGCATTTGAATTACTGTTAAAAGGATTAATTTTTATTTTAAAAACAAAAAAGAATCCTTTCACAGAAAATAAAACTGCACTTTAAAAAAGAAAGGAAAAAATAAAAAGACAAACGTGCCTCGTGCGTACAACTAAGAACTATTTATTACCAAGTAAATAAAAATAAATAAAAACGAGTTACAAAGTTTTGAAGAAAAACACTAGTTGCTAAAAATAATTGCTATTTCAGTGACCAGTCTAAAAAACTGAATCAAGTAACAATGATAAAATTGTTTCTAAAAACACAAGGTCACTCATGAATTACTAAGAACTGATATGTCTTTAATGAACAAAGGAGTAGATACTTACAACTCAAAAAAAAGTGGAGTTGTATGAATGCAAAAAGGATTTGGAAGAGTCTCTTTGGTTAAAATTATCTCTTGGGAAAACCTGTTCACTTTTTGGTCAAGAATACAGTGAATAATCCAGACACATGTGGGTTCATTCAGCAATTCTTTCAGTATTTGTATAGGACTGCAAATTCAATTGGATACCATTGTGGTTATGGTCAAGACAGCACATATTCTCTGATATGGGCAACAGCACATTTCACTAGGAAAAATACAGCACAAATTCACAGATATAGGTAACAGCATATTTTGCTAGGAGAGGTCCAGCACAGTAGCAAAATTCTTTGAGGGATTTACTCCCTATTCACTATTTTTCCTTAACAGTAGGGAACAGTAATGGCTTAAAAACCAGCACATCCTGCAAAAATTCACAGGACTACTGAATTCATGTCTTGATCGCCTCATGGCCTCAGCCAAAAAGGGTAATTCTTTCAGCAGGCACTGTCAGTTCCACTAAATCCTATCACTTCCTTCTGGCACTGACAACCATAAAAGTCCCTTCCAATAAGATGTTCCCATTACAATAAAACAATTCCAACACAGTGTATTGAACCCTTTGTCTTGAAGTGAGCACTTTGGAAATAGTACTTGATCTTAATCTCAAATATTATACCTAAGCATGTTTGTAACATCTACAGTAGTATCTGCTTATCAAAAGCCAGACTTGCTGGTCATATGAGATCTTATGACAACAAACAACCACTGGCTGTTTTTATGCAGGTCCTTCTTCAGCAACCTATAGGTAAGTAAAGTAAAGTCAGCGACCTAGTCAAAGGTGACTCGAAGGCTCTCTTTTCAATAGCTACTGCACCGAGGTCTTGGGAAGCGCTACTCCATTCCCTGGATTGCTCCACTTTACCCTTGATCCTTACCTTACTGAGTGCTAAGCAAGGCAGTATCAAGTACCATTTTTTGAGTCTTTGATATGACTCGACCTGGGATTGAATCCCGGTCTTCAGGACCATAGGCAAACACTCTACTCATTAGGCCAATGGCCTGGTTATGTGTCAATTCTGTGAAAAAGTCTGTGGGTCTGTAGCAGGTCTAAGAAACCATATGAGAACATATGGGATTACTGTCAATGCTAAAGATAATTCTTTTGCTTGCCACATATGGGGGATGGTTTGCGAAGGGGAAGTTTGCCCAAGAAGCCAAATGCATTCTCATAGGCACTTTTTATTGGATTAAGGAAATGAATTTCTTCTGTAAAAAAGAATGGAAACAAATAGAATAATGAAAAAAGACAAAAAAATCAAAAAGAAAAATTTAGAAAGAAAAATGGAAGAAAACTAAAAAGTGTAGAGAAGAGGAAAATCTCGTATTTTGGTTTGGCGCTCAACTTATTTCAAGACTTAATTTCACCCAATCAGGATGACTTATCCTATTCAGCCCGGACTTTCATTTCCGGCTAGCAAAACAGGTGAGTGACCAAACCCACTCTCTTCGGCGTGAGACGGCGACCAGAACAGACGTTCCTCTGGCCGTCCCTACTTAGCGATGCTTTTTAGCTAGACAAGCCACCCAGAGTGGACAAC
This sequence comes from Sepioteuthis lessoniana, assembly GCA_963585895.1. Taxonomy (NCBI): domain Eukaryota; kingdom Metazoa; phylum Mollusca; class Cephalopoda; order Myopsida; family Loliginidae; genus Sepioteuthis; species Sepioteuthis lessoniana. The sequence continues at coordinate 49,704,649 of OY757934.1, read as the reverse complement.
TCACTGTGGCTTTAACACTAGCAGCAGCAACATGGACACTCAACGAGGGAACCATCTAATTTATGGATTCTTTACGAGAAATCCCAGTTGAACATAAATTAGAAACATACAACATGCCTCGGACAGGCCCAACTTTGTGTCACCCCAAAAATTGGCTATGTCGATCCGAGCATACTTTGCTCTTGACACACTAGCTCATATTTCACTTCAAACAAAAATTTTCGTTGTCAAAGAAAAGTTTCGTAATTCATTTGTGTTGCCTAAAAAAATAACAATTTCACCAACCGCAATAAAAGAAAGAGGTGGAAAGAGAGAAAGAAAAGAAAGTAGGAGAAATAAATTTTAATGGAAGAGAAACAAAGAGGATAAAAGAGAGAGAATCTAGACTAACAAAAAAAATACCCAGCAAGAAATGAAAACACAAAGAAAAAAAGAAAAATTTTTAAAAACAGGAAGAAAGAAATCAAGGTAAAATGAGAGAAGAAAGAAAAATAGGGGGAAAAAAAGAAGGGAGAAAGGAAACGATAAAAGGAAGAAAGCAAAAAAAAGAAAGAAAGGAATTTATATAAACGAGTAAGATATAAAAGGAAATAAATAGGGAAGATGTTTTCAGTACAACTCTATATCAACCCAGAATATGTGAGACCAGTTATCGCCATGTTTATAACCCAATTGTTATGACTTAAAAATTAAGGGATATAACTATGTAATTTTAACTAGCATGTTAGATAACTCAGACTTCAGCAATATAATCAAAGCTAATACTCCAAATCAAGTATTTGTTTATTTTATTTTTTATTTTTTTCAAGATGTTCTCAGCATTCATGCTTCTTATGAATAGGCTAGAAGCAATAAAAAAAAGTGGATTGATCAGTGCAATGTAATTGGTTTTAATTTAAAATCTATCTGGGTAAATGAACTCCTATGATATTTCAGTCGACCATGATAGCCACTCTGTCATAAGTGCTCTCAATTAGATAAATGAACAAAGCAGGTAGTAAAATAAAGATCAAATCATTTGTTCTTCTCCTAGTTTTGTAGAGTGTCACCATGTTGTAATGGTTAAAGCGATGAACTGCAGAATCATAGTAAGTGAGTACAAGCTACAGTCGTACTATTGCATTCACTTTTGGACAAATACCCTTGGGAAAGTTATGAACCCCATGATCCTCCCAGTTATGGGTTAAATAGTACCACTACTGTTCTTCTAGAAGGGTGGCTTTGGCATTAATTAACCAACAAAAGTTGATATGCTATTAAACAAAGAAAACAAACCTAACCCAGTCTCGTTTTTATCTCCCAATTCCTTATTATCACCATGAAAGTGTTCTCAAATCTACTATTGCCCAGTCGACTGGGGCTGTAGAATACACCGACTGCTTCTCTGCAGAAGGGTAAGACCCCCCCACCAGAGTGTCCTGGATATGACACTAAACAATCTGATGGTGAGGTTCCAGCAGTGCTGGAGCTTTGGGGAATGTGGAGTACCCCTTCATTGCCATTGCTCCCAGGTCCACTCTGGCCCGGAGTGGCAGCATCTGATAGGGCCCTATCTATGGGTTAAATAGAACTAACAGCATACTAATGCTAATCTGAATTGTTTTAAATAGAAATGTTTTTGACAATTAAACCGTACTTACATTTAAACTGCGTGCTTAGGCTTAACTGAACTATTTGAAATAGAACTGTTTTTCAACATCAAAACTGTATTTACACTTAACTGAATTGTTATATATAACTTCTTGAATAGTTTGAAATAGAAATGTTTTTGATCATTAAACTGTGTACTTATGGTAAACTGAATTGTTTTAAAAAGAACAGATTATTTACATAAAAATGGATTTGGCGTTGAATAACCTACAAAGGTGCCCATGGTGTAATGGTTATCGTCGTAGGAAATGGACACGACGATACAAGTTCAAATCCTGGACGAGACTGATTGCATTTCACATAGCCCTAATACCTTTGGGAAAGGTATGAATCTAATTATTCTCCCTCCAGCTATGGGTAAATAGTAGGACAGATTACATTCTTCAGCCTTGGTGAGGCAACTAGTCTAGTAGAAGGAAAACTCTGAATTGAAACTCTGCTTAAAAATTGACCTTGTGTCATATCCTGCCTGAGCGGAGGGGTTGGTAAATACGATAAATAGCCTACAAAGGTTGATATGCCATAAAACCCAACCAACCAACCATCAAATCTGTTAGTATATAAAACACTTCTCTTTACTTTGTTTGGCTTCTTCAGTGAGGCAAATTTCTTCTTCACCTTGGAGTTAGGAGTTATATGAAAAAATAATCAGCTTTTTTTTAAGAAGACTCCTCAATATAAGCAGCATTTTGCATGCTTGTCAAAAAATGGTAGGGGTTGGATTCATTTCTCAGCATCTCTGGAATCTCTAAAGGAGAATGCTGATAGAATTAAGACTGGAAGGCTTGCATTTGCAGGTTCCCGACATTAAACTGACCTTGGCACATACCAGCAACCATGTTGGGTTGGTTAAATATCTTCTTCATAGATATAGGCACAACCTGATTCTGGAACCTCACCATCAGATTGTTTAGTTTCATATCCAGGACACTCATTTGGGTGGGATCTTGCCCCTCTGTAGAGGTGCAGTCGGTGTATTCTACAGTCACAGCTGATTGGGCAAAATTATTTGGAGACAAAATCATTCAAAACTATCTCAAGATAGATGCAACCCATGAATACAGGCTGTCTCAATATACATAGGACACATGTAACTGCTAATAACTCTACTAGTAACAATGTTGTGTTTTGGTTTTTTTTTTGCTTCAGATTTGAAAATAGTATACTATAACAATGATTGATCTTCAATCACAATGCCTTGGACAAGTGAGCAAAAAATATTTTGCATCACTTTTTGCAATGGATTGCATCTACTTTATTATCTAACACAGCGTATTTTCTGCTAATGCTATTTATATAGTTAGTGTAGCTGATTATTTAGTTTAGTGAACTCCTTCAAAATAACTTTCTTGTCATATAAAACTTTTACCTGGATATAATGAATAATCAATTCTGTTTGGGGCTTTGTTGGGGTGTAGCACTATGTGGGTGGGCTGCCAAAGCAGACGATTCATTGTCTGTTTTGGTGTGAAACCAGACAAAGGATTCTTGGACCTGAAATCTCGCCATATCCGGAAGTGGGAAGGGGACGCGAGAGGGGAGTTGACGACGCGAGCAGCAGAGAGTTGGTGTCTGGACAGCAGAGAGTTGGCGTGGAACCACGGACAGGGGCAGTCAACACCAGATACCGGAGCAGAGAGGCGAGGCAGCATGGGATAGGGTCCAGCGACAGTGAGTCAAGATGAGTCTGATTCCAGTAGCTTTGTGGAATTTTTGCTAGTAACCCACGCTAGCGTTAGTCCATATATGCTATCAGGAATGCAAAGTGTTGCATACCTTCCTCTGCTCTTGGTTAACCCCAAGCTTTGTTCGTGTTTGTTCGTTTGTCCTTCTATTTTCTCCGTTCCCTCGATCGTATTCTTGTGTAGGTAAAGAAATGTGCGTTACTCCCTCGAACCACTAGTTGATCACCAGCCGGCGTAAGAAGTGATATGGTTATAAGAAAGTTAACGTGTGTGGGGGCAAGAGGGTGTAACGTTTACAGGGGATACATGACCTGATCTGCAACTCTATTTGTCGCTGTTCTTTGATCAGTAAAGATATTGTTTTTGACCTTCCATAAAACAGTAAAGACACATTGCTATACTACCCTTGACGTGGCATTAAAATTTTTATCCCAGAACGGGAGTTTATTTTTCGCATGTGTGAAGACGGGGAAGTCTGGCACTTGATCCCTCGCAAAATAAGTTCCAGTTAAGATTCCTTCTTCGGGCACATGGGGAACTGGCAAATAATGTGGGGGTTAATTTGGGGCAAGACTGACCGCCACTGGCAAGGGGTTTCCAAATTTCACATTACACACACCCACCAGACCACCTCGTCTTCCTACCCCTTAGATAATGGAAGATATGGGCCTCTAGGTTTAGATATAATATTATTTATTTTAGTCGACAATTCCAATTTCCCATGTAATATTTTTAAAGGCGAATAGGACATTTAGCGAGAATAAATTGAAGCGAATGAAGCTGAAAAGGAAAATGAAAAAGAAGGCAATTCGATAGACAAACAACATCTAAAATATAACAAGGTTTTAATACGTGTGGACAAGCAAATAATTAAGGCGCTGGCTATACTACCAGCAGACAATATCAAATACACAAATGTCTCTCTTTTGTTTTCCTTCTCTCTCTTTTCTGTCTTTTCTCTTGAACCTTGAGATGGTAGCAAAGTCCATTTAGATGTTTAGCGTTCATGAAATGAATCTTTTCATTCTATTTCTATTCTTTTCTTCATGCATCTAATTCTTTATGCTTCTTTCTTTAAATTGAGAGGGAGAGCATACAATTGCAATACTTAGGAAGGGTGGAGGGAGAAAACGGCTTTAAAGTTTACTTAGCTTTTTCGACGGGTTTCTTCTGAGAGTTCTTTTCTTTTACAGGCTAGTGGGATTCTATGGAACTCAGCTTGAAGGCATCTACTATCTCCTGTCCAAGAGCTCTATTTCACTTCATTGCCCAGAGTTTTGGCGACAGTTTAAACACATCTTGTCACGCCAACTGCTGTCCTAAAAGCTCAGCTCTGCTTCTTCGCCCGGAGTTGTGGCATTAGATCACCCGTCCTCTCACGGCGACCTTTGTCCTCAAAACTGCATTCTTCATTCCTATTTCCGCTGATGAAAAGGGTGCTTCAGCTTTAGTGTTCTGGCCAATCATTTGGCCTCTTTCTTTTTCCTTCACCTTGTCAGGCGATTCATTCGGACTACTATCTCTATCCACCCAGGTGAGGTTATGGAGTACAGATAGCTTAACCTACATTCTAATTTCCTCTTTTAACGGTCAACCTTTGGGGCCTGTCAGTTCAAACATGAAGGGGTGGGGGAAATTTCTTGTTTCTCTCCTCTCAGTGGTAGACCACGTGACATACCCATACTTGCTACATGGTGAACTCTTTTCATATACAGCTTTTTTTAGGAACAATATCTGTATAATTTTACCATAGGACACATTTGTTTCTTTTAACACTACTTGCATGTTTATTTTGTATATAAGAGTTTAAATGAAGAAAAAATCCCCATAGAAATGAAAGTTCTTTTCAAACTCAGCAAAATTAAATATATAAAAAAGCACTATTTTTCTCTGAAATTGTGAATGTAAAAAAAAACACTATTTTTCTCTGTAATTGTGAATGTAAAAAAAAAACACTATTTTTCTCTGTAATTGTGAATGTAAAAAAAACACTACTTTTCTCTGTAATTGAAAATGAACGTAAAGCAAGGGTTTAGTTTACATTACATTTACTTAGTACCTTGTACATCAGCAATCATAAAATCTGACAAAGTCAGTGTCCAATCAGCTATTATACATTTATTGTAAACTGAACCCATACTTTGTGTCCATCTTGCTCAGTGTCTACTTTTAAAGTTATATCTTCTCAAAATGAAAGTATTTTAAAAGAAGAAAACACTTTCAAACATACCAAACTTAAATCCATAAGAAAAATATTATTTCTTGATGGAATTAATCATCCAAATTTTAATTCAAAATTGATTTAACTTGAAATTTAACGTGAATGTTATAAAATCTCATAAACCCTCTGAAAATTTTCTTCTTTGCTTTTGTATTTGTAATAAAAGGTATGGATGACATCAGAAATGAATCAATGGACAAGTTTTCTCCTAACAACTCAGGTTAGTTTGTTTTTCTCATCTTTATTTCAACTTCTGGTGGTTGGGAGTTGGTTTTGTAAACAAGTCTTGCCTTGTCAGCTGACTGCTTCTCTGTACAGGGGTAAGACCCCCAAGGAGTGTCCTGATAAGAGACTAAACAATCTGGTGCAGAGGTTCCCGTGATGCTAGAGCTTTGAGGAATGCAGAATAGCCCTTCACTCCCAGGTCCATTTTGGCACGGAGTAGTAGCACCTGTTAGGGTCCTATCTATAGGTCAAATAGAACTAAACTGTGTACTTATGCTAAACTGAATTGTTTGAGATAGGACTGTTTTGATATTTAAACTGTGTAGATATGCTAAACTGAAATGCATGAAATAGAAGTGTTTTTGACGTTGAAACTGTTTACTTATGTTGAACTCAATTGTTTGAAATAGAACTGTTTATATGTATAAATGGATTTGGCGTTAATAACCTACAATGGTTGATGTGCCATAAAACCAAACCAAACCAGATCTTGTAAACAAGTGTTTATGACAGAGAAAATGTACCAGTTGTTAATCAGTCAGTATTGTAAGATATATACAATATTCATAAATGGTTGGGATAACCAAAGAATACCAAATAGTTGGACAAGATTGATTAAACATTGCTGTGATTAACAAATTTATCAAATATTTTAAAACAACGAAAATATACGACCAAAATTTTAACTTTACTGAACAAAAAAACCTACAGAATTGAGACTTAAGTTTTTTTCCGTAATTGTAGAAAATTGGTTTGGTTTCTTTGTTTTATGGCATATCAACATTCATGCGTTATTTAATGCCAAAGCCACCCTTGACAAAAAACAGAAGTGGAACTATTAAACCCATTGCTGGGGAGGATAAAAAGTTTTTTATTTTTCCAAATGGTATTAGTCTGAAAGTGAAAATAATTGAGCAACTTGAGTTTGAAATTACTTTCTACAATGTTGCCATCCAGTATGTTAACTACAATGAAAACTGAAATCTACACAGTTTCTAGAATTAATACAGGGCTAACTTTTCATTGGCTTTTTTCCCATCCAGCTGCTGTTGTAGCTTTGAATAAGATCATATTTACCAACTCCTCCGCTTGGGCAGGATATGACACAGGGTCAATTTTTAAGCAGAGTTTAACAGGTTTGAATTCAGAGTTTTCCTTCTCCTAGACTAGTTGCCTCACCAAGGCTGAAGAATACTATTTACCCATAGCTGGAGGGAGAATAATCGGATTCATACCTTTCCCAAGGGTATTAGTGCTATGTTTAATGCAATCCGTCTCGTCCAGGATTTGAACTTGTGTCGATGTGTCCATTTCCTACGATGATAACCATTACACCACGGGCCCCTCCAATAGTAGCTTTGAATAAGATAAGTTGAATTAAAAAAAAACAACATGTTCTTAGTCCTGTAGTCAAATTTACTAATGAAAATTTACTGATTCTTTTGCTTGAATACGTGAGTACTTCATTTTATAGCAGAACGCAGGTGAACTGTAAGACTATTTCTAAGATACTATCGATTCACTCTTATTAATTTTAGCAAAACAAATAAAGGTCATTCGATATCGAAGATCATAAGTAAATGAACAGTTTTAATCTTGTAAACTTAAGCATATTTACTCTATATTAAAAATCGAAAAAAGATGGAAGCTTTTTTGTAAACTGGACCGATAAATGAATCAAGGGGGGATAACCTCTTCAGCTTTCAGATTGAAGGTAGGTAACTCCTCTATTTTAGACTAAAGGGAATGATGGTGATAAGATGTTTTCGTATAGAGCAAGGACCAATATTAATGATGGTGGTTGGAAGACATTTTAGTTGAGAGCAAGGACCAATATTAATCTGTGATGCACTAATATTGTACAAAATGGAAGAGAAGACAAAATAAACTCAAAATAACACATATAAGAACATTCAATATTTTATATGCACACTATACATATGAGTGGCTTTACAAGGAAAGAAAGCACAAACATATCCCATTATAGAAGTATGCACATATTGTGTCATGGACAAGCAGTATGTAAAAGGGATACAAAATTGAATAAAATGACTTACTTAATGAAAGTGGGTAATATAGCCATGTAGCTGTACCATTCCCTGACAGGGTTAGAGATACTGTCTCTACTGTTCAAGGAATAGAGGTAATTGAGATCAGCAAGGGGTTTTTGTGTCATTTGACATTCTACAAGCCCCTACTAGACATGCAAGTTATCCAAAGCAAATGATTATTTATTGCATCTTAATAGGCCATTAGACATTTATTTTTACAATAAAAGTTAAGTTTGCAGAAGATGTCATTCATAAGATGAAAAAATCTGATGAACTTGTAAACGTATAATCACTTTGAAAAATCTGCCGACTTTCACTAAATTGGAATCAATGATAATTTCATGGAATCTATGTGTTTCCTTGCAATTATTTATACCGTAAATTCTTACTATGAAAAAATTGCAAAACATAGAAATTTTCTGTCCCATAATAAAATTTAAATGTTAAGTCCTTATACTCCAACATGAGGAAAGAATGATAGCTCTTAAAGAAAACTTACATAATACAGAATGCAACAGAAATACTTTCCACATTTTAAACTGTCATCTGTGTGTTACAAGTGAACTTAGAAAAGTGGCAATGATAGCTCCATCTAATTGATTTCTTACTATTTTTTTCAGATACAATCAACTGTGATCATGGTTTTGAACCAGTACACACTATACCTTTGCAGTTGAAACATCTTTTTTTTAAGACTAATGAATCTGTAATTGTTATATGTATATATATATATTTACCAACCCCTCCGCTCGGGCAGGATATGACACAAGGTCAATTTTTAAGTGAAGTTTAACAGGTTTGAATTCAGAGTTTTCCTTCTCCTAGACTAGTTGCCTCACCAAGGCTTAAGAACCTAGTCTGCCCTACTATTTACCCATAGCTGGAGGGAGAATAATTGGATTCATACCTTTCCAAATGGTATTAGTGCTATGTGAAATGTAATCAGTCTCGTCCAGGATTTGAACTCGTGCCAACTCGAATTGTTATGTGTATATATATATATATACATATTTGATTGAACATAATAGACATTTTTTGTCTTCATATTTTTTGTTAATCCTTTCGAATTGCCGTATTGATCTTATGATATTTGGTGGGAAATGGTTCATAAATCTTCCATAATTAGTTATTTCCCAAGTACTTTCTGCCCAACTTTGGGCCATCACCAAGGAAGGATATATTACAAAAGTGATGTAACGTTTGTATGTACATTACTACTTTATAAGAAGAGCATTTGTACTGTTATATTGTGTAGCATTTACTTTTCAAATTTGTTTCTATAAATAGCATCAGTAGCTAAAGACAGTTAATTACATTAGCACTGGTTTTAAAATTAATTCTGTTAAGTTTGGGTAGTATGTTCCTCATATGTTGTGCCTTGAGAATCTGTAGTTTTTGCTTGTTATTTTGATGTTCTAATATTGGTTTGTTTTCAATAAGAATTTTCCGTAATTCTGTTTTTTAAAATATATGAAATATCTGACAAAGATGAGTTGGGAATGATTCTAACTGAGAATATATAAAAAGATTCTCACAAATCCCAAAAAGTGCTCAATGTATGATAATTAAAATGTAAATTTCTTACAGATCAAATTTTGTATATATATATATATATATATATGTGTGTTTGTGAGTGCATGTGTTTGTGCATGTATATGTATGTATACATGTATATAAAAAGTAAAGTTGACGACTGTAGTTAAGGGTGACCCGAAGGCTCCCTTTTCAATCACTACTACACCGAGGTGTAGGGGAGGGCACTACTCCTTCCCCAAATTGCTCCACTTTACCCTTGATACATACCTTATAATGCTGAGTATTAAGCAAGGAGGTATCAAGTAAGATTTTTTAAGTCTTTGATATGACTCGGCCTGGGATTGAACCCCAGTCTTTTTGGCCATTGGTAAACACTCTACATTCAAGACCAATGAGCCGGATATATATATATAATGAAAGTAATTCCTACATGGCCAAGAGCAAGTCTATCTAGGTTTCACCAAACATCTCTTCAGGATTGCTCTGGTTATGGATTAGATATAAAAATTGAATATATATATTTATAGATATATGGATGCATATGTATATATATATAAGTATGTCTATATCTGTGTATATGTATGTATGTATGTATGTACATGTATATTAGGGTAGGTTGATTTTTCATTTTTTTTTAAATATCAAAAAGAATAATACACTGAACGTTGGGGATGTACCTATTAAATACTCATACCAAAAATTAGATCTGATTCTTCAACGGTTTTTTGCTAATTTGGCATGAAAGATTTTCAATAAACACGTACTGAAAAGTCCTCGATTTTGCGAGATTTGGCCTAAATATTGATATAAAAACCAAACAATTTCAGTATTTAAATTAGGAAATCTTATTTTATTTTATGGAAATATAATAAATAAATTATAACAAAACTTCAAATGGAAAATTGAACCCCTACCCCACCCTGCCTTACCTGTGTCGAATCTAAAATGCTATTATTCAAGCAGTAATATTCGAATATATTGAAAAAAAAATTTTTCCTGATATGAATTGAAATACAACAAATAAACAAATATGGAAAAACAAAAAATTGTTTTATAATTTTTAATATATGGAATCAAATAGTTCCATATATGAGCCCTTAGATGAAAACGCTGGTCTCAATTGTTGGCACAAAACTTTTGCAAGTATGTGCTGGTGCCTTGGTTCAAAGCCATACATGGATTGAGAAGCCTCCGTTACTAACTTAACTGCCTGTTCCACACCTTGGGAATGTGAAGGGAAATCTGGCAAGTTAATCTTTTCACCAGTTAACAATGAATTCTGTAATTCATTGTCAGAAAAGTCTAGTGTGAGTGGTGGCTCACAGACTCCATTTACTGAAAAATCAATTAAATCAGTTCAGTGCACAGCTTTAAAGTTGATCATTGGGATCTTTTAAAATCTTTTCTTGACTGGCTTCCCTCTTCTGAAAGAATATAAAAATAATTTGAGTTTAATTTTTAAATGCAATTTGTTCTGCTTTAATAATATTTGGTGAAATCAGATGTAATCTTTAAAATGTTTCAATAAATTGGCACAAGTACTTCAACCAGTTTTGTATGAATAAATATTAACGTACCTAATGGCCAAAATTCTTTTTATACCCTCTTCTCTCACTTCAGGTTCATCAAATTTCACCATTGAAAATAAAACATTCTCCAGAAGTAATGCCAAGGCATTACTGGAGGTTTTTTAATGTAACCCTTTGAACCTCAATTGGTTTCTTTCGTATACTACCAATCATATTGTAAATATAAATTTGCTGGTGATGGAACTTGTTACTTTTTTTATATCAAACCAGCAAATAGCATAAACATTCACAATAAAATTTATCAAACTATATAGTTTGGTCAAACAGTTCTGTGGATATGCTCCACGAGTCCATAGGCACATGAGCCTGATGGTCAAAGTTAACCACCTTGCCTGGTTTAATGGACCAATTTTCCACGATGCAATTCTCGGGTCCACCTTACCTCTAGAAATACCAACTGTATATTCATAGAGTAGTCTTTGGTCACTACTAAGGCTATCCATATCTTTCATTTCAAAATGAAACTCCAGGGGATTCTCAACAGCTGAAAAAGATTTTGGGGGTAAATTATGGCAATCATTTGCACATAATTTACCCAATGGACCATTGAATGTAGTGGGGCTTTTTGTGGTGCCATCTACATGTTTGAATAGAGCTCTAAATGGAAGTTCATTTTGATGTAAGGAGAGTTGGTCGACTTATATACATAAGCGGCCCAATATTAGTAATGCCTTAAGGGGCCTTTTTACTGGGACACAATCAGAAAAAGATGGCAGCAATAAAGTACGTGTGTTGTCACACATGAGTCTTGGAGCCATTTCTACAAAACATGGTGTCAGAAGGACGAACTTGACGATAATCTGAGTGAGTACTACTTTGTTTAAAACATCAAAAGATGATGTCAATCAACCCACCCCAAAGTTTTGACTGGACAGTAAGAAATTTGTATAAAGCCTTTAACGAGTGGCTTGAAGAAGTGAATCTGTTTTTCGAATTTCAGAAATTTGAAGGGGAGGGCAGAGATAGTACCACTAAAGCTGCAAATGTTGAAAAGAAAAAAAGAAGTTTGTTTATTTACCTTTTAGAAAAAAAGGGTCAACAAATATACAAAACTCTAACAATTAAAAATGCAAAAGGAGAAACGATTGAAAATGATGACGAAAAAAAAATTGAAATGGTTATCGAAGCATTCAAGGATTACTGCAAACCTAAGAAAACATTGACTGTAGACAGAGTGGAATTCCTACGGAAAGAACAAAGTAAAGATGAAAGCTTTGAGAACTATTTGTTAAATTTGAAATCGAGTTCTAAAGATTGTGAATGGAATAACGTCACTGAGAACAATATGATAAAATTACAAATAATAAAAGGAATACACGATAAAAAAACGCGCGAAATTCTCCTGAGGGAACCAGATTTAACCCTGACACAGTGTATTGACCGATGCAGAGCTGCAGAACAAAGCAAAATCCAGTTGCAAAATATTGAAAATTACGAAAAATTAAATGTCGATGACGACACATACGAGAAAGATATCAATGCGACTGGAAGAAAAAAACAATATGATTGCATTTATTGTCAGAGAAGCCATGTAAAAGGAACCAGAAACTGTCCAGCTTATGGTCAGGAATGTTTTAGATGCAAAAGAAAAAACTATTTCACCAAATCAAAAGTTTGCAAAGATAACCAGAGCAAAAAAAAAAAGTTAACGAATGTTTTCACGTTGTAGGGGAGACAATTCATAAAGTTCATGCGAATTTAAAATTAAACGGGAAGCCCATCAAATTCATGATAGATTCTGGAGCAACTGTAAATGTAATTCCTGCAACATTCGTTAAGAACAACAAGATGGAGCACTTACTAAAAAAGGTAAGAAACTTGATATTACTGTATACGGAGGGAAAAAGGTCAGAACCGAAGGAACAATGAGGGTAGAACTTATCAACCCTGTCAACAGAAGAAAAGTGACAGCCTCAGTCATGGTTGTGAATGAGAAGGTACAACCAATTTTAAGTTGTAGTCTTTGCCAAAAGCTAAATTTAATACGGTTCAACCTAGATCAGTTTGACTCGACAGTTTCAGCTGTAGAATGCGATGACCTCAAAGAACAAGCCCTGAAAAACATCAGAAAACTAGACATTGATGATTCCATCAAAGAGATTCTACTAGAATTCCCAGACGTTTTTGCAGAGAGATTTGGTGAATTTGAAGGCAAACTAACACTTCACACAGAGCCAGGCACAGTTCCTACACAACAACCCATAAGAGGTGTCCCATTTGCACTGGAAAAACAATTTAAACAAGAACTAGAAAAAATGATGAGGAACAATATAATTGAGAAACTGGAAGGACCTAGCTCATGGCTCAACAGCTATGTGATTGAAAGAAAACGCAGCGAAAAACTTTGGATATGTTTAGACCCCAAACCATTAAACAAGGCACTGATCAACAACTACCACTGCCAGGTACCAAGCTTGGAATCCATCACACACAGGTTTGCAAATAAAAACGCAATAAAATTTAGTAAATTGGACGCAAGAAGTGGATACTGGCATTGCAAGTTGAACGACAAGGCAAGAGAACTGACCGCCTTTGGAACACCTCAGGGCAATTATCGATACAAAAGATTACCCATGGGTATCACACCAGCCAGCAAAGCATTCCAAATAAAAATGATCGAACAGTTCCAAGGGATAAACAGCATTATTCAAGATGACTGGTTGAAGGGTTTGGAAACAACTCAGACCAAGCCATCAATAACCACAGCCAGAACTTGCGGGCATATTTGCAGAGATGCAGAGAAAGAAACATAAAAATTAACCTCAACAAATGCAAATTCCTCACAGAGGAAGTCACTTACATGGGTCATACACTGACTAACACAGGCTTGAAGCCTGATGAAGAAAAAATATGGGCAATCATAGAGTTCCCAGCACCTCGCGATTTGCATAATCTAAGGCGCTTCATAGGAATAGTTAAATACCTCTCGAAATTTGATCACTCACTGACGACAAAATGTGAACCTCTAAACAAGCTAACGCGGAAGGACCAGATTTTCCAATGGGCGGAGGTACAACAAAGAGCATTAGAAGCAATCCATTAGAAGCAATCAGCAACAAGCCTCTAAGCGAAGTACCAAAAAAGACTGTTAAGACTGGCGCTTTCAATACAAAAGTTTGACTACAAAATAACATACAAAAAGGGCAGTGACATAATCATTGCTGATGCTCTTTCGCGAGCCCCAGTAGAGGATGACAATTTCCAGTTTAATTTCAGGGAAGTGAATCTATTAGAATTTCTTGCTGTAAGTGAACAAACCAGAGACAGGCTTGTCAGTGCCACCAAAGAAGATAAGGATCTACAGAAGCTCATAAAACTATTTAAACAAGGCTTCCCAATGCAATATAAAGTCCTTGAACCTTAGTTGAAGCACCTGTATAAATTCAGAGACTACCTGTCAACAAATGATGATCTAATATTTTATAAAGACAGAGTCTTTGTACCTGCCTCAATGAGAAACGACATGAAGAAGAAGGCACACACAAGCCATTTAGCCGTTGAAAGTAACATGAGACGCGCCCTAGACACAATCTTCTGGCCAGGAATGAGGCACGAACTACAGGAATGTTATATCAACTGTAAACAATGTAGCAGATATTCTGCAAGAAATAGCAAAGAGACACTAATCACAAGACCAGTGCCGGAATACCCATTCCAACGTATTGGCCTCAATACCATGACACTGGATGGAAGGAAATACCTAGTCTGTGTGGATTATTTCTCCAATTACACCTTGGTTGATCAACTTCACGGAACATCATCATGGTGCACAATCAAGCTGATAAGGAAACACTTCATGAGATATGGCATCCCAGAAGTTGTAAGTGATGGGGGCCCTGAATTTGATAACAAAATGATGAGAGAATTGGCCCATAAATACGGATTTAGATGGAATCCCTGCTCACCAGAGATGCCAAACTCCAATGGAATGACAGAATCAGCTGTAAAACAAATAAAAAGCATCATAAAAAAATGTAATAATGAAAACAGCGATCCTTGTCTGGCCATAAAATCCATAGGAATTTCTCCAGTACAGAGATTCTTTGGAAGACAATTGAGAAGTGTACTGCCTACTGTCACGTGATAGCTCACGGAGACGAAGAGGTAGGAATGATACTATCCTCCCGTGTTGCTATTAGCGCTTTCTAGCAGTCAAAAAGTGACCGTTAGGAAGGAATGTGGGTCACACAGAAGACCAGATGTTCACACTTAGTGAACTCAGGTCGCCGGACATCGGAAGGGGAAAGAGAGAGAAGCCAAATGATTGGCGGGGACCCCAAACGGAAGTGGGGTTCCCTTCCCCTCAGCGGAAGTAAGGGACAATAAGTCAGTTTTTGAGCAAGGCTCGTGGCAGACGGGCCATAGCCATTTTACTCCGGGCTAAAGACAAAAGATTAGCTGAGACACGAAGGACCCCAAGTCCTTCAAGCCAGTATTAAAAACAGTACAAAGTCTAGTAGCCCGTGAAAGAAGAAAATTCTCCAGTGGAACCCCGTCAAAAAAATAAGATAAGTAACTTTGGGACATTTTTCCTTTACACCCAAATTTTGTTTACTACTCTCTCTCTCAATTTGAAAAAGGATAAAGCCAAGAAAAGACATTCATATTCATGGACTATCCAATTATATGTTTTGACACTTTGAACATATATATATAACCGTAGTAAAGAACCTATGTATTTTCATTTTACCATGTGGTCTATGTTGTTATTTCATGCTTTCCTTTCAGCTTCTATTCGCCTTATATTATCTTGCTTAGAATTGTCCTATTAATTCCTAAAGTATCACACGGGAAACCGGAGTTGCCGACTACAACAATATTAATATTATTACGACTAAGACCTATAGGCCCGTATTCTTCTATTATCTAAGGGAAAGAAGTTTAGCGGCCTGGTGGGTGTGTGATAGTGGGAAATTTGGAACCCCTTGCCAGCGGCGATCAGTCTGGCCCTAAATTATTCCCTCACGTAATATGCCAGTTCTTATCTGCCTGAGAGAAGAACTCTGAACAGGACTTATTCTGTAGGGGATCAAGTGCCAACCTGCCCCGTCTTCACACGTGCGAAAATAAAGTCCCGTTTTGGGATTTTAGTCAATTTCGCGTCACAGACTTAAAATGGGGGCTCGCGTCCGGGATTTATTATTATAAATAATATTTATTGCTTGTAGTCGTATGACAATTCCTGCCGTCTAAACCTACCCTGGGAGACCGTGAAAGGAAAAAAGGAATATTGTCGAAACAGTCAAATTACTTGTTGATATAACTGTTTGGAAAAATTAAAGAAAAAATGGACAAAATAGAGAACTTTTTAAAAGAACCCTTCATGGAAAAGTTGGAGAGGCTGAGAAAAAGCGAGATAATAAAAATTGGCGAGAAGCTTGAGTTAAATGTTGAAAATTCTATGAGGAAACATGAACTCGTGAGAGAGATAGCAAGGCACATGGTGGACGAAAATGTTTTCGAGGAAGCAGTATTAGAAGAGCTACCAACGGAAATGATAAGAATGACTCCAGAACAAATTGAACTGGAGAAAATTAAAATACAAGCACAAATGGAACTACAGAGAAATAAAATGGAACTGGAGAAAGTAAAAATTCAGCAAGAAACAAGGCTGCGAGAAGTCGACTTGGCAATAAGAGGACGCAAAGGAAGCCATGGCAGTTTCGAAGTAACGAAGCAAGCGAGGCTAGTCCCAAAATTTGAAGAAGCCAACGTGGATGGATACTTCGCACATTTTGAGCGAACTGCGCTAAATCTTGGATGGCCGAAAGAATGCTGTTCAATGCTACTCCAAACTGTGCTGACAGGAAAAGCACAGAGAGCATATGCAACTCTGCCCACAGAAAATTGCGCCGACTACGATTTGGTGAAGGCAGCGGTTCTAAAAAGCTTCGAGTTGGTTCCAGAAGCTTATAGACAGAAATTCAGAACACAGAGAAAAACGGAAAACCAATCTTATGTGGAATTTCTGCGTGAAAAGGAGAACGCGCTGGATAAGTGGTGTGACTCTAAGAGGATAGACGGAGACGCTGAGAAACTCCGGCAGCTAATATTAGCTGAAGAATTTTTAAACTGTGTGCCAGAAGAAGTCAGGGTTCACCTAAGTGAAAGGAAAACCGATGTGACTTATGAAATGGCTGCACTAGCAGATGAATACATCCTCACACACCGAAAGACAAAGGAAAAACCGTACACGGGAAATAGAGTGAAGTTTAAAGCTGAGTTAAGCCCTGAAGGAAGACCTAAGGAAGAAAATAGAAGGACCTTCCAAAGTAGCAGCAGAACAGTGGTCTGCTACAAATGTGGAAAGGCTGGGCACATAGCCATAAGGTGTCAGCCTGGAAAAGGTCCTGAAAGAAACCAAACCCAGCCGAGAAAACCACAGGGAGCTGTCACAACAACTAGAGGGAACCAGTCCTATCGACCCTGGACGAAAAAAGGGATGATAAGAGGCCCACATGGAGGGCCAGTGAAAGTCTCAATTTTACGAGATACCGGAGCATCTCAGTCGTTACTTCTACGAAGTAAATTACCTAAAGGGGTAATAGAAGCAACACGTGAGACTGTGATGATAGAGGGTATTGGCGGAAAGAGGGTAAAAATACCGCTATGTAAAATAACTCTAAAGTCCCAGTGGAAAAATGGACCAATTAAAGTTGGTGTGGTAGACAAACTACCTATGAGAGGAATCTCCCTCATACTGGGAAATGAGATAGAAACAAAAGGGTGTAACCCGAAAAAGCCGGCCAAAATAAGCGCCAAAAATGAAGAAGGAAAGATGGCGAGAACGAACGCCACACATGGACAGAAGATGGCGAAAATGAGCGCCAAAAATGAAGGAAACAAGACGGCGAATGGGAGCGCCGAAAATGGAGAAGGCAAGATGGCGGCAGAGCCACGTGCGAGATATAAACGACACAGTCGCTCGCAAAGTGAGAAGGTGAAAAGAAAAGAAGTGAACCTTCCACCCCTCAATAAACAAGAAGATAAAAGGACCAGTCGTCAGAGAAAAGATGAAGGTCCAACGAATATTAGGAATAAATTCCCTAATACTTATCGAGAGGATAAGAGGAAAATAAGAGGACCCTCACAAGTGGCTAAGAAGGAAGAATTTGAAAAGGGCGACGAAGTCCTGCTACTATCATCAAATAAAGGACCACACTGTCGTGGACGATATATAGGTCCCTATGTAGTAACACGGAGGATAGACAAGAGGACATATAGGATTGATACCCACGAGGGAAAGAAGCAGACACAAGTGTGTCATGCAAACAAATTAAAGAGATATGTCCGTCAAGAAGGCCCACCTCGAAAAATTAAGAACTCGGAAATGCCGAATAAATTCGAGGAGAAATTAAGCCAGTTGTCTATTTCAGAGAAAGAGAACTTAAAGAAATTAATAAAAAAATACCCAAGTTTATTTCTCTAACGCCCTACGAAAATGTAGTAGCAGAATATTCTTTCATAGTTGTTGAGAGAGAAAGAAAGAAAGAGAGAGAGAGAGAGAAACTAAAGAAAATGAGGAATTCTCGTCCCCAATGTTGAAATATGAGATGGACGAGAAAGCGGTGCGTCAACAAGTGACGGAGAGGGGAAAGAGAGAAAAGAAAAGGAAGTTTCTTCCCCCCAGAGCTTAATAATTAAGCTTATAAAGTCGTCAAAAGTGACGAAGAAAGAAAGAAAGAAAGAAAAAGGGAGTTACCTCCTCAAGGTTTGAAATATGATACGGCCAAAAGCCGAAAGAGAAAAAGAAAGAAAGGAAAACAGGATTAAAGAAAAAGAAAAGGGAGAGAGAGAGAGAGAAAGAAAGAGAAGAAAAATTGTTTTCCCCTATAGTGAAAATTAGGAAGGACGAAAAAAAAGGAAAAGGAAAGAATTCGTCAAAGCGTGAAGAAGAAAGGGGATGAAAGAAAAGTAAAGTGAGAAAAAAAAAAGTGAAAGAAAAGGAGAAAGAACAATGAAATGAATTGCCTTTTTTTTTCTATGGTATTTCTATTCATCCCCTTCCTTCTCTTAAGGAGGGAGGTGTCACGTGATAGCTCACGGAGACGAAGAGGTAGGAATGATACTATCCTCCCGTGTTGCTATTAGCGCTTTCTAGCAGTCAAAAAGTGACCGTTAGGAAGGAATGTGGGTCACACAGAAGACCAGATGTTCACACTTAGTGAACTCAGGTCGCCGGACATCGGAAGGGGAAAGAGAGAGAAGCCAAATGATTGGCGGGGACCCCAAACGGAAGTGGGGTTCCCTTCCCCTCAGCGGAAGTAAGGGACAATAAGTCAGTTTTTGAGCAAGGCTCGTGGCAGACGGGCCATAGCCATTTTACTCCGGGCTAAAGACAAAAGATTAGCTGAGACACGAAGGACCCCAAGTCCTTCAAGCCAGTATTAAAAACAGTACAAAGTCTAGTAGCCCGTGAAAGAAGAAAATTCTCCAGTGGAACCCCGTCAAAAAAATAAGATAAGTAACTTTGGGACATTTTTCCTTTACACCCAAATTTTGTTTACTACTCTCTCTCTCAATTTGAAAAAGGATAAAGCCAAGAAAAGACATTCATATTCATGGACTATCCAATTATATGTTTTGATACTTTGAACATATATATATAACCGTAGTAAAGAACCTATGTATTTTCATTTTACCATGTGGTCTATGTTGTTATTTCATGCTTTCCTTTCAGCTTCTATTCGCCTTATATTATCTTGCTTAGAATTGTCCTATTAATTCCTAAAGTATCACACGGGAAACCGGAGTTGCCGACTGCAGCAATATTAATATTATTACGACTAAAACCTATAGGCTCGTAATCTTCCATTATCTCGGGGAAAGAAGAAAGCGACCTGCTGGGTGTGTGATAGTGTGAAATTTGGAACCCCTTGCCAGCGGTGGTCAGTCTGGCCCTAAATTATTCCCTCATGTAATATGCCAGTTCTTATATGCCTGAGAGAAGAACTCTGAACAGGACTTATTTCTGTAGGGGATCAAGTGCCAATCTGCCCCGTCTTCACACGTGCAAAAATAAAGTCCCGTTTTGGGATTTTAGTCGATTTGCCGTCACACTACGATGAAAAAATTTCTATCCCCATTTAATGTGGAAGAAACAAAAACTAAAATACTAAAGGCAAAACAACATCAAAAGAAATACTATGACAAAAATGCCCATGACCTGATAGAATTAAGAGAAGGTGACTAGGTGACTGTGCAGCCATATGGCAAGACCCAATATTGGAAAAGGGCAGTTGTCATAGAAAAGTTTGAAAACCGACGATACATGATCGAACTGGAAAATGGGAAAAGACTAGCGAGAAATAGGAGACACCCAAGACTCACAACTAAACCAAAACATAGCAACATGACGAAAACAAACCACAAACAAGATATCACCAGCAATGGCAGTGAACAAAACATCAAGCAGCAACAACCAGACATGGCTGAAAGACAACCACATCTGAAGAGAGTCAACGCAGGCAAGACACCCAACCGATATGATGAATGGCAACTCACATAAAATGAACACTTCAGACTTTTGTATGTATGGGGGATGTTGGTCGACTTATATACATAAGCGGCCCAATATTGGTAATGCCTTAAGGGGTCTTTTTACTGGGATACAATCAGAAAAAGATGGCAGCAATAAAGCACGTGTGTTGTCACACATGAGTCTTGGACTCATTTCTACAAAACAAGGAGCAACCAATTGTGTGAAGATTTCTTTTTAATTTTTTTCTCTAAAAGTGTAACAAGTCCACCTTCACAGCATGTATTTGCATTCATGTTGTCAACAAGAAAAGCTTTAATAGTGTACCAGTTGCACCAATATCAGGAAGAACCCTGTGAGTCAAATATATACTCTCATTTGGTGTCTCCTTTGTGATTGTCAAGTGGCATTCAGGTCCTTTGGCTTTTTTCAGAATTTTACTTTCATTTTCTTCCACTGATTCCTTGTAGTGTAGTGTGTCTTTGTCTGTCCTCCCATCAACTCCTATACAAAGAAGATTCTCCACATTTTCATTATGCTTTTCATATGCATTTGTTTTCACTTTAGCCTTTGCTCTATTTTATATTTATCCATATAGATATTCTTTATATCTATATTAGGGATAAAAAGGCCAATGGTCCTCAAATCCAAGAGCAAGGCATGGGCAAGGGTGGCTCCAAGATTAGAAAATATATCACCCCTAACTAACTCGAGCATGCCTTGGAATTTTTGTGAGGTTATAAGGCACTTGGAGAGGACTGTCTAGCTGTTTATAATCCTCTGTTTCATCACTTGGAGAAGATGAGTAAGAATGGGAAGAATCACCCTGAACATAAAATGTTGAAGCTATTGGAGGGGATATCTTCATACTTTTTTGTTGGCTTTTTTAGTCAGGACAAGTGCAGATGATGTGCTTAGTCTGGCAATTTTCTTTGGTGCATTTGACATTAATATTGTCACAACTTAAAATTGGCAGGTTGCACGAACATGATGATATATCAAAAAATGTATCCAACTTTTCCTTCCAGAATTTTGTTTGGGCAGCAGGTAGATGTTTCCTACTTATTTGCTTTGCCTTCTGAAAGCATAGAATTTTCACCTTGTTGACAACACTATTTTCCTTTAACAAAGGCAAACGAAGGTTGACAGCCTTCCAAAGATCTATCACGTCCTTTGCTATTAATTTAGAAATACCTAAACAAGAAAGGTGGGGATAAGTGTTCATTAAAAAATAGCTGTATTAAATTATTTGTCGACTAGTTCATGGCTCTGTGATGGTAAACCTGAAAATTTAATTGCACCTTTACTTCGAGTGGAAACTCCAGTGTTTTTTCCTGCTATTTTTTAATTAAAATATCTGTAAAAAGAATATATATATATATATATATATATATATATATATATATATATATATATTGTCTGAAAATACACGAAGATGTTTTAAAAAAATTGTAAATAGATTTCAAAATTCATTAAAAAAAGTAATGATGTTTACTTACCAAACAACAGCATTGTACTGTTTAGTTCCAAAATTAACTCGTAAACCGACTTTTCACTTAAAAAAACACTAAATTTTAAAATATAAATAAATGACAATAATTATAAAATGTTTGAATATTTTAATAGTATGTCTACTTTGCAAAATATATATATTTGCGTTAATTATAAGAGTAAAAAACTTAAATAAACCAAAGTACTCCGGAGAGATAATTACCACCGGTGAAAGCCGAAAAAATATCCAGTAAATAAAACGAGGTTTAGTAAGTCGTTATTTGTATTTTAAACTATATATTTTAATGTATCTTATTTTTGTTTTTGGTCATTTAATTAAACATAATATGAAAATGGATAATAAACTTAAAGATATCAATTATTTAATAAATTTTATTATTTAATTTTCTTTTAGCCTCAGTTTTAATTCTATAGATACAGGTTTCCAGCGTCACCGATATCACGACTAAAATCACAAAATATTCTGTCTTTAAATGCAATTTCGCAAAAAAATACAAAATTTTGGAAAAAGATATTTCGTGGGGTAATTTCTGATGTTATTTTGCAACTTTCACCGCGTTATTCTTTTTACAGTTCCAAAATCGACCTACCCTAATGTATATATATATATATCATCATCATGTCGTGCTGGTAGCACGGATATCCCTGACCCTCTCTCGCCACTTTTCCCTATTGTTCATCGCCTCAGGCAGGTCTTCAGGACAACATCCTGTATCCTCACATAGTTGCTGAATGTATGTTCGTGCTGGTCATCCTGCTTTTGCACGGCCATGTGTGGGGGTCCATAAGAGTACATCACTTATGAGTTTGTCCCTGCTTCTCCAACAGTGTCCTGCATGTCTGGTTCGTCTAACTTGAATAGTTTTCGTGATAGGAGGCAGGTGGCCGTTGTCCACCTGACTTAATAATTGAGATATTAATAAATAATATATGATAACACTAAGAATCAAATTCAAGGCTCTTCAGGAGATATCCAAATCCCTTACTCCGAATGATGAATATGAGAACTTTTTCAATGCCCAAAAGGAAGGTGCAGCAGAATGCATACCAATCAAATTAAGAACCAAACAGTATTCCATTGGAGACATTAGCAGTTAAGAAAAAGATGAAACAACATGAAAATGGCATCCCTGTATCATGAAAGGAACCCAACTAATGGCCTAATAATCCGAAACTTAAGAAGGCTCAAAGTGACTCAATTAATGCATACCAAAATGAACAAATAAAGAACCTTCAAGGCCAGATCAATAAAATTAGAAATGCCGTAGAAGTTAGGTAATGGACTGCTAACAATAGGCTATCAATCATATGTTAGTTTGATCTATCTAATAAAATTAACAGGATTTTTTCCAAGCTGTGGTTACGTAAATACTACTCAATGGATGCACCACATGGATGCTAACAAAACATGAAGAAAAAGTTTGATAAGAACTACTCAAGAACACGACAAGCTATTTTGAACAACTCCTGGAAGCAACACCCCTTGAAATAACAGCTGTATGACCACATACTCAATCTCAAAAGCCATCTAAGTAAGATGAACAAGACTTGTTGGACACTGCTGGAGAAGTAAGGATGAACTCATAAGTGAAGTTCTCTTATGGACCCCTACACATATATGTCCCAGACTTGGCTGACCTGCAAGAACTTATTTACAACGGCTGTGTGGACATAGGTGTAGGTTGGAGGACCTGTTGGGAGTGATTGATGATATGGACTGATGGAATGAAAGAGTCAAGGAAATCATGGGTAGTAGTATGACTTGATGGTGATAATATATATATATATATATATATGTATGTATGTGTGCTAACCTGCAAAAATGGCTGTTGGATTGTTTGGGGAGAGTCATACACATATGTACAAGCCCTCTATAAATGTGTCACAAGTATTTATGGACTTATCCATCAACAGCAGCAGGAGCTCGGCCAATCAGCAATGATGAGAGCATATATGAGGAGGGGCATGTTAGTTGCATTTCAGCCTTTGTTGTAACAAGACATACCTTTTGGATAAAGAATCCCACGACTTGAAAACAAGATGGCTACCTGAATTCCAACAGGTAATGGGCCCAGGAGTGTGAAACTGTTCTTTGATGACGATGAACATATATCAAACATAATAATTGATAAATCAAAATTTTTAACCAGAGAACCATTTTGTTGAATTAGTTGATGGGAGCCGAGTGAATAATATAGTGCTGAAAAGAGGAAATGTTGGTATTTATTTACGCAATAGGAATGGAGACATTTGTAGATGTATCTCAAAAAGGCTTTATATATCCTAACTTTTAAACAAAATATATTTTCAGTACAAGCAGCAACAAAAAATTATGCGCATATAAGCTCTGAACAAGACAAATCCCAATTAATTTCCTCTAATAGAGCAGTTTCCAACATAACACAGAGAGAATATTTGTATTATCTGAAAAATATAGTTTCTACCAAAGATGCCACTTATGACTTACATACTTGGCATAAAATATTTGGCCACTGTAATGAATCTGATATTAAAAAATTACTCAACTTAGTAAAAGGAATGAAGATAAAACCGTCTCCAAATCATGCTCTTAACTGTGATATATGCATTCAAGGGAAGATGTCTAATGAGAGAAGAAAGACTTTGGATCGCAAGGCAATAAAAATTCTTGCACTTGTACACAGTGATTTAGCAGGCCCTATTCAACCCTTTGCAAAAGATGGTTATAAATATGTACTTAATTTTATTGATGACTATTCTGGCCTTATAATGTTACATTTCTTAAAATTCAAGTCCAAAACTTTGCTCACGAATGCATTTAAAATACTCAAGGAGAATAATGTAATTTCCTGTTCACTTTCTTTATGAATGATTATTTCATGTCTGGATTTATGATTAATATCTTTTTATCAACATCTTTAATATATATATATAAAACTAAATTTCTTATTATGTGTGTTTGTATATATGTAACTATAGCCCAGCACATGCTACCAAGATATTTATTAGTCCAATACCTTAAACTACCGGGCGTGTCCTCATGGTGTAATGGTTAAAGCGATGGACTGCGCAATCGTATTACGCGAGTTCGTATTCCAGTCGCACCATTACGTTCACTTTCAGGCAAATACCCTTGGGAAAGATATGAAACCCCTTATCCTCCCAGCTATGGGTTAAATAGTACCACTACTGTTCTTCTAGGAGAATGGCTTTGGTATTAAATAACCTACAAAGGTTGATATGCCATTAAACAAAGAAACCAACCTTAAACTACCCAAAGTTAGAGAACAAAACACTTTTCAGTCAAAATTTCCTGCTGAATGATAAGTTTATGAGGATCTGCATCAATGCAGCAAGATAATATTTGGACGATCCAAAAGTAATTACATTTTTACCAGAGAGGATATAAAACTAAATGTAAATTAGATTTATTTAAATAATACCAAGAAAATGGTAAACACCTTCATTTTTAGTGACTGCAGCCTAGCAGGTAGACAATTTTTTTTTTTTTTCATGTTTAAAGAGATCAACAGTTTTCAAAAACTTTTTTTTATTTCTGAATGTTCTGCCACTGTATATTGAATGTTATGAAAATTCATTTCTAAGAAAAAATCAAACTGACCATATGTGGCATTTGATTTGGTCGGAATGGAAAAGGGAGAAGTAATTCCAGGCAATATGTCACCAAAAAGTTACCTCCCACTATTTGTCAAGAACTACTGTTGGGATACTCAGTACAAATTCAGGGACCAACTGTAAAGGCAAGAAAAAAATGGTCAGCCTAAGGGTTTCGTCACTCACTTCATGAACATCCAATACTTATTTTAACAGGCAAGAAGCTTCCCAAGAAATAAAATTAAAATTAAAGGAAAGTTGACCACTGAAATTCTACCAAGTTAAACACCTAAAAGAAAATTTGACTGAGAGTTTTGCTAAAAAAGAACTTTAAAGAAAACTCAAAATTAAATAAAAGCTGAAATATTTTAACAAAACTAAAAAGAAAAGTAAAATACTCAAATTCAAAGAACTTTGTTCCCCAGACACTCTCAGATAAGTTCCCACAAATTGCACTAAAATTTGCAACACTTTATCTTTTCTATCCTTTTCTTTTTTGTTTCTTTTGTATAAAATTCCTTTTTAAAAACTTTATTGCCTGTGTTATCTTTTCAAATCAGTACCCAAACTAGAAAGCTACGGAACTTACCATTTGAACTTACCATTTAAAATTACATGCTAAAGCCCCCTACAAATATTACCCAGTTAAAGACTAAAATTGGTTTTAGTGTCATTCTCTTCCTATCAAATTCTATTCTCTCCAAAG
This sequence comes from Sepioteuthis lessoniana, assembly GCA_963585895.1. Classification (NCBI taxonomy): domain Eukaryota; kingdom Metazoa; phylum Mollusca; class Cephalopoda; order Myopsida; family Loliginidae; genus Sepioteuthis; species Sepioteuthis lessoniana. The sequence goes on along the minus strand of OY757934.1, from coordinate 49,678,402 downwards.
TTCTTTTATATCAAAAATTTTATCCTTTAAATTCCTTTAATGTTGAAGAATTTCCCATCCTAAGGATATTTTCTTTTCTTAGATTTGTTGGGATGCAGTCATAATAAATGAAGCTAATTACATCTTTACTATTGAATGTTTAAATTTGTTTTCGTCCTCTCCACTAAAATCTAATTACTTTCCTAACACTCAACTATATAGAACCTATGTTAAATCTTTGTTTTATTCTGTTCTTTATTCATAGAGGAACCCATATTTGCAAAAATTATTTATGAAACTATTCAACTGGCAAAGAAGGATTATTTGCTGGATTTACGTGACACAAGAGAATTAATGACAAATTCAAATTATGTAAGTTATTCAAGATGTACTATTTTATGTATGAGAGTGTAAATGAAAATAAAAGAAGTCTAGTTTAATAATGATGATAATATTGACAAACAGAAAGCATTAATTTGTTGAAGAAAATGGAATGCATAAAATTCTCTGTATATATGTTACAGATCTTCCTCACCAGGCTAGATATTGTGTTATTTAATAAGAAGAAAAGAACTTATTTGCTCACAGTGTCTGTGTATCAAAAGATCATAAAATGTAGGTTTAAAAAAAGTATGGTAAATACCAGGACCTTGCCAGAGAACATAAAGGTGAAAAAATTCTGCTGGAACAGGTGATCTATGGAAGTGTTAAAAACATGCAGACTAATGCATGTCTAAGATTGAACCGAATACTGACAAGAGTCACAGAGCTTTAGTCCGTATAGTAAGTCATTGGTGACCGTAGTCGAGGGCGACCAGAAGGCTCCCTTTTCAATTGCTCATACACTGAGGTGTAGGGGATGGTGCTACTCCTTTCCCTGGATTGCTCCACTTTACCCTTGATATGTACCTTATATTGCTGAGTGTTAAGCAAGGAGGTATCAAGTACCATTCTAAAAGTCTTTGGTATGATGCAACCTGGGATTGAACCCAGGTTTCCCAGACCATTGGTGAACACTCTACCCACTGGGCCAATGATGAAGGTTCAACAAGATTTGTTGTCACTCAGCCTCCAGCCATAACAAGTGGTATCTAAAATTAAATCGTAGTGAAAGATTATGTAAAATAATTTTCCAGATGATATTGAACAAATTATAAATAATTTTTCATGCAAAATCTATTTCAGGATTCATTTTATGTACACTGTCAGGTTTTTTATGAAAAATTGATGGAACGTCTACAGAAATATCTCAAAGATGTGAATAAAACAAATGACGAAGGTGATACTTACCTTCACATTGCAGTAAAAAAGTAAGTATCTTTATTTTTATGTAAAACTGTTGTCTCAAACCTTTTTTGTACCATGGACTCATTAAACCTTGATATAGGAGGTGCCTGTGGTGTAATGGTTATCGTCGTAGGAAATGGACACGACAATGCGAGTTCAAATCCTGGACGAGACTGCATTTCACATAGCACTAATACCCTTGGGAAAGGTATGAATCCAGTTATTCTCCCTCCAGCTATGGGTAAATAGAAGGACAGACTAGGTTCTTCAGCCTTGGTGAAGCAACTAGTCTAGAAGGAAAACTCTGAATTCAAACCTGTTAAACTGCGCTTAAAAATTATCTTGTGTCATATCCTACCCTAGCGGAGGGGTTGGTAAATATGGATAATATTCACAACTGATTGATAGGTTTGGTTTCTTTATTTAGAAGCACGTTAACCTTCATTGATTAGTCAATGCCAAATCTACCCTAGAAGAAGAATAGTAGCTGCGGTGTTAAGGGAGCTCATACATTTCTCAAGAGTATTAGTTCAAAAGTGAATGTATTAGTTTGACTGGAGTTTGAACTTTCTTACCGCAGAGTGTTACTTCAGCACATTAGCCCACTGAGTTGGGACTGTATAATACACCAATTGCATCTTTGCAGAAGGGCAAAACCTCCCTAATGAGCATCCTGGATATAACATGAAATGATCTGATGGCAAAGTTCCAGCAGTGCTGGAGTTTTGGCGAATTCAGAGTACTCCTTCATTGCCACCACTACCAAGTCCGCTCTGGTCTGAAATGGTCACACCTGGGTCAAATAGAAGTATTTGACATTTAAACTGAGTCAAATAGAAGTATTTGACATTTAAACTAAGTGCAAACAAAGGACTTATGCTTAATTCAATTGCTTGAAATAGAACTATTTGATTATTAAACTGTGTATAAACAAATGACTGTTGTTTAATTGAATTGTTAGTGATACATAGCAATACTTGGAACCATTTAACTTTGTTGATTTATGCTAAATCAAATTGTTAGAAATAGAACTGTTTGATCATTTAACTCACTGTGTCTACAAAATGTGTTTATAAATCATATATTTAATATGTATTTAAAAAACAGGAGTTAGCATTAACCATGTTCATAACCATGCTTCATCACATTCACTCGAGGAGGCTATGCTCCTCTTACACCCTCCCCACCTTGTATCTGAGCACCATCTTCCAAATGTTCTGTATCCTTGCAGATCCATGCATATCATGATAATCTAACCACTAATATATACACTTCATTGCATCAGGGATGAAACACATTTGTTATAACTGAGTTCTAACAATTACACCCAAGTTAAAATTTCAGTTTAATTGTCAAACACCTCTATTTAACCCATAGATAGGACCCTATCAGGTGTGACCACTTCAGAGTGGACTTGGTAGTTATGGCAATGAAGGGGTACTTGTTTGGTCAGCTGAGATTGATTATACTTCTGCAATGGGGTAAAATCTCCCTGCAATTGGGGTCACCTATTAGCTATGGATGGCAAACTGTAATGCCTGAGGATGGGATCCTGGTGACCGAGCAGTTTGTTACTTGGGTACCAAGTGGTCATGTGACATACAACACTCAACTTCAACCCTTACTTTGGCTAGATTGGCAGTTGGCGAGTTCGCTCTGATCAGTCAGCTGGTCATATCAAGCCCTAGAACCTATATGATTAAGTTCCAGGTGTATCTTCAAGATGCTTTTATGGCAAACAAGCACACAACTTTCTTTATCTTAAAGATGCTAGAAGTTAGTGGTTGAAGGCTAACTGAATCAAGAGAAACAAATAATATTATTTCTCCGAGTTCGTTAATACACATGAAGTTCATGGAAAATCACAAAACTTATTTCTACCAATATAATAATTCATTATTTACATTTTTTGGACTATTGTCCTCATGTTTGTTACCATGTTTATCATAACGTAGAAAAATCAGGCCTGGCTGACCACATATGGAGAGAGAAGGGAGATCACCAGCCTCTGTGTGACCAGATTGAGATCATAGAAAAGGAACACCATTGGAAAATTTGTAAACTGAAAGAATCAGCACATATGCTAGGCCACAAAAATCTCCTGAGCCAACCAAGCATAGAAATTGATACAATATAGGAACCAGTAATATAAGGAGTGCCAGAGAAAAGCAATAATAGCAACAAAGTTGCAATATGAGCTCTGATTTTTAAAAAAATAAATAGATAAAAAATGCAATGATAACTGCAAAATTACAATATGAGCACTAGTAAAAATGGTTGCTGAAGACATTAGGTCTGTAATAACCAGAAATTCATACACAGATGTCCTCAAGGACACATGGCACAGTGGATAAAGGCGTTGATAGGGTCCTATCTATCAGTCAAATAGAACTTCACTGTGTACATATGCTAAACTGAACTGTTTGAAATAGACCTCTTTTGACATTTAACTGTGTAAACAAAAAACTATACTTATACTAAATTGAATTTTTTTTTAATAGAAGTGTTTATATATATATAAATGGATTGGTATTAATAACCTACCCTGGTGGATCGGCCATAAAATCCAACCAGACCAAATCTATTACACGTCATTTTTCATAAAGTAGAATCCAGGTAAAATACAAATTTTCTCATAATCTAATTATGTATGAAAATGGATCATATCCTCCTATATATGAGAACAATTCAGCAAGAAGAATTGAAAATAAATACAATGTACACTGGCCCAGTCAGCTGAAGCTGCAGAATACACCAACTGCATCTCTGCAGAGGGGTAAGACTCCCTCAACAAATGTCCTGGATATGACACTAAGCAAAATGATGGTGAGGCTTCAGTGATGCTGGAGCTTTGGAAAATGTGGAGTACCCCTTTACTGCCATTGCTTCCAGGCCCACTCTGGCACATTGTGGTAGCACCTGATAGGGTCTTATCTATAGGTCAAATAGAACTAAACAGTATAATTTCACGAAACTGAATTGTTTGAAATAGAACAGTTTCGACATTTGATTGTGTGTAAACAAAAATCATACTTTTGCTAACCTGAATTGTAGAAAATACAACTGTTTATATGTATAAAAATGGATTTGGTATTAAATAACCTTCAATGGTTGATATGCAATAAAACCAAAGCTACCCAAACAATGTACATATTTATCAAACCCTTTTTAAGGTCAATTTTTTAGCTGAGTTTAAAAAGTTTTCCTTCTAGACTGGTTACCATACCAAGAGTAAAGAGCCGAGTCTACTTGTTATTTGCCTAAAACTGGAGGGAGAATAGTTAGATTCATACCTATCCCAAGGGTATTAGTGCTAAGGGAAATCCAATCAGCCTCATCCAGGATTTGAACCCATGTCACCATGTCCATTTCCTATGATGATAACTATTATGCCACAGGCACCAACGAAATAGATTGTGTCTAAATACCAATTAGATATAGCTGTCTGGGTATACAAGAGTATTGTCATCCTTAACCCATTGTAAAAATTTTCTTTACAGTTTTGGGTTAATACACAACACCCCTGCTCCAATGGAATGAATAAAGGATTCAGTTAAAAATTCCGAAGTTAACATAGATATCTAAAGAAGTTTGGTGGATGGAGAAGGGAATAATGCTATGACCAAAATATTGTAACTATAACGACAACTTCAATCAGGGCGCTAATCTCATTACATCAGTGTAAATTTGTGATAATTCTTCATGTCAGTAACTCAAGCAAATATATTTATTTTTTCTCTTCAGGAATGATTTCATTTTAATACGTATTCTGGTGAAGGAACGTGCAAAACTTGACATCCTGAATAAAAAAAAGAAAGCACCAATTCATATTGCTGTTTCAGAAGGATATCTGGAATGTGTAAAAGAATTAGGGGAAAGTACCATCAATGAGAAGGTTTGTATCTTTAGTTTATGGTTAGTTCACATACACTATAAGTTAATTTGTACTTATTTATGAAACACTGAACAAAATAACTGTTATGGTACCCAACCTGTGGACTGTAATGAACTCTTTCTGTTGCTATTAATACTGTGAGAATATTCATCTCAGTGTGAGTTCTCCCCTGCCTAACACTTGGCTATCAGACTGATGTTCAACACCTTTTTATCTATATTTTATTATACTTTCATTAACATACTTTGTTCCACATAAAACCGAGTTTGTGTTTTTTTTCCGGACCCTTTACTGGTCCACAGCAATAATAAAGCCTCTTTGAAGAACAACAATGAAAGGTTTATTTTTATAACAGAAAGTAGACTTGTGTCAAAGTGAGAAAAGTTCTTTGTGCATATCAGGTTACAGCAGTGTCGCTCGTAGCAGCAGTTATCTTCGGCAAAGATTGTCAATGCCGGAGCGTCCTATAGAAAAAGACAGGAGAGAGGTATTTCTTCTCTGCTGGCCAGGTACTTTCTGCTCCTGGCAGACTTCCAAAAAGGGTTAGAAAAAATAGTTCTTTTGAGGAAGATGGAATCAATGCACTCTGCCCGCTGATTGGTCAGTGTGTGGTTGAATCACTTGGTGGGGCATTAATTCGAGAGAGAAAATAGATCTGAGACTGCTACATATCTAAAAACAGTTCAGTTTAGTTCAGTTTTCAACAAGATACTTTACTAACTGGATTTTCTTACCCAGTTGTCTGGGGCTGTAAAATATATTGACTACATCTTTGCAGAAGGGTAAGACCCCACCTCAACAAATGTCTTGATATTCCACTAAACAATTTGATGGTGAGGCTGCAGTAATACTGGAGCTTTGGGGAATGCAGAGTACCCCTTCATTGCCTTTGCTCTTTGGTCCACTCTGGTTCGGAGAGGTAGCACCTGATAGTGTCCTATCTATGGGGAAATAGAACTAAACTGTAATTATGCTAAACTGAATTGTTTGAAATAGAACTTTGATTATTTAACTGTGAGTAAACAAATGACTGATGGCATTTAAATAAAATGCAAACAAATGACTTATGCTAAATTGAATTGTTTGAAATAGAACGGTTTTACAGTTAAAAATGACTGATGTTTCAATTGGCTGGGGCTGCTGAATACACTGACTGCATCTCTGCAGAAGGGTAAGACTTCCCTGAGTATCCTGATATAACACTAATCAATTTGATGATGAGGCTCCAGTAATGCTGGAGCTTTGGGGAATGCAAAGTACCCCTTCATTGCCATTGCTCCCAGGTCTATTCTTGCATGGAGTGGAAGCACCTGATAGGGTCCTATCTATGGGTCAAATAGAACTTAACTGTGTAATTACGATAAACCGATTTGTTTGTTATTTCATTTAACTGTGTGTAAACAAAAACTGTACTTAATCTAAACTAAATTGCTTGAAATGGAACAATGATTATTTAATTGCGCGTAAACAAATGAATGATATTCAATTCAATTATTAGTGATACATAGCAATACTTGGAACCATTTAACTTTGTTGACATGCTAAACTGAATTGTTTGAAATAGAACTGTTTGATTATTTAACTGTGTGTAAACAAAAATCTGTGTACTGAAGCTAAACTGAATTGTATGAAATAGAACTCTTTTTACTTTTAACTGTGGGTAAACAAAAAACTGTACAAATGCTAAACTGATTTGTTTGAAATTAAAAGAAACCATTTAACTGTGTACAAAAAAATTAGCTCAGGTTTGTTTAAAAATGTTACCTTCAAATGTGTTTAGAGATCATATATTTAAAATGTATAAAAAGGATTTGGCATTAAATGACCTACAATGATCGATATGTCTCAAAACCAAACCAAACCTAATTGGATTTTAAACTCGTTGCTTTAAAAAAAGAAAGGAGGGTTTTGGTACTAAAAATATACCAATATTATTATGTGGGACTTTTTACCAAACTCTGTAGCTAAGAAACTCTGAAATAAAATATTATTATGAAGATCTAGAAATAAGTACAACTCTTCGATATATTTTTGATTAGAGGTGCAATTTTATTTTTTCAGTGCTGTAGAGTTTAACCATGAATAATGCCAAATAATATATTTTCATTTTATAATATTCTTGTGGACGTGAAAGTGAGACTAACGGCAGCTCTCGACAAAAGAGGGTTCGTTTGTGTCTGGCGTGCAGGTCAGTGATCTGATACAAAGAAAAGAAAAGAAAAATACTCACAGCTGTTTCAATAATCCACCTTCAGCCCATTAAAGAAAAAAATATTTATTGAATGAATCAAATTTGGCACAAGGCCTAAAAATGGGGGCGGAGGCTGGTCTACACTATCCTAATCTCTAACTTAACTAGACTCATTCACTGACCAATACATATCTCCAAATTAAAAAAACACCAAAATACCTCAATTAAACATATCACTGTCAAACTGCATTCACCAAAAACAACAATCACCAAAACAACATTAATACTCCATGAAGATCTAAACTTAATCCCATATTTACAGAGTGAGGGGGAGGGGAACAATTTAAAAAAAAAACCTTAACGAACGCTATGTACATCTTTATTTACAAACAATTCCCCTAAAAACGAAAGTGAACAAAACATATATACATTATGATGGTTAGTATGGGGTCCCCCCCACGTGCTAAAACATGGCAGAAAGAGGAGTTAACCAGTCGAAAATAGTGTCGAAGGAGGAAAAATAAACAAATAGGATAAATAAATGGTAAAAAAAATATAAGTAAACAATAAATATGAATTAACATAAGCCCTCCATCGCACTCCTGGAGAACTCCAATTCCTGTCACCTAACAGAGGGGAAGGGAAGGGAGAGTAAAACAAAAGAAGGGGACAAAAAGGGGGGGGCAATGACCTTGCATACTCTAGCTAAGTTAACTAAATTAGGAACAAACTAAATCAAAATGGCCTAAAAAAATTCTAACTTACCTGGGCTGGGTGGTCACGTCCTTCCGGTAACGCAAAATTCTTAGGTCCCTGTGATGTCCAAGGTGAAAATAAGGTTGGTTCCTACCACGCGACACAAGCGCGCAACAGTCACCCACCTTTCGCCAAACTCCAGTGAAGAGAGTCTTTTTCTCTCAGACCGGATTTTGACTTTAATTTGGTGTTTTAAACATGCCACCAGGGTCTGAGAAGAAAAAGACTCACCCTCGAAGAGTTCCTTCTTTCTCGTCGTCCAAATCACGACACGCATAACGCCGAGTAAGCAGAGAAACACATAATGTTCCTGTCTGTTCAACTTCGGCACCACATTGCTGCACACAGAACTGGCTTCCAGGACAAAGAACTTTCCATTGAGGATGCGGACCATGTAGCCTTCAAGAAGCTTGCACAGCGGCCGTACGACCGGGCAATGAAAGAAGGCGTGACTAATAGTCTCCTCCAAATCACCGCACCGGCTGCACTCAGGCTAAATGACCTGTTGCGCTGCAAACAATTTCTTGCCGACCCAGAGGGCATTCCGAATGACCAGCCAGGTGAGGGAAGCCTCGTCATTATTGAGACACCTCAACCTGGGGGCCCAAGGCCACAGTAAGCGACCTTCCGCCTCCGTCACACCGAGCTCGCCAATCAGACCATCGCTAGCGGGCCCCCTAACTAAACATCGATATAATGCCCTACTCGACAACGGCCGGCTGTCAGAGAGACCTGTCTGCAGCCGAGAGAGAACTCACAAGGCATGCCAGCACTCGCGATAGAAGGGGCATTCGCGTCTGGGCAACCGATGGGCCTCCCCATCGGCAAAATGCACACTTCTTAGTGATAGGAAAGATTGTTTAGCGTCTTCCCGCCGCCGTGTCTCGTGAACACATCCGGTCTAGGAAAGTAAGACGCAAAGTATGGCGCCGTACCTCGACGTTAGGCACTCCTAGACCACCTTCAGAAGGGTGAAGGTAACAGATCTCCCGTCGCACCAAAGGATGTCTCTTAGCCCAGAGAAACTGGAAGAGAATCCTTTCCAGCTTGAATAGGATGGTGGCCGGGATAGGAAGCACTGAAAGTCGGTATACGGCTAGGGAGTAGATGTGCGAACTGCACACCTCTGCCCGACCCTTAAGGGAAAGCCTTCTACGTAGCCACAACTCAGATGCGGCTACGACCTTATCCAGTACTTCCGACCAATTCTTCTCCAATTGGAGATCGGGCCCAAACCAGACGCCGAGTATCTTGCACGGACCGTCTTTCCAAATGAAGGGGCCGGGAAGAACACAGCCTTTCCACGAGCCCAACCGCAAGCCGACAGACTTTTCGTGGTTAATCTTGGCCCCTGTTACAGCTTCGTACCTTCCGATTTCTTTGCTCACCTCCTCCATCTCGGCACTGCTCGTTACAAGTACGCTGACGTCGTCAGCGTATGCAGTGTACCTGGCTACCTGACAGGCGCCAGATAACGTGAGGCCGCGTAGGACCGGGTTCGCCCTTAGCTTGCGCAGAAAAGGCTCTAACGCAAGGATATATAACATGGGCGATAACGGGCAACCTTGACGAATCGATCGAGTCAGAGTGAAGGGCTCCGACCTTACCCCATTCACCTCCACCATGACTCCGGGGGACGCATAAAGGAGACGTATCCAGGTGCGAAAATCAACCCCGAAGCCGGCCGAAGACAAGACAGCCTCCAGAAAAGCATGGTCAACCCTATCAAAGGCCTTGGACTGATCTAAATTGATCAGCGCGGCATTTCCGTCGACTTTTTCTACGATCGTGCGGACCAGATGAAGACTGTCCTGGATAGTCCTACCCTTCACAGCACAAGTCTGCTCGGGGCAAATCAGACTAGGCAGGACAGTCTGCAAGCGGTTTGCCAAGATCTTCGCCAAAATCTTTAAGTCCGTGTTTAACATCGTTAAAGGGCGAAAGTTACTAATCCCATCCTCACCATGTTTGTTCTTACGAAGCAACTTCACTATACCCCTGGTGCAGCGTCTGGGTATGGTACCCTGCCTCATCCAGTTGTTATAGGTAGTTGCCAGCAAGGGGACAAACATGTGCGACAACCTCAAGTACACTTCATAGGGCAGACCATCAATTCCGGGGGACTTATCCAGCCCGACCGACTTCAGTGCATCCCGAATCTCTTCCTCCTTTATGCGCCCCTCACACCCAGCCGCATCAGTCGCCGAAAGGCGAGGGAAGTCGGCAAGATAGGTGTCGAACTGAGCAGAACTCAGTCCGGGCTCCCTGGTGAAAAGCTTCAAGAAATACTGCCGGAACTCCCCACAGATGGCTTCGTTTGTAGTTCGACGGTGCCCCTCCGGCGATGTGACACTGGCGATATGCCGATCTGTAGCATGCCTGAGTTCCTCGGCCCGTAGTTCCTGGGCCATATTCGTCGCCTCGCAGGACATTCTTTTTAACCTAGCCCTAACTACCAGAGCTTGGTACTCCTTAATTTGCAAGGAGGCCAGCTCGGCCTTAGCTACGTTAACTTGCCCACTATCTCCCGCCAACACCGCCCTATCTAGCTTATCCTTAATCGACCTTTGCTCCGCTACCCTAGCTGACTTGAGTCTCCTACTATAGTCGGCAGCAAAGGATCTAATGCTATCCTTAAGGTTAGCCCACCACCTATTACCCATAATAGCCCCCGTCAATTCCCGCTTTATCGTTAGTTCTAGCTGGTTCCGGAAGTCAGCCTCCGCCAAAAGGGAAAGGTTGAACTTCCAGTAACCAGACATCCTACGTCTAGCCTTATCTAACTTAATCGACACACATAAAAATTTGTGGTCGGAATTTTTATACGACTCAAACCTCGGACCACCTAAATAATCTAAGTCGACTCGCTTAACTAACACTCGGTCCAAATAGCTATACAGCTGGGCCGAGGCGCCCCTACCGGTCCAAGTCCAAACTATCTTATTTGGATGCCTTTCGCGAAATTTGTCCACCAGATCTAACCGCTGGACAAACTCACGAAAATATCTGGCATCCAAGGGGTTAGTACCTGCACTAGTAGCCCCTCTATCTAAGTTGGGATCAAGGACGGCGTTCCAATCACCCACTAAAATTACCCGCTTTGATGGCACGACGTACGGCTCGATGCGCCGGAAAAAGGCAGGAAGCTCACTGGTAGCATTGGGTCCATAAACCCCAATCAATCGAAACACCTTATCCTTCATGGTAATGTCCAGAACACAAAGTCTGCCCGCCGGATCTGAAAGAACAAGAGCACACGAAGCGTCCAGACGTCTACTTACCAGCCAGGTGTCACCTCTAGAACGACTATCAAAACATGCTGAGAAGAACAAATAGCCCCTCGCCAGAATACCTTCATAGAAGTTGGAGTGGAAGTGAGTCTCCTGTAAACAACAAATATCAATGCCGCGACGCTGGAGGTATAAAAATAGTTGGGATCGCTTAGAATCCGACCTCAGGCCGCGGCCATTTAAACTAGCCAACCTTAAATCCATCATGAAAATTACAGGCGTTGAGTGCCCGGACTGAACATGGCTGGGGTCAGGACTCCGACGGTCTGGTTCATGGAACCCGTGGCCATCTCATTATCGATGGCTCCGTCATGAGCGAGACCCCCGACGTCCCGCGGAAATGTTAGTTTTATTGCCCTATAAAGGGAGGGGTGTAAAACCACAGGGACCCTCCCAACAAGACCCTTACATGATGACAAATCGTCTTTAAAAAATGAAATCGGGCCGAGGGCCTCGTTAGCCTCGCCAAGCATTTTCATGACACCTTCCGACCCTCGGCCCTTTCGAATGACGGTGGTGATCCATGAATTTGGAAAGTTTTTAGGGTCCTCCACGTTTCGACCATTAACTTCCTTGAAGTTGTGGAGGACCCTCAAGTCTTTCAACAGCTGCGGCTGGACCTTATGAAGACGATCCAGAGCCCCCTCATCCACCCGGCAGATGTTTGTCCCGGTGTGATGGCGCGGCTTTTCTTTTTTGTTTTTATGTTTTGGGACCTCATCCCCCGAACTGTCGATGGATGAGCTCCGCTGCCGTTTCTTTGGTGTGGTAGATGGTGATGAGATTGCTGCAGCTGTTGCTGGTGCGGCTGGCTTGGTTGGTGGTGACTCCAACGGCAGCGGAGGGGGGTGGGTCCCTTTTTTTTCTGTAGTAAGACGGACATGAGAGGTGGAGGCATGGATCTATTAGGTGGTGTTGTTGGTGGCGGTCGGATGGTACGAGGATGTCTAGGTGATGAAGGGGTGGAATGAGGGGGCCCTGGTCGTGGAGATGATTTCCGCTCCTGGTCCAGCCGCTTTTTGAACTCTAAAAGCTTCTCGAACTTCTCCCAGCCTGGGCTAAAGGATCTGACCTTGGGAGGAGTGCGCTGTTTAGGTGGGGTCTTGGGAGGGAATTTGTTTTTGGGGGGAGATGATTTCTCGGCATATGAGGGGGGTGAACTGTAGCTGTTGGACTTCTTTGAGGGGGGGCCGAACTGTCGGTGCCCACCTGGGACGACTTTTGGGAGCGAGGATCCTCAGGTTGGAGCTTCCTCCCACCTTTTCCCACAGTCAGCCACTCGGCCTTCGCCTCTTCGGAATTAACCGTAGGGGACGAAGGGGGAGTGGGGTTTTTTTACCCGCTGGTGTGGGCGAGATTACGGGAGCCTCCTTTTCTTTGTTCGTTGTAACAACAGGTGAGAGGGTATCAGGTTTGTGGTCGGGCTTTTTCGGGGCCTTCTTCCCCGGGCAAACTGCGGAGAGGTGACCAATCTCGCCACAGTGCCAGCAGGCGGGTTTCCTTCCTGATACTATGACAGGAAGCCTGCGCCCTTCCACCTCCAACCAGTTGGGAACGGAGTAGAAGGTTTTCATGTCTAACATGATGTCGAACCTCCATTCCCCACGCATTCCATCGTGTGTTGCAGAGACGATGTCACCAAATTGTAGCATGTATGCAGCTAAATTTGCGTCTCTTAGGTAGCTCGGGACCTCGTATATTGATACCGTGGTCCGCTGTCGCCCCATATATTCTGTTCTGAAGAAATATTCTTTATTTTCTAAAGATTTCTTTGTTAGGGCGACGGCTTCTTCGATGGTCGGTAACAATATATCCCAGAAAGCGTAAGAGGCACCAGCTATTATAGCTTGTGCCTTTACGCCCAGGCTGGAAATTTGACGGAGGACCATGTCTTTGGCGGGTTTAACGATTTTCCTGGATCGTTTATCCACTACAAAGACAGACACCGTTCTTTTTTTTTGGTCTTGTCTTACCTCCTCCAAATTGAACATAAGGCCATGCTCCTGTACTTCACTGGAGATGGCCTTTGCTCGCTGGAGCAAGTCGTCGACATCGACCTGTATTTTCGGGGGGGGGGCTGTCCAACTATTTTCCTTTTCTTTTTCATTTTTACTTTCTGGTGATGATTTTTTTTCAGGGGAGGGTAATATTTTTTGTGGTGTTTTTTCTTTCTTGTCAGGGGGAGGGGCATTTTTTGGGGTAGGTGTTTTGATTTTCTTTTTCACCTGGGGGGGAGGGTCACCCTTGATAGGGGAGAAAAGGGCCTTTATGGCCGAGCCATCTGACCGGCCGGCCATAAATGATAGGCTGGTTGGAAAAAAAGTGGGTGTGAATATGATAATAAAAAAACAAAAAAAAGGTGGAAAAATAAAAAAAACTTAGCTTTTTTTTTTTTATCCAACCAGGTCAGAAATTTTCAGCCCGGTCGGGAGAAGTCACACAATGAAATGAGGTTCGAAGATGGTATAATCCGTATGATATGCGGAAAAACAAACAAACTTAATCCGGGTGAGGTCTAACACGAAAACAAACTAGTCAAGAGCGTACTCAAGAAAAACGCCCATTAAAGGAAAAAAAAGCCCATTAAATTAAAAAAGAGAGGAGGCGCCCGACCGGAATTTTTATAGGCTAAGGAAATGGATTATGGGTAAGGTGACGTAAATAAAAACCGGCTCGTTTTTCTTTTCGGGCGACTTTTTTTCGGCGAGAGGCGACTTTGTGCTGGGAGATTGGCTACACTACGGAGACTTCCTCCGAACAAAAGACAACTCGTTATTAATTGTGCTATACCTGTTATTCGTAAGACTTGTTTTTTTGTTTTTTTTTGTCTGAATTAGTTTATTTTTTGTAAAGTGACGGTTTTTGTTTGACTTGTTTAAATTTATTGTCAACTACTCGTCTTTGTTTGTCACTTGTGTTACGTCCAACTTTGTTGTTTACATTGGACTTGTTTTTTGTAATTTAAACTTTATTTCAGGGGTTCTACAAATTTTTGTCAGTGTCACTTTATTTTTATTTTCTTTACAATTTTTTGTATTGATTGTTTAAGTGTCACCTTTGTTTTATCGTAGAACCCCCCTCCATTCCTTGCTACAGGTGGAGGTCTATTTAAACCCTCCTGGCTGCTAAATTTACCGCAGCCATGGAGGGGACCACGAATACAAATACCACAGACAACCTAACATCACAAGAGAGCCTAATAGGGGCAAATTGGCCTTCGCTGCCGATCCCCGCTGAAACACAGAACGAAACCCAAGACAGCCCGATACCACTGGCCCAAAAAAGCTCCACAGCCTGGAGGGGCCAGCAGAGAGGACCGGATGACTACGAGAAAGACCGGGTGGGCAGATATGCCAAATATTTTAAAGGCAATGAGATACTGCCCATCCCGGAAATAGTAGAAAAGATTACTCCTAGAGTCCTCTCGCTGGTCGTTTCCGACATAAAAACTAAAAGGCTTGTGGGGCTGAACAAAGATACATTCGAAGAGCTGTTGAGGAAGGCAGGCATCCCATGCCAGTACTTCTGCAGAAAAAGTTTTGCCACATGGGATGTCCTGCTTCCTAGTGAAGAGCAAGCAGCCAAGGCAGCTGCGAACGACGTA
Organism: Sepioteuthis lessoniana; assembly: GCA_963585895.1. Taxonomy (NCBI): domain Eukaryota; kingdom Metazoa; phylum Mollusca; class Cephalopoda; order Myopsida; family Loliginidae; genus Sepioteuthis; species Sepioteuthis lessoniana. Next base: position 49,663,400 of record OY757934.1, on the reverse strand, counting down.
ATTACGAAGCACTACAGGTTACAGCCAAAATATAAAGGCACCCGTAGGCTCCGTGTGACGGTTTGCAATGTCCCGGCCATCATCCCTGGGGAGGTCTTGGAGGCCTACTTAAGTGCCTTTGGCCAAGTAGAAGAATATAACCTCCTCAGATCCCCGGCCGGGACAGCCTACGGGGATTATGCCTTCTGGCTGTGCCTGACAAGGGATGGCTTTAAAGCCATCCCTGAAACATTAGTAAGCGGGGATCGGCAGATGATGGTGATGGTGGAAGGAAGACGCCCCAGGTGCTGGGGGTGTAAACAAATTGGCCATATTGACATGTTTTGCCCCCAGCGTCCTGAAAACAAAGAAAAAGCGGCACCCACAGCAACAACAACAACAAAAGACATAGCAGCCACCACCACCACCACCATCAACAAGGAAGTGAAGGCCCAGGGCCCGGGTCAAGTCCAGCCCAAATTAAACAAGCAGGAGGGCTGGACTGAAGTAACCCGAAAGAGGAGGGGATCCCCTAAAAAAGGGGAAAAAAGTCCTTCATCATCCCCTCCTCAAAAACAAATAAAGGCCCCACCAGCAGTAGCAGTAGCAGCAACACCAGAACCACCAGCAACTCCGACACCAGTTACACCAACTCCAGCTACAGCAACACAGAAACCAGCAGCATCACCGACAACATCAACAGCCACCCCAAAGACACCAGCCACAGCAGTACCTCCAATGTCTCCAAAAAGAACAAAAAGAAAAACAAACAACAACAAATAGAAGACATGGAAACCAGTGTGAACCTAAAGAGGAGAAGAGACAGTGGGGAAGGGGCCGCCAAAAAAATATGCCCTGAGCAAGCCAAGGCAGGCCCTTCCTCTCAATTACAAAATCAACAACCTCCTCCCCCTCCTCCTCCACCTTCAACTTTGCCTCCACCACCTTTCCCCCCTCAAATATTACAACCTACACAATCCCCTCACCAAATTGTCACCCTCTCACCCCAGCAAGAACAATTCTGGAAGAAATGCCGCCGCCCCTATCAAATCCCTCTCCCAAGATCACAATCAGCTGACCGGTCCCAGCCCCTGAATCTGACCAGAACGCCATCCCTTCCGTCACTTAGTCCATCTGCCATATCGACACAGGAACTATTCCCAGCAAGACAGAGACATGACCCTCCTGCCAGTAAAAAAACAAATCGGCAGACGGGTGAACTAAGCATACAACAGATCCAGCAGGCAGCGGCTTTGTGCTCAGTTGAGCTGGAAGCAGTCGGTGACTTCCAGCTACGAAAGGCACTAAAGCCGCTGCCGAGTCTGGATGAAATAAAAAATTTAAACATTTCAAACCCCGCAAACTTCAGGAGTGCAGCCATGGTGACCACTTTTGTCCGGTCAGCTGGCGACCGTACCAAGGGCGTATGGAAGACTGATACGGGCATAAAACTGGCGGAATTGGAGCACTCCTCCCTAAAAAAATATATTCCTTTTTGTTCGGGCAGGGTTCCTATTTTGGTTCACCCGTCCCTTTATAGGTCCCTAAAGCTGCGGTTCCCAGTAGATGTCGGCGGAATCACCAGGGACAACCGGGTTACAACTGAACTCGGCACCAGTTCCCTGCGTCAGGCTGTCGGCATCCTCACACCCAAGGATTTCCGGCCTGTAGTCGACACTGACTAAGGTAAGTTGGATTGATGGCTTTAAACGTTGCCAGTTTGAATGTGAGGGGACTGAGGGATTCAAGCAAGTGTGCGCGCTTGCTTGGTGAACTCAAGAACCTCTGTGTAGATTTTGCTGCAGTGCAAGAGACCCACTTCACTCGCGGTGCCGACTGTCGGGTGCTGGAAAGCGACTTTGACATTTTCTCAGCATACAGCAGCAGCGCCAGCGCTGGGGTCTCCTTGCTAGTTGGACACAGCCTTGATGCTGATGTTGACGTTGTTTTTGCAGGTGACGAGGGCCGGCTGGTTGTGGTCGATGTTGCCGTGAAAAGTTTCAAGTTCCGTCTGGTTGCGGTTTATGCACCCAATATCGTTGCGGAGAGGGTTTCCTTTTATTGTCGGTTGGCGCCGTTCCTGGACGATACGAAGCGGCTAGTCTTAATGGGTGATTGGAATGCGATCCTTGATCCCAAGATAGATAAGGTCGGGCGGGGAGCTTGCAGATTGGGAAGGTGTGAAAGCAGCCTTGTCGGCTTCATGATTCGTCATGGTTTGGTCGACAGGTTTTGTCAGGATCACCCCGGGCGGGAGATGTGGACGTGGCTAGATAGCTCGCCCTCTGCCAAAGTAGGCTCCTACTTGGACAGAGTGTTAGTGAGAAGAGCTGACATTGATTTCGTTAGTTGTCCCACGTTCCACTTGATAGCGTGGACTGACCATAAACTTATTAGGGTCAGACTGCAGTTAGCTAATAGGCCTAGTCTAGCCGGCTACTGGAAGTTCAATACCTCCTTACTGGAGATATAGGACTTCCGGGACCAGCTGGAATCCCTAATTAGGCGAGCGTTAGTGGGGGCGGTTACCGGGAATAGGTGGTGGGTTTCTCTTAAACATAGAATTAGAGATTTCGCCACGAAGTATGGTCGACAGCTCAATCTAGATGGGACCGCGGAGGCAAAATCTATAGATGATAGACTTTCCTGGGCGGTGGTTGGGGGGGGACTCCCTAGGTGTAGAGCTAGCTAGGAGGGACCTTGAGCGCGAGAGTAGCAAGCGCTACAAGGGAGCAGTAGTTAGATCTAGGCTAAAAAGAGTTCTCAACGAAGCTATGAAATTGAACGCGACTGCGCGTGAAGAAGAAATGCGAAGGTTCCCCGATCGGTACAGCACTTCTGTCAAGACCCCAGAGGGCAACTGTTGCGATCGACTCGTGAGATACGTGACGCCTTTCGGGCGCACTTTCGGGATCGCTTTGCCCGCTGCACTGATCTCCCGCTCCGGGAGTTTCGTAGCTATCTCGCCGACTTCCCCCGCCTTGGGGCGGCTAGTTGCGAGGGTGTGGTTACTGAATGCGAAGTCCGTGATGCGTTGAAGCTGGTCGGCCTCAACAAGTTGCCGGGACTAGATGGTTTGCCCTATGAAGTGTACTTGAGGGTGTCGCACATGTTTGTACCTATTCTGACAGATATGTTCAACCATTGGTTCGCCCAGGGAGCCATCCCTGGTAGCGTTACCAAGGGTGTGATCACATTGCTGAAGAAAGGTGGCACGCATGTCTGGGAGGGTTTAGATGATTACAGGCCCATAACTCTGCTTAACACAGAGTTAAAGATTTTGGCCCGGGTCTTAGCGAATCGTTTACAGCTTGTCATTAGCGATCTGATCGGCCCCGAACAGACCTTTGCTGTGAAGGGAAGATCGATCCAGGACAACCTGCACTTGATTCGTGAGGTCCTAGAGGGGATAAAAGACGACACCGAAGCCGCGCTGATCAGTTTAGATCAGTCCAAGGCCTTCGATAGGGTTGACCATCGGTTCTTGGCGTCTGTTTTGGAGACTGCCGGATTCGAACAGCAGATGGATTAGCAGATGGATTAGCATGATGTACCACTACCCTCAGGCAGTGGTGCAGGTGAACGGAAGGCATTCAGGGGTGATCGTGATCAAGCGTTCGGTCCGGCAGGGCTGCCCTCTGTCTCCTCTTCCCTATGTCCTCGCGCTGGAGCCCCTCCTGCGCAGGCTTAGGGATGAGGTGACAAGTCCGGCACTGTGCGGTATCCCTTTCGTTGGCCGCCTTGCGGCAAGGGTTTCCGCGTTCGCTGATGACGTCACAGTCTTTGTATTCCGCCGGCTGGATATAGAGGCTGTGAAAGAGGCGGTTGTCGAGTACGAGCGGATTGCAGGGGCCAAGGTCAATTTTGACAAAAGCGAAGGTTTGCGGCTCGGTGCTTGGAGGGGTAGCAATACTCTTCCAGGGCCCTTCCGCTGGAGTGGCGGACCCATCCGCATCCTGGGGGTGTGGTTCGGGCACGACCTCTGACTGGAGCGAAATTGGTCGGAAGTACATGCTAAGGTGAATGCTCAGGTGGGAATCTGGCTTTCAAGGAGGTTGTCCTTAAAGGGCAGGGCGGAGGCGTGCGCCGCGCACGTCTTCCCCTCGATCCTTTACTGATTGGCTGTACTTCCTCTGCCTAGGGTACATCGGTTGGCACTGCAACGATCCCTCTCCAGATTGCTCTGGGGAGGTGCAAGGCCGATGGTCCGTAGGCCGGTCTGTATCCAACTTGCACACAACGGGGGTCTGGGTATGCCTGATCTGAAGAGCCACTGGCTCGCTGAAAGACTTGCATATCTGGGCCGAGTCTTGACGGGGGACTCAGTGTGGAGACGAAAGGCGAGTCGGACTTTTCCTCGCCTCAAATCAGACCCAAAGGCTGAAGGTCGACGTAGGCCTTTGGGTGAAGCACTGTTTGTCCACGAGTGCCGAAAGGCCCTTCGTAACCTTCTTGGGTCCAGTGACCTTTCATGGCCTCGGAAGTAACTGTATCAGGAATTAGTAGTGGGTTCCGCTTCTGATCCTCTCTGCGAGCGGCACGGCTGGACGGCAGAGGAGATCCGCTCTCACTGGAATTGGGCGCCAGGATCGAGCTTCTTGAACAACTCCGAGTTCTCGCTCACCTGGCGACTTGTTCGGAATGCGTTACCCCTTCGCAGCTTGAACTTCAGAGCGGGCCTGGCAGACATGCCTGATTGCCCTCGCTGCAGCAGTAGCTTGGAAGAAACGGCTGAGCACGCCTTCTACTACTGCGAGCGAGTCCACCCGTTTTGGGATCACGTCGGGGAGTGGACGGCTGGCATCGAACCCAAACAGCTCATGCTGCTCGACGTTGGTTACTTCGTAGACAACGTTCTTCCTCCGTTTCATGGTGAGAAGCGTGTGGTGTTTCTCGCGATCCTAGCTGTAGCCTGAATGGTGATTTGGACGACGCGAAACAAGGGATTGTATGACGATGCAAACTTTTCTCATCGTGATCTGGTTTTGTATTTTCGGCATCAGCTGATGGTCAAAATCAGATGTGATAGAAAACGCTTGGATCGCATAACATTCAGCAAAAGGTGGGTGAATGCAGCGAGCCTGTTCGTAAGAAAGGGGGCAATGTTGGAGTCATCCTTCCCTCCTCTGCCGGGCCATGGCGTCTACGGTACGGGTCCTTAGGGGCCCCACCCTTGGTAAGTAGGATTTTTCTCCCTTGTAACCTAGTTAGCAGTATGTTGTGAGTCATTGTCCTCGTCATTTAGTCATTAGCACTCAAGATCTTCCCTATCCTCATTATTTTTGTACCTCAACCCGTATCCCAGTCCGCTTTTATTGAAGATCTTGAACATTCATATGTAAAAAATCATATTACCCACTTCTATCGACCCATACCGAGCCCGACCCTTTATTTCTTTTCCCCCTATAGATTAGGATTCCCATCCCACCTAGGGTAGGTCCGGCTTGTTTCCGGTTTTTTCGGCCCGGAAAACAGTCGGCCTCCAATTTTATAGACGGGGGGATGGGAGGGAAACCAAATGGGGAATTTTTCCTTGTTTTTTGTGTATATATATATTCTTTTCGAGTTTTTTTCTCCCATCCCCATCATATCCATTGTAAAAAACCATATATTGTAAATAAAATCATACACCACTGTCGGGTTTTAAGTAGGACTTTTTCATAGAGCAAATGTGGTATTTTGGTGGTTGCTGCGTGCATGGTGATGGACGAGTGATTATATATAGTATTGTTGAATGGGTCGGCGAATGTGGCTAGCTAGGTTCCCCATAGAAAATATAGTTAAAGCATGACCGCTCCCTTCCCCTCCCCCAAAACCATAAGGCCTTGTGCCTTCTTGTATTAATTACAAGAAATAAAGACTTTTTCTCGGCGAGAAGCAGAAGCAGGAAAGAAGGTGGAAGAGAAACGAAGGAAGAAGCACACAGAGAGGGAGAGAGAGAGAAAAGGAGAGCAAGAGAGAGAGAAGGAGGAAAGTGGAGGAGGAACGCAAAGAGAGAAGTGGTGTAACAAGCACTTTAGACTGAAATCTAGAGGTCGCTGGTTCAATCCCGGGTTAAACACACAGGGAGATTATCCACCCAAAACTACAATTCTACAAGAAATAATTCCATCAGTTGTGTAAGTCTCAATATGTACCAGGCAGTGATTCTTTCACATTGGCCATATAAGTATGAAAAATGCCAGAATTTTATTGATCATAACTAAATTATTCATTTGCTCCTACCTTTTTTGAAAAACATCACCAACACAAACACTTCTTCTCCACTGCTCTTTATTCATAGATATATATGTCAATGTATTCTTTTCAATTTACTCAATTGATTAGACAATACTACTTTATGTTAGCTTGTCAATTAATTCGACAATACTTCAATCCCAGGTCGAGTCATGTCAAAGACTCAAAAATGGTACTTAATGCCACCTTGCTTAACACTCAGCATTATAAGATAAGGATCAAAGGTAGTGGAGCAATCCAGGGAAAGGAGTAGCGCCTTCCTCTACACTTCAGTGTAGTAGTTATTGAAAAGGGAGCCTTCAGGTCCCCCTTGACGACAGTCACCAACTTTACATACTTTATGTTAGCTTGTCAATTGATTAGACAATACAACTTAGTTAGTTTGTCAATTCAAACTCACTAAAAATGGTCTATAAGCCAAGTTCCCTAATCATTCGATTATGAATTGTTCCAAGAAATTTTCCCATTTTGTACTGGACGATATTTTTGTTTCTATCTGCATGCATAATAATCTGCATAAGTATATTTCTTTGATGTGATTGAATTACCATGACCAGAAAATCCGCCGAACACCTATGCACAATATACGGGAACATTAGACAGCTGTTTCGACCTTATTAGGTCTCGTCAGCAGTGTATACCGTAATCTCCTCCACTGGAGATCAAACCAACGACCACAGACTGCAGTGCCGAAACTCTACAACTGAGCCATAAGTTCATATCGCACGCAAGTGACGCTAAATCAACTAGTCATGGTAATTGCATGGCCAAATAACCTAAATGTGTCTTGCAAGTTACATCCGTACTCTTTCCAGAGGACATGGTCACCCCCTGGACCACATCTTCCCAAGAAGCTTAGAAATACGCATATCCACGTAATTATTATGACCTCAAGAGCAAAGGAATAGATGTACATATTTTTATTTTTTAAATAGAGGAATTAATATTGTCTGACCAGATATAGTGCATAGGTGTTCGGTGGATTTTTTGGTCATGGTAATTCAATTTACAATATTAATTCCTCTACTTAGACAATAAAAATATGTATATTTCTTTGATGTTTTATATTTTAATAAAGTTGTTGTTAAATTAATGATTTTTTTCATTTTATTTTTAAACCAATAAAAAAGAAACATGTAAGTAAATTTAACTTCTTATAATGGTTCCTGATTTTCATAGACTTATTGATGAGCTGGACAAATAACAATTACAACAAAATATATCTAACTATAACAAAGTTATTACAAAAGTCGTTTTTTTTTTTATTTACAGGATGTTGATGGAAATACTCCTCTGATATTGGCCACCAAACATAACAAGTTTGATATACAAGATCATTTGTTGACTTATCAGACAATTGATGTGGCTTTAAAAAATAATGATGGATATACTGCGATTCACTTGGCTGCAAAAATGGGAAATGTTAAGTAAGTGGAGAAGATATGTTCTCATTATTTTGAAGTGTATTATGATGAGCTGGAGAAAAAAAAAACAAATAGTGTTGTGGGAGGCTGAACAATAATGAAATTATTTCTTTAAATACAGGACTTTTGGTGTTTATTTTCTTTGAATTTTGAGAGTTCAAGTCACTTGAGAATTAGTTACGTTTTCCATTTGGGATTTTACTATCTCTCTCTCTTTCTCTCTGATTGTCATGTCTTATGGTAAGTTCATCCACTGAAAGAAGTTTGAATACTAATGATAGTCAACCAGATAAAGTATAAACTGAAACACTTCTGGTGCCAACCAAAGTTCCCTGGAGTGGAAGAAACTGTAGAAGGTACAACAAAAGAGGTCTCTGACCATAAACAATAATCAGTTGACAGCCATGTTGCCGCAAATTATAACTATTTCTAAACTTCAAAAGGAAAAAATTAAGAAATAAGATGGCTAATCAAAATAATTATTCAGATTTAATTAGGTTTATAAGAAACATTCTAATTATGAAATAATAATTTAAAAAATAAAATGAAATAATATTCTAAGCTAAGATAGAAAGAGGTGTTGCTAAATGAAAAGGTAGAAAACTATACATTTATTTTATGTCCAAATAATTAAATGCTTCAATATTATATCAACATAATTTAACAAGTGATGTCAGAGTGTTTGAAATGAATCAATTTTATGACCACTCAATTGCATTTCTACTGAATTAATTTAGATAACTTCTGTAGGACATTTCTTTTTTGTTTTCCATTATAGGTTAATAGAAAAGCTCTTGAAAATGAAACCTGGTATGGTGGACATTGAATACCCTCGAACAAAATTCACACCTCTACATTTTGCAATTTTCCATGATAACTTTGAGGCCACAAAGTTTCTGATTCAAACGGTATGTTGGTTTTAAAAGCTATAGTTAATGAATATTATTTCTACCAATATAAGCATTTATACTGTTATGATGTTAAATTGGGGTTTGTAAAGACAAACACTAAATACAATGTAACAATAAAAAGGGTTATATTAAGCTGGTAATAAAAAGGTACAAAAGTCACGTGAGTAGTAAGACTAGCTCAGCATACTACTCTATGTCAATTGATAGGCTTCTACTTTAAACCTTCATTCATCAACTCCATGAGCAGAACAGTTCACTTTCGAGAAGGGTGGCAGGTTTCCTGCACAAGATATACAATAAAACAAGATTTGGTATTTAATATCCAACCAGGGTTGATATGCCATTAAATCAAATAACTTAACCTAATCTAAACATAATTATTATTAGATGAAACTTGAAATCATTTAACTGTGTGCAAACAAATGAATTCTAACTCGATTAAAAATAAAGTTACCAAGAAATTATTTGCATGCAAATCATATCTATGCCTAAAGAGGATTTGACTTTGAATAATCCACAAGGGTGGATATGCCCTTGAATAATATAAACAACTATCTATGAGCTCTATATTGCCTCCTCATGACTATTCAAAGAACTTATCCTGCAAATAATGGCAGATAATCCACACAAATTTATCCAAATAAGAATTTGATAAAACTGGCTACTATTTAATTTTTTCATCTTTAATTTTCATTTGTCGAAATTTTTGAGGTGAAGCTAGATAATTTTTATTGCTTAGAATATTCAGACAATGCCTTTATCATTATTGTTTGTGAAGGTAACGTACCTGGGCATTCGAAGCACGCACGAACGTGTCTGACTTGTAGAAGGGAAACCGATATGGCTGACGAGGGGAGATCTCGAACCAGCGAGAGGTAATATGCACGTATGCAAATTAGTGCGAGAGCTCACGAACATACAAATACGCACGGTAACGGCTGAAAAACAGCAGTGTTCTGAGTGCATTTGCCCGACGAACGCGTTACAACAGAAGGAAGGAAGGAAGAACTAGGGAGAAAGCGAGAGAGAAGGAACAGCTACCGAGAGAGGGAGAAAGCGCTCGACTCAATACGCCCTGAAACCAACAATAGTGTTCTCTGTTGAATTGATACACGAATCAGTTTCCTATTGCCTTTTACGCCCGCTGTGGACTACAAGCTATTTTGGCAATCATGGCCTTTGATCCAAAACTAATTCCCCTTTTTGATGGGACCGATGCTGGGCAATCGATGGTTGAATGGGTGGAGAAGGCAGAGTTGGTGTGCCGGTTGAGCGGGGTAAAATATATCGAATGTGTGGTGCCGATGCGCCTCTCGGAGGGCGCATACGCAGTGTATCAGCAGCTGAGTGAGGAGAAGAGGGCTGACTTTGCCTGTATAAAAGATGTTCTTTACACAGCATTTGCTCTCAGTCCTGTAACGGTGTATAAGCAGTTCGCGGCGCGCCGTTTGTGTCCGGAAGAAACGGTGGACGTCTATTTGGCGGAGCTACGCAAGCTTGCGACTCAGTTTGGAGGTATGACGGAGAGAGGTCTGGTCTGTGCATTCATAGCTGGGTTGCCGGAGGATGCGGAGAATCTTCTCCAGGCCACTACCCGAGTAGACGATTTGCCGATATCCGAAATATTTGCCCGAGCAATATTGAAGGACAGGCTCGCGGGCACAGAATCGGCAGCCGCAGCAGCTCAACTACCGGGACGTCAGGAGAAGGGAGTCACAGCTTTAAGGAGATGCTATGTGTGTCACGAACCTAACCACATGGCTCGAGATTGTCCTAGGCGGCGCGGAAGTCCCAGGTCCCCAAAGAGTCTCATTTGTTATCGGTGCAATCGACAGGGCCACGTTGCACGAAATTGTCCGGGAAACGAGCGAGGGGATGAGTCTTCAGCGCCAGTCTCTCCCCCAGATCTCGTATGAATGGCGCTCTGCCTGCAGTCAGTGTGCAGATTAACGGAATACGACGAACTGCCCTGGTGGATACAGGCTGTACGCAAACCCTAGTTCGCAAACCATGCTGTCAGACGTGGAAGAAAAAGCAAGTCCCCTTGATGGTTGTAGGAGGGAACTCGTCAATGTGTTGTGGAGAGAGCGTGGTCCAAATTGGCATCGGCAATGGACCTTCAGTTGCCGTACAAGCCCTGGTTGTAGATGAGGCGCTGTTTGGATATGATCTGCTACTCGGGCTAAATGCGATCAGACAACTTGGTGGAATGACTATGTCTGCCACCGGCGAAGTGAAATTTCCTCAGTGTGAAAGACTGATGTGTGCTGCTATTACCCTCGACGAGCCTGATTTTCACGCTGAATACGACGAGGCCAAGCGCGTATGGACCGCATCTTGGAAATGGTCCGGTGACCAGCCACCTGTGTCTTTGAAAAACAGGCTTTCAGAATACCCTGCCCCTAAGCGACTCCAAGGTGAATATGAGCGGGAGTTGCTGGCTTGAATTCAAAACGGTTGGCTGATTCCGTACCCGGAGAGCGAACTTGGCCCTCCTAAAGTCCTGATACCATTAATGGCCATATTATAGGAAAGTAAGCAGAAGGTCCGGCCAGTTATGAACTATCGCGAGTTGAATGAGCACGTGAACGCGTATACGGCGAATGCAGACGTATGTGCTCAAACCATGCGGGAATGGCGACAGTAGGGGCCAAAAGCCGCCATAGAGGACCTATGCCGGGCATATCTGCAGATCCACTTAATGCAATGTGAGCCTGATGAGCCTTGCAGGGATATAGACCCAAACATGAGTCCAGGCTCAGATGCCTGATTATAGCTTAAACTAGACTAAGAGGTCCAGTGCTATACAATGCTGTCAATGACATCATCTCCCACCCTGACATTGCCCAGCCGAAGCCAGGAGCCATTAATCATCGAATCTGTCCTTGACCTTAGGTGGTAGTCCTGCCTCCCACCAGACAGGACTCAACACAAGGTCAATAACCTGAAGGTCAATTATAGTGGGGGTTTAGGGGAAGGTGGCCCAGCCAAAACTGGGGGCCTCAAGTCTATCTTTGTTGGACGGTGCCAAAAAAGCGGGCTTGCACAAGATAATGTGCGCCTTGGGTAGCGGTGCCCTATTTGTCACAGCCTCCCACTAGACAGGACTTGACACTAGGTCAATGACCTGAAGGTTGATTATAGTGGAGGTTTAGGGGAGGGGATGGTCGGGCACAAGCCGAAGCTCGAGCTCTGCTGGACTTTGATGCAACTTGCTAACCCGAAGGTGGCCCAGCTGAAGCCAGGGGCCTTACAGGCTCAAGTTTGCCTTTGTTGGACGGTGCCGGAATAGCGGGCTTGCACAAGTTAACCTGCACCTTGGGTGGATTGTGCCTCCTACCAGACAAGGTCAATGGCCTGAAGGCCGATTAAAGTGGGAATAAAGGGAGAGGGAGTTCGGGATCGAGCTGAGGCTCGAACCCTGCTGGTCTATGTAGCTCATCGGCTCACTTAGTGCAATGTGAGTCTGATGAGCCGAAGCTTGTCAAAAAGTCCGGAGGTAGCCCAGCCGAAACCAGAAGCCTTACAGCTTCAAGTCTGCCATTGGTTCTTTTTCGGAGCCTCGTTCTAAACCAAAGTCCAGCACAGGTTCCGGAGCCTCTGCGCAAAGCTGCTTTGGGTGGCAGTGCTAAGTCAAAGCCTGGCTACCTGATGTTTATATGGGCCTAGCTGCTACTAGTTTGTTGGTCAAGGGAAGTATTTCTATACACAGGAAGTCCCCTTAGTAAATATAACAAGATACTTCATTAAACTTTGAAGAGGAACTTTTGAATATAATATATTTTATCATGTGATAATAATTTTGTCTCTGAGAAGCTAGTAGAATTAACTCCTTTTGAAAGATAGTTCGATTATTCATAACAGAAGTTTGTGGCCTTTTTGGTTGGTTTGGAGTGTTACAGCATACAATCAGAAAAACTTCATTTAAAACAAGACAAACAAGAAACATCTAAAATTTAAACAATTTTTATAAAACAATAAAGCATCAACTTGGATTTGAATGTCCAGAAGTTCCCTTTTACAAGTAATAAATTTTCAAAGTGGTGGAAAGTCAGAGGTTAGGAAAAAGGGGGAAAGGGGGAGAATGTTTTCAAAGAGTACTTATTCCTTTTTAGGTATATTCTGGTTGACGTTTGATTTTACTACTGGTCTCTTTTTTATTTTCTGTCTGGAGGAAAGGGATGTTTTCCCAACTGTTCTAGACTGATTTTTGGCGTCAGCTGAAAGGCTATTTTTAGTAAGAAATATCGAGAGTTTTTGGCGTTAGCATAAAGGCTATTTAAGAATGATGAAATATCATAATTTTTTTCATCATGAAGCCATCACAAAGACAATAGCTACACGTCAATTTTGTTGGTTTTCAGGCATCCCCATATAGTATTGTGACTATTATGGTCACCTAGTAATATGTAGGTTTTGGCCTTTGGACGGATGATTCCTCTTTGTTTTCTCCAAGATCCATTGATGTAGTTGATGCATCTGCAGCTCTGATGGTGTCAAGTGAAGCTTTGATTTTATTGATGAAGCTTTCCCAATCACCCAACTCCAATTGGATTAAGGTTTTAACACTCATCTCATACTTGTATGGAGATTTGCTATGCTGAACTGATGGGGAATATGTAGAGGTCTTAGAGCCTACTACCAATTCACAGGCTTCATAGTAAAAATATTGCTCTAATGTTTTACTGTTAATACTTCCTTCTCTTGCCTCCAAATCTCACAAGATCTTGCGTACACTGGATGATCGCCGCCGCAATTACCACATTTACCTGGCAATTGACAGCCATTAATGTGGTGGTCAGGATTTTATTGACCACATTTCCCACACACTTCATGCCCTCTACAATTATGCTCATGGTGAGCATATTTTTTGCATTTGTAACATCACAATGTATGTATTGCTCAACCCTCTCCATTGTATAACCAACTTTTATTTTTTCAGGTATTTTAGGGGTGTTAAAATTCATTATGTATGTATTCGTCTATATTGTTTTCCCTGCTTTTTTAATTGATACTCTTTTCACTTCAGTCACATCTTGCTTTTTAGCTCTCTTTTTATTTCTTCGATGGTGCATAAGGAAAGTTCTTTACTTCTCACAACCCCCCCCTTACTTACATTCAGGGATTTGTGAGGGGAAGTTTTGACAATGATATTGTGAAACTTTGTCATTTTCAGTAGAAAATTAGCGTGTTTCCTCTTTTGCACCTCGACAAGCAGAGTTTGATTTTTTTCAAATTTTTTGACAGTAATTGACTTTAAATTTGTTGATATTACTCTTTCAATTATAAAAGGTGATAAATTAGTAATCAGAGCACTGTTAGATTCAATGAATCTAGGAAAAGGTGCTTCTAATTCATTACCTGAAGAGTCCGATTCGTTTAAATTAAGTTTGAATTTTTTGTTTGAGAAACCCATTCGCCTTGGCTGAGACAGGGAGAGATACAATACAAGTATACTCGTATTAAGAGCAAAATTTCGAACCTCTACCAAATACTGGTTTTTATAACTCAGTCTAACAAGGTTAAAAGGTCCTTTCCTCTAAACAAAATTGACCCTCAACCCCTGCCTTCTAGCACCTATAAGATAAAGGGTTGGGCATTTTTCCACAAGAGTAGATTGAATAATACGTTTGGGAGAAAATAAACACCTGTGCTAGAGCATGACGGGACCAGCCAGTTGATCGGATAGGCCCTATCCGACCGCCCATCGGACCAAGTAAGGGCCAAAGTGATGTGTTGCAAGCCATTGACCACTCTGTCACTGGATAATTGACTGTTCAACCACCAAGGTTCCGTCCTAGCGCCTTACAGGTCGACAACCACACAGCCAACAGGTGGCCTCATTTGGGGGTGGTCTTACCCTTCTGCAGAGGTGCAGTTGGTGTATTCTACAGCCCCAGCCGACAGGGTAGTAGACAATGAGGAGATAAAAACGAAAATGTAGAGTTCATCGAAACGCCAGTTTTAGTTAACTATAAATGATGTGCAAACGAACAAATCTGGAAATGATTTGTTGATTCTTTTGTTTGACTGAGATTGATCAGGATCATTATCGGTTAGGCCTGGATTCATTCTTCGAGTGTTTGTCTTCAGTTGGCTGGTCACCTCTAAGTCCGGAACAAGGCTGTCATATTGGGAAGGCAGGACAGGAACGTCTCCAGACTGGAACGATTGTTTGCAGTTTTAAAGATTAGACAGATTTTATGCCATGATCATGCGGTCAACGAATGACTGGGTCGATAGAAAGGTAATCAGTAGAGGAAACTGGTTTAGGGGCCAGCTGAAACTCCTTCAGCGGTTGGCAGGGACTGCAACAAGTTGGAACATCTTCAACATAGCTCGAGTTTGGTTGGATGCTTGAACATAATTCGCAGAGGACAGGTTTACCTCTAAGTGGGATCACTGCGGGATAGCACTATGAACTTCAACTGTGAGCTTGCATTTTTTTAGCAACTAGGTAGGATCATCTGCAGTATAGAAGGGATTACTACTAGCTAACTAGTGTGTGCTTCAGCAGTGGGCTTGAACTGGTAGGTTCAACTACCGTTAAGTGGGATCACGATCATGCTTGGACCTTCGACCTTCTTGGCAGGATCGATCGCTAGAATATTTTCAGCTTCCTGGCGGGATCAACTGCATTTAAGCAGAATCACGAGTAAGGGTGAAAGATAAGCAGGAGGTCGACGTGGGGAAAAGTTCGTGCAACACTTTGATCCTGGGTCCATGACCACCTAGCCATTTTTTGACGGAAATACTGCTGGCTATATGCTATTCTGTCAATGCTACGGTAGGAGGGGTAGGAATGCTTATAGGACCTAAAGCGATAAAAACACTTAATAGCATTGAGAGAATTCAACCGAGAATGATGACAGCCACGTTTAATGGCAACCCCAGAGCAACAATCATCTCATGCTACAGCCCTATCAATATTAGCGAAGAAACCAAACTAGCCACCTTCTACGATGAGCTATCCTCTCTAGTGCGTAGCATTCCGAAACACAACCTGCCAATCATTGGAGGAGATATGAATGCCCAAATCGGGAAAACAGACATAACAAATACAGCCTACACAATACATCAAATAGAAACGGACAACATCTAACAGATTTCATGATAGAAAATAGATTCACCTGCCTCAATACAAACTATCAAAAAAGAGAGGGAAAATTATAGACCTACACATACGCGAACAACAGTAAAGCGCAGATAGACTACATCTTTATAAATAAGAAATGGAAAAATAGCGCGATGAATTGCGAGGCATACTCCTCTTTCGAGGGTGTGTCATCTTGATCACCGAATTGTCATGGCAAAAAATTCGACTAAGCCTATGAAGAAACGTCACACGAACAGCGACCACTTAACACTATGACTGGGCCCTCCCTAACAACAGAGATATTAGAGATAGATATGTATTAGAACTAAGAAACAGATTCGAGACACTACAAGAGAAGGAAGAAAAAATACCCCAAACGACGAATATGAGAATTTTGTTAACGCACACCTCGAGGCAGCATCGAAGTGTATTTATGGCCTTGTTGGTTGGGGTTTGGAGTGTTACAACATACAATGAGAAAAAGCTTCATTTAACACAAGACAAACAAGGAAAATCTAATAATTAAACAATTTTTATAAAACAGAAACGTCAACTTGGACTTGAATGTTCAAAAGTTCTCCTTTGTGAGTAGTAAATTTTCGAAGTGGTGGAAAGTCAGATATCAAGAAACAGGGTAAAGGAGGAGAATGTTTTTAAAGAGTACTTATTCCTTTTTTCTTTTCTTTTCTTTCTTTCTTTCTTTTATAGTCAGGTAGTGGAACTAGCAGAGAGGTAGTTTCGGCTCTTAACTCGAGGGCGGACGTCACTTCTCTCCTGGTTATCGCGTCTTCGTTCTTTCTTGCGTCTCCTTTTGTTCTCGCTGATTTGGTTCACAGAAAACCTGGGTATTTATCTCTCTCCACCGGCTCCAAATTCGCTACTCCAAAATCCTTCTAATTTTGGCGCGACTGCTTCCCATTGGCTACTTAACTTTTTATTATTTTTCTTTTTTCTGATTTTTAACCGGATGGATGCGTGGAGCCTTATGCGTGGCGACGCGTTTATACATTTTGTATCTGGCAGCCGACGAGCCAATATCCGGTTGGGAGTTTTAATGTTAATTCGTAAATCCCCACAATACATCGCCACCCGAAATAGCGGAGCTATTGCAAGAATCTCTTTTGAGAGTGTTGGTAATTCGTGGAGTGTGTTTAGGTTTCTTAATATTGTTATGACCTATGTAGAAAGGTGAGTTATTTTGTTATTACCTCTTTTATGTGTAGTAAATATGGTCATTGTGCTTCGCAAAGCGAACACGTCTGCCTGAGCGTGTGACAGTAGGTTCTTCGGGTGTGTCCTGTGTTTGAGATGCCGTGTCTCCTGATGTATTGTTGTTTGCTGTCCACCGTTTTGTGTTTTAGCTGCCAGTGTTACCATTGTTGTTAGCACCACGGAACTTAACTGGTTTCAGCCTTTCTATCGAGACTGTTTGCTTCTCTCCGGATGGTGTTTCTATTTGGAAGTATTTGTTTTGTTTTTGGACAACCCTATGTGGGCCTGAGTATGGAGCTTCCAGCGGTTTTCGAATTTTATCTGTTCGGAGCCACACATAGGTTGCTGATTTCAAATCTTCCGGTATGAATGCTTTCTGTGTTGTATGTAGCTGTCCTTCTGAGAGTAGAGCCATGTCCAACTTTCGCATTTCTTTGGCAATTTTTCTTATGTCATCTCCATGTAGATCCGGATCTTCTTTGTCCATTATGAGTTTTGGCAGTAGTAGTTGGGTTCCTGTAACTGCAGCAGCTGGGGAAAAAACTTGGTCATTGGGCATATTCCTAATTCCAAGTAGTACGATTGGTAGTGCATCTACCCAGCTCTGCTTTCGTGCCATGATTGCAGTCTTTAGGGTTCGGTGTACCCTTTCAATAATCCCGTTGGTTTGAGGGTGATATGCCATTGTGCGGAGCCTATGGAATCCAATAATAGTGGATAGGTCTTTGAATAGTTCGCTTTCAAACTGGCTCCCTCGATCTGTCACTACGTGTAATGGAACCCCAAAGCGGGAGATCCATGTGTTTAGGAAGGCTAATGCAATGGTGGAAGCGGATGTGTTCTGTAAAGGGGTGGCTTCCACCCATCTTGTTGCTCTGTCAATGCATGTGAGTACATATCTAGCTGGAGATGTGTATACACCATCGTATGTAGTGGTGGGTGGTAGTGGACCAATGATGTCAATGTGGACTGTCTCAAATCTTCCAGATGGTAAGGAGAATGGTGTGGTTTCTGTTTTAGTGTGTCTGGAAATTTTGTGTTGTTGACATTGAAGAGTCTTTTGCCCAAGTTCGTATACTCCTGTCCATATCTGGCCAAAAGTATCTCGATTTTATTATTTTGGTTGTTGGTGTAGGTCCTGGATGTGAGATGTTGTGGAACATGTCAAAGATCCACTTGTGTAGTGGTTCGGGTATGTAGGGTCTGGGAGTGGATGTTGATAAGTCACACCAGATTGATGATCCTCGTATTTCATACGTTTTTAACTGGCTTTCGTATGTTTTAAGTTCCTCATCCGTTTTCTGTGATTCACTTATAGCTGGTAAATCACAGGGATCTATGGTTACTGCGCACACTGGTCGAGATAGACAGTCAACAACAATGTTGTCTTCTCCTCTGATGTAAGACACATCTACCACATATTCAGTAATGATCGATAGATATCGCTGTTGTAAATCAGATTTCATTGGTGTCTTTTTTTTTTAAAGCTAGGGACAGTGGTTTATGATCCGAGAACAGAGTAACATTTCTACCTTCTATTTGTGGTTTAAAATGCAACACTGCCTGGTATGCCGCTAATAGTTCTTTGTTAAACGTGGAGTACTTCTTTTAGCTCTCTGATAGCTTTCGGGAGTAGAATCCGATAGGGATTGATTCACCATTTATCATTTGGTGTAGTGCTGCACCTACAGCATAGTTGGAGCTATCTGTGACAAGGTGGTATTGTGTGGCATTTGGATCAGGGTGTGTCAATGCAGATACTTCGGCAAGGATGTCTTTTATTTTGACAAATTCTTCTTTTTCAGGTGGGCCTAATTCTAGTGTTTTAGCTGCAGGATTGTGTTTAATGGCTTCAGTCAAAGGCAGTAGCACATCTGCAGCCTGTGGGATTAATTTCCTGTAAAAATTTATCATTCCCAGGAATCGTCGGAGCGATTTGGAGTCTGTTGGTTCTGGGAAGTTTTTTATGTCTTTAACTTTTTGTGCCGTTGGCTTAAGTCCTTCAGCACTTGCATTATAGCCCAAAAATTCGATATTCCTTTTATAGAATTGGCATTTGTCGATGGAGATTTTAAGATTGTTTTCTTCCAGAAGTGAGAGGACCTTTTCGAGGTCATTGTGGTGTTGTTCTTCTGACTCGGAAAACACTAAAATATCATCAATATATACGAAAACGCAGCCAACATCCATGAATATGCTGTCCATAAATCTTTGGAAGGTTGAACTGCTATTTCGCAATCCAAATGGCATAAATAAATATTCAAAGAGGCCAAACGGCGTTATCACGGCAGATTTTTCAATATCAGCCTTTTGGATAGGAATTTGGTGATAGGCCTGTAGTAGGTCGATCTTTGAAAATATTTTCTTCTTAAAAAGCTTGGATCCGAGGCTGTTGATGTTTGGGATCGGGTATCTGTCTGCTTTTGTCAGGTGGTTGAGGTGTCTGAAGTCACCACATACTCTCCATTTTCCTGTAGTTGGTTTTGGGACAAGATGGATTGGTGAAGACCATGGAGATTTTGAAGGTCTTACTATGCCAGCCTTTAAAAGTTCTGCGAACTCCCGTTTTGCTGCTTCATATTTTTCTTCAGATAGTTGTCGAACTTTGGCATAGGTCGGGGCATTATCTCCAGTGTCTATGACGTGAGTTACTCTCGTGTTAGATGCTAGAGGTTGTTCCGTGAGTGGTCTGGTAAGTTTGGGGGATTTTTGAAGAAGGGACTGTATTCTTTCAGGTAGATCACTATGGTTGTTCGTTATATTTTGAATGCGGGCTGTGACCCGTCCACCTTGCACATAACGGCGTGTTGTCTCATCTATCAGTCTGCCATCACTGCAGTTCAGAATGAGGTCATAGTGGCGAAGAAAGTCTGCACCTAAAAGGGGGTTGATGGTGTCCGCAATTACAACAGTCCAAGGGTATGAACGGCGTAAACCTGGAATAATAATGTCCAACTGTATTTCCCCAAAGCATTTTATGGTCTCTCCATTAGCTGCTGAGAGACACACAGGTGTGGAATTTATGGATAGACCGGGCACCAGACTGTGTGGTAATATTGTTACAGAGGCACCTGTATCTATGATAAAGCTTATTTTCTTTTGTCCAATTTTAGTTGCAACCTCACATAGTTGCGAGTTGTCGGTTGCAAACGGCTTCATGCTGACAAAGAAAAGGAGCTGAAGGTACCCTGCAAAAACAATTAATGATGCCAACTACGTCGACGACATAGCGCTACTGGCCAATACACCCAACCAAGCCGAAACACTACTGCATAGTTTGGAACGGGCCGCTGCAGGCATTGGACTCCATGTTAATGCACACAAAACTGAATTTATGTGCTTTAATCAGAAAGGCGATATCTTCACACTAGTCGGAACCTCCCTGAAACTAGTTGACAAATTCACCTACCCAGGAAGCAGCGTCTCATCAACCTAAAAAGACATCGACACACGGCTAACGAAGGCATGGACAGCTATCGATAGGCTTTCAATCATATGGAAATCAAACCTGACCGATAAAATGAAACGCATTTTTTATCCAGGCTGCGGTCGTGTCGATACTGCTATATGGATGCACTACTTGGACGCTGACTAAATGATTAGAGAAGCTAGACGGCATTTATACAAGAATGTTGCGAGCAATATTGAACAAGTCCTGGCAGCAACACCCCACAAGGCGCCAACTATATGGTCACCTACCACCTATTACGAAAACTATACAAGCTAGACGAACTAGACATGCCGGACACTGCTGGAGAAGCAAGGACGAGATCGTAAGTGATGTACTCCTATGGACCCCGCATATGGCTAATCAAAAGCAGGACGACCAGCTCGAACATTCATACAGCATCTATGTGATGATATGGGATATAACCCTGAAGACCTGCCGGAGGCGATGAATGATAGGGAGACGTGGAGAGTGAGAGGGTCTGGGATATCCCTGCTAGCAGCACAACATGATGATGATGATATGCTATTTTAGGTAGTCAACAGCAGTCAGATTAAAAGTAACTTCTGGTAGCAGTTTCTAGTTGTGGAAAAAAGCTAGTTACGACATTTATCAGGACTTCCCATCTGATAAGATTTGACACATGGTCTTTTTTAAAGTGGGAACGGGGAGGTCACACACGAGCCAAGACTCACGCACTGCTGGCCTTAGATTCACTAGGCCCAAAGCCAGGGGCTAATAGGTCATTACTTGTCATCGATTTACTTAGTGCAATGTGAATAAGTGTACTTGTCAATAATTCCCACCCAGCACGAATGCCAAGTGAGCAGTTGGCCCGATGAATAGTAAATTGCAATATAACATATATTAATTGTGACAAACTTGATATAAAAAAAAAGTCCACTTGTGGTAAATTATTCGGGGTTTTTTTTTAATTATACCACACATGGTGGTAAAAGACGAATGTTACAGTGGCGGGTCTTCTGTTGGGAAGGATATAAAACACCTGCTACAGGCAACATAAACAGTTGGCTTAGCCAGTTTAAAATTAAGTTAAATTGATTGTACATTTTTTTTTCTAAGTAGAGGAATTTTATTGTAAATTGATTTACCATGACCAGAAAATCTGGCAAACACTTGCGTGTGACATACGGAACCACTGGACGACTGTTTCGAATTTATTAGGTCTCATCAGCAGTCTATACCATGATCTCCCCCACTGTAGATCAAAACAGTGATCATAGAATGGTAATGTTTTGGCTCTGCATTCTGTGGTCACTGGTTCGATCTCCGGTTGGGGAGATCACAGTATACACTGCTAATGAGACCTAATAAGGTCGAAACGGCTGTCCAGTAGTTCCATATGTCACACACAAATGTTTGTCGGATTTTCTGGTCATGGTAAATCAATTTACAGTTAAATTAATTGTTGAATTTTTGCTTTAGTAGATGTGGACTGTCAGTTTGAACAATTTAGGATTGGTATTTGTTAATGTAAGAGTTTACGTTTCGGCCGGTATAGTTTTTAGATTGAAATTTGCCTCCCGCACCAGTCACTTCTGGGTGGAAGGTGCGGGAGGGACTTCCGGCTTGAACACCGGCTGGCGCGAATTCAGCCTTTTTCAAATCGACTGGCATGCGAGACTGACGTTTCTCTTGTCGTGGGTCACTAGCAAGGCAAAAGGAGTTTTCAAGTTGAAGATTGTGTTTTGGAGAATGTCTATACGTTGAAGAGTGTATACTTGTAGAATGTACGCATTTTACGCCGAACACGTGCGGAAATAAAGATATACAACTTCACCAGTACGAGACTCGTGTCTTTGATTTTTGACCCCAGTTGCTGCTGTTAGAGTGAAAACTCTTTTTTATTAACAAGGTAAATTTGCGAAATTTGTTACATTGCGAAATTTTGAGTAACAAAAAAAAACCGATACCTTGATAATTTGCGAACGGCAGCTTACCAAATTAGGAAGATAAACGTCAGTCTACCTTTGAAAGGGACATTTCCTTGTAGTCGTTCAACCCTTGTTTGTAAAAAAAAAAAAAAAAGAAAAAAAAAACGAATATTTTGTTTAAAGAAAACGAACTGTTTTGTAAAACTGCGAGGACGGAATATCTGCGCCGTTTAAAAAAAAACACAAAAAAACCAAACATTTTTGTTTTAAAAAAATACGTACTTGTTTGCAAAACTGAGTACGGAATATCTTTGCCATATAAAAAAAAGAAGAAAAAAATTTGATTTTATTTCAGGAGCAGTATATCGCTGCATATTTTTTGCAAATTTCCATGAACAGTATTTGAAATAATTTGTATATTGAACGTTATTTTCAGAGTCGTGCGCTCTATCTGAGATGGGAGCCATGCTGCACGTGCTGTGCGTTCTTGCTGTGTACATTGCCGTGTCTTGTCTGTTTTCTTTGTTTCAGTTTTTCTTTCTGCCTATCTCTTCTTTGCCCCCAATTTGTTTGTTATATATATATATATATATATATATATATATATATATATATATATATATATATATATGTACATTTTATTTTGTCTTTATATGTTTTTTTTGTTATTGTTCCGTCTCTTCTGTGCACTCCGTTAAAATTATATGTTGCTTCATTTGTAAGAGTTCACATGCTGCCTACCTCTACTATAACTCTTTTCTCATGGGAATTTATATTTGTTGGTGATTTCTCATAATGTTGGACAAAAATTTCGACTCTGCGTCTCGATGTTCCAGCAGGACTGCTAGGAGTCGTTCGTCTCGAATCTCGAGATCCTCGCATGGTTCTCATAGGAAGTCGACAGACATTTTGGTGGAGGTTGCTGCTCTCAAGGCGAAATTACAGTGTATAGACAGGGAAGCCAAGCAAAAGGCTGAATTAGATAGAGTCAGGACGGAAATGAAGCTTCAAATAGCCCAAGCCAAATTAGAAGCTCTAGAGACTGCACGGGATTCTGCTGACGAGAAATGTCAATTGGCTCCTGAGGTTGATAGCAACCATAAGGTACAGAATTTCCTCAACAATGAGCCTCTGTTGGAAAATGCTGCAGGACCATCTCTAACTAGATCGGATGTTTTGTTTGAAGACCAAACATTGACGAAAGAAGTCAAAACTAGTCAATTGCCTTTGAACCCTGATACACCCCAGTTTGTGCCTTGGCAACCGGCAGAGTACTTACCAGCGACAACCGGCAAAAATATGACTTCAACAAATGTCCCTGATAACTAACCACCTGCTGGAGAAAGGCTACATTATCTAAAGAAATATATAGGTGGCCAAATCAAGGATACAGGGGAAAGCCATTTCTTGCTCCCACCTGAAGACGCCTTCGAGGAATGATATGGGAAGCAGTTTGTTAAAGCCGATGCCTTCAGAGACAAACTGGAAAACTGGCAGCATATCAACCCCAGAGATGGAACCGCCCTGCAGAGGTACGCCGACTTCTTGAGACAGTCAAACACAGCTATAAAGAGCATAGGGAATCTCCGGGTTCTAAATGATGAACATGCAGTAGGATCAACCGAAAAATACTTTGAGAGGAAAACAGCAACAGCAACAACAATGGTACAAGAAAGAACTATAAGAGGGTCACATCAAGAATTAATGTTTTTGGCAGTTACTGACATTGTCAACCAGTTGATTCAGGCACATATTGAAAAGAAAGATGTTAATTTAAACAGTATAAAAGGAAAATCAGCAAGTAAATATGGCCTTGCCAGCCAACCAAGATTAGTGGATATTATTGCTGCTGTGCCCCAACAGTACAAAAGAGCTCTTGTTCCAAAGTTGAAGTCTAAACCTGTTTGTACAGCTAGTGGTATTGCAGTTGTTGCTGTTATGTGCAAACCTCATAGTTGTCCACATATTGCTATGACAGGAAATATTTATGTGTATTGTCCTGGAGGCCCTGACTCAGATTTTGAATATTCTACACAATCATACACCGGTTATGAGCCATCATCAATTCGAGCCAAGTACAATCCTTACTTACAGACCAGGCTGTCTCTTTCACCAAATATCGAGCACAACATTTTAACAGTTTCCGAAAAAGAAACATCTTCTGGTTTCTTTGGCAAAATCAAATTTGTAAATTTTGTATTTTCCTCCGTACCCAATTTCTGAAGTAGGAGCGTGATTTTTTCTTCGTCAGACCATTTCTCACATCTTTTTGTAAAAATCGTCTCGAACCTCCGATAATAGGCGGGAAAGGTGTTGCCTCGTTCTGCGTCGTATTTGAATTCAGCTAGTGAGTTAGCTATACCCTCTGCCGAAAAAAGTCTAGACGCATTATCATTAGTTTTTTGTGACAAAATAGTTTCACAAAATAGTCGGTTATTTGTAGTTTGTTGTATGACAAGTGCTTCAAAACGTTCTTCTTGAACCAACATCTGTTTTTGAAAGTCAATTTGAGCTTTTTGCTGGGTGACTAAACTCTCAGTTAACGTTTTCGTCAATGCTGCTATTTGTTCCGAAGCCATTTTTTTTTTTTTTTTTTTAATGCACAAATATCAAATCAACGTATACATAAAATTTTGTTCCAAAAAGAAGATGTCCACCTTCAACGCTTTCGTTATGAAAAAAAAAATTGTCAATACTGAGAAATGTTCAGAAAACTCACCGTACAAAATATCGACACTTTACCAATTTCAAGTGCTCCATTTCGTCTTTTTCAAATACACGTAAACGTAAGAAAAAACAGTTCCCACAGCACAGTACTTTTTTTTATTATTTTTTTTGTAAATGAATTTACTGAGTTCTTATTTCGTCTTCGTCGTCAATTGATATATCCTGAGGTGGCAATAATATAAGGATAATCAAGAAATAGTATTCCGTGAAAGGAAATAAAGGAAATAATATGTACTATGGGTTTGAATAAATAAAGAATATGTTTATTGTAATATTTTACAGAGAGAGTGTTTGTTCTTCACGTGTTCAGTCCAGGGTATCTCTCTGTGTTTCTCTGTGTATGTCCGATGACCGGTGACCTAGTTCCTTATGTAATCACCACCAGAACAGTTTAAATATCTCATCATAACAATAAGTATACAGCTATGGGTGGTTTAAGGGACCACCTGTTTAACCTGTCTCTTTTGAAATAACTCAAAGACATCAAGACATTAGAATTGCTTTTCAGGTTAAGACATTAGAATTGCGTTTCGGAATTAAGAGTCACAGATAAATAAAAACAAAGCACATTGCAGAAAATCAATAAACTAGGATCAGAACAGGAAACCTATTATAACAGAAAAACACTTTGATTTAATGTCATAAAGAAAATCATTATAAATAAGGCATTTAAATTTAAAGAAAATCATTATAAATATGAGATTTAAATTTAAAGAAAATCATTATAAATAAAGGGATTTAAATTTAAAGAAAATCATTATAAATATGTGATTTAAATTTAAAGAAAATCATTATAAATAAAGGGATTTAAATTTAAAGAAAATCATTATAAATAAGAGATTTCAATTTAAAGAAAATCATTATAAATAGGACCCTTTGGAGCTAATTTAGTGAAAGATAGAGTGGCAGTAGGTGAGCAAAGTGGACAGAGAATAGCTGAGTCAGAAAGAATTTCACCTACTGAGCATAAACTTTACTGATGCCAACCAAATTTTAAACAAAGATCAAACCCCCGCATCTCTCTTCCCCCACCTCATCAAACCTCAAACCGTTTGCATTCCTGTTGTTTGATAATCAGATGAGCCAGTACCATTCCCCCATGAAAGAATTAGTATCCTGTTTTGACTTCCAGGTAGAACCAGATGCCAAAACAAAAAAAACAAAAAAAAAAGCCAACATACTGAAACCTAGGGTTGAAAACAGCTGTGACAAAACAAAGATGCTACATATGCCATTTTAATACCTGTCATCTACAACAGTGGCCATATTACTGTAACTCATGAAACAATAGCACATAATAGCAGGAGCTTTATTAGACCAATACACTTAAATGCTATAATTTGGTGAATAAGAAAAATTTCCTGTCAAATTTGATACTTAAGTTTGTGGGATCTGATTTTACAACTGAATGTCATTTTTTATCATTGAAATTCGGTGTTTAACAGAAATAGCAATGAAATACTACTAAAAATATATGTTCAGGAAAATTGAAGTCTTTTGCACAAGATTTATTCACTTAATTAAAAACAGGATATCTACTGATTCGTTTGTTTTAAATTTAGGGCAAGGCTAGCCTGCATATGAAAACAATTAATGGATCAACTCCTCTGATGATGGCTATTTCTTCAAACAATTTCGAAATAATCGAACTGCTGGTGTCAGAAGGGTGTGATATTAATGTCCAAAATAATGATGGTAACACAAGTCTTCATATTGCCATTTACATAAACAATGAACATGAAAATTATAAAGCTATGGTAAGTAATGACAATATTAGTATTGAAATTTCATTTTAAAAAATGTGAAAAACATCAACATTCAAAGAATTTTTTATCAGTTAAACTCCTACAAGTTCTTTTTTTTGTTATTTACTAAGCTTTTCTTAGACTAATTCATAGACCATTGGTTGCTTACAATACTTGATTTTATCAAATCCCCTTTTTTATTCTCTGTACACATGACTATAAAAGTTATACTTCTAAAATAAAAAAATACAAATGATCTCTTACTTATAATCGATTTGACTTTCAAACATCCTTACATTCTACTTTGATATAGGGATATAAAAAATGTGTAAATATAAAAGTTTTTCTTCTATATTTAAAATATAATAGTATTGGTCAGAGGCTGTTTAGTAAAATATCTGTCCTTTTGGAATTATAAACAATAAAGTCTACTCACATGGTATAGTGTGCATTTTTATTCTTTATTGATAGATTTTACTTATAGTTTTACACTTTTTATTTTCATTTTTTTTAAGCTAAAAAAAGGTCCAACAATTAATATGGTGAACTATCTTGTAGAAAAGGGAGCTAACCTCCACATTCCGAATTGCAAGAACATGACACCACTTGATATGATCACTGATGATAATCTGAAGAAAACCCTCAAGAAAAAAGAAAACGGGCAAGATTTTTTATCTTAATTTCATTAATCATAATTTCTAAATGATAATTGAGGGCAATATGGCATAATATCCTTAATCTCTCAATCTGTCTGTCTGCCTGTCTCTATCTATCTATCTATCTATCTATCTGTGATTTAGTGATTAAAATCAGCCCTGGGGAGTTGTCATCTTTAAGTAGTAACCATCTCCATCTAACAAGAATTACTGAAAATGTCATCAAAACTCTCCCAGTTACATTATCTATTGAATGAGAATTACTAAAAATGTCAGCAAAACTCCTTGAGTTACCATTTCCATCCAATGAGAATTACTAAATATGTCATAAAAGCTCCTTCAGTTACCTTTTCCATCCAACGAGAATTACTGAAAATACCATTAAAACTATTCCATTTATCTTTTCCATCCAATGAGAATTACTAAATATGTCATCAAAACTCCTTCAGTTACCATTTCTATCCTATGAGAATTACTGAAAATGTCATCAAAACACCTCCAGTTACCTTTTCCATTCAACAAGAACAACTGAAAATGTCATCAAAACTCCTCCAGTTACCATTTCCATCCAATGAGAATTACTGAAAATGTCATCAAAATACCTCCAGTTACCATTTCCATTCTACAAGAACTACTGAAAATGTCATCAAAACTCCTCCAGTTACCTTGTCCATCTAATGAGAATTACTAAAAATGTCATCAAAACAACCCCACTTACCTTTTGTATCCAAAGAGAATTACTGTAAATGTCATCAAAACTCCCACTGTTACCTTTTCCCTCCAATGAGAATTACTAAAAATATCATCAAAACTTCCCCTGTTACTATTACCATTTAACGAGAATTACTAGAAATATCATCAAAACTCCTCCTATTACCTTTTCCATCCAATGAGAATTACTGAAAATGTTATTAAAACTATTCCATTTATCTTTTCCATTTAATGAGAATTACTGAAAATGTCATCAGAACTCCTCCAGTTACCTTTTATCATCCAATGAGAATTACTAAATATGTCATCAAAATTCTTCCAGTTACTTTTTCCATCCTACAAGAATTACTGAAAATGTGATCAAAACTTATCCAGTTACCTTTTTCATTCAATGAGAATTACTGAAAATGTCATTAAGCTCCTCCAGTAACCTTTTCCATTCAATGAGAATTGCTAAAAATGTCATCAAAACTCCTCCAGACCTGTAGAATACGCTGACTGCTTTTCTACAGGTTGGTAAAACCCTCCTCACAATGGAACATTGGGAAATGTGGAGTACCCCTTCACTGTTATTACTCCCAGGATTACTTTGACCTAGAGCAATGTACCTATTAGGGTCCCGTCTATGGCTCAAATAGAACTATTTAATCATTTACTATAACTGAAACTATTTGTGTGCCTACAAATGACTGGTATCAAGTTGAATTAGTGCTACATAGCCATAGTTTGATTTGTTCAGATTTTATAGCATACCAACCATTGCAGGTTATTTAATGCCAAATTCTCTTCATAGATATATTAAAAAAATGCTTCGATTTCTCCGAAAGCCATTTTGGTTCTTTACAGCATCACAAATTTTGATGATCCGTTCAATTCTAGAAAGTATGTGCAAAAAGCCTTGAGGCACCAATATTATTTGTCGTCTTCTCCAAAGCATTTGACTCCTTACACAGAGGGAATTTGGAGCAAATACTACACACCTATTAGCTACCCAAAGAAACAGTCCAAGCCATAATGATGCTATATAAAAACATGAAAATAAAAGTCCACTACCCGGATGGAGACACAGGGTCAGGGAGATCCATGCTGGTGATGTGACATAATGATGATGACAATGAAATATATACTTTGAAAACACATTTTGTTGAGACCATTTTAAAAAGTGTCTGGGCTAATTTTTTGGCACATAGTTAAATGGTTTCATGTATCAGTTGAGAAAATTTATTGACCATAAAAATAAGAATTAGCTCAGGCGGATTTTAGAAGAATAAACTCAGTTCTTTTGTAGAGTGAGAATGAACAAAAATAGATGCAGGAGTAAATGGAAAAAATGTTTTTTACCAAAAAGAATATATATATATATATATATAGATAGATAGATAGATAGTCATCCACAGGCAGACTGTTTCATTCTATCAGAACTCTTCAGTGTGGCTAGATATGCAAGACTCTCGAAGCCGGGATCGAAACCCGTCCAACTTTACGTTAGACTGTGTATCAGACCACTCGTCCACCAAGCGGACCACGTTGGGTAAGGGAATTTTAAGGTATTTTTATTTTTAGAAACAGCAGCAGCAGCCTTTGTTTACATTTTTTTATACCCTATCGGCTACCAGAGAATAATGAATAATAATAGTTTCAATATATATATATATATATATATATATATATTGAAACTATTTTTATTCATTATTCTCGCAAATCAGAAGACCAATCAGGATTGCTTTGACTACAAAGACAAGGTAGGCAGAAAATTGGCTGATTGGATTGACCTGGAGGTCAGTCACCTGCAATGAGCGCCTGACAATGAAAAAATTTTGGAAGCAATAAATTTAAAAATATTTAAGTTGAGAAATTTTTATTGAATTCTCTTACCATTATAAATGAATAGTTATTGCTGTCATGTCACATGGAAATAAGATTATAATGGTTCCAAGTTTTGAGTAAAAGTAAGTGTAAAGTGAATATGAAGTGGGTGACAAACAGTGGGAAGAGGAATTGATTGTTGGAAACCAAATCAAGAGAAGTTTGATGTTTCTAATCTTTGCCACCATCACCAAAACTCTGATGGGAGATGTACATAAAATACATTGGATTCTCCCCTTCAGAAGAAATCCACTGAGAGAGAGCAAAGTTACGAATAGATTCGCATCACTCTAAGCTCTGGCTTTGCGCCAGACTGCCCAGAGTGGAGAGGTAGATAAAGCCTACTATGTGC
The DNA here is from genome assembly GCA_963585895.1 of Sepioteuthis lessoniana. Taxonomy (NCBI): domain Eukaryota; kingdom Metazoa; phylum Mollusca; class Cephalopoda; order Myopsida; family Loliginidae; genus Sepioteuthis; species Sepioteuthis lessoniana. The sequence continues at coordinate 49,633,141 of OY757934.1, read as the reverse complement.
TGTTTGGACGTGATGCCATCTTACCGACATACAACTCTGAAAGAAGAGAATTTAAACTGGGATAATGCGATTTCCTAGAGATATCCTTACACTAGACTCGTGGAGATAGAGAAATAAAGAGAAATTGAAGTAATATGATACTTTAGACACAAGCTCAGAGTGAACGAGAGATATCTTTGTGCCACACTCGTGGAGATGGAGAAGTGAAAAGAAATCACGATAACATGATACTTCTAGGTGCCTTTTACCAGACTGCTCTAGGTATGGGAAATGCAAAGGGAGTTAAGTCCATCTTTAAGTCAGAACAACTCTGACCCAAACAATAACTTGAGCGTTCTTTTAAAATTGAAACATAAATGACAGCTTCAGTAATCAACTAAAGTCATTGCCTCTTTAGCAAAAAAACTGACTTTATTACACTTCTGGCTTTTTTCAATTTCAAGTAAAGAAGACAACAATTTTCTGAATATTTCAAGAAAATTATAACTACCCACTTTCTGTTGGGTCTCTTTTTCAGAGAAATTAGCAAAAGCTAAATTAGAGGGTTCAAGAAAACAAGACTTTATATCTTCTATCCTTGAAAAAAACTTTCAAGTGTCATTCTATAGATTACTTTGTTTAATTTTCAAAGATCATTGACTGTAATTTGGTTATAAAACACATTCAGGGCTCAAAAGCTGTCTAAAGCAAATCATTTCGATATTTGTAGACAAGCAATTTAGCTGTCCTATCAAATACTTTTATATTTTCTCCTCTGTTTCAGCTGCTCTGTCAAGAAGATACCCTCACCCCCAAGTGTCCACGGTATGACACTAAAGTGCATCTGATGGTGAGGCTCCAGTCCTGGAAATGAGGAGAATGTTGAGTACCTCTTCATTGCCATTACTCCCAAGGCCACTCTGACACGGAGTAGTAGTGCCTGTTAGAGTCCCATCTATAGTTCAAATAGAACTGTTAAATGATTTACTAAAGATTGTTATAATTAGGTATTTGAAATCATACACCTCTGTAAAAAATATTGTATTTGGAATATTTGGTTTCTTTAATGGCATATCAACCTCTGTAGGTTATTTAATGCCAAAGCCATTCTCCTAGAAGAACAGTCGTGGTACTATTGATAATTAACACATATCTGGGAGGATAAGGGGGTTCATACCTTTCCCAAGGGTATTTGCCCGAAAGTGAATGTAATAGCGCGACTGGAATTCAAACTCGCTTACTACGATTCCGCAGTCTATCGCTTTAACCATTACACCATGACAACACCTCCTAGGAATATTTGATAATGTTAAATAGCAATATTTGAAACTATTTAACTGTGTACAAACAAATGAGCTCTAAAAACTCTTTAAACAATAAAGTTCCCCACAAATTATTCGCTTCCAAATTATATATATATATATATATATATATACAGAATTTGGCATTTTATAATCCATAAGATTAGATATGCTCTAAAAACAATCAGTAACCATCATTTCCAATTAGGAACTGATTTCCCGCCTTGTCAAGAAACGACTTTTCAATTACATAGGTAACACCCAAAGAAAATTATCCTTGGATATAAAAAAAAATTAAATTTACAATTTTTGTGGAATTAAATTAAGTGTTATCTCGAGAACACATTTTCTGATGTTACTATGCTCTCAAATTTATATGGATCTCTTACTTTGGACTGTTCTCTGATGTTACTATGCTCTCAAATTTATATGGATCTCTTACTTTGGACTGTTCTCTGATGTTACTATGCTCTCAAATTTATATGGATCTCTTACTTTGGACTGTTCTCTGATGTTACTATGCTCTCAAATTTATATGGATCTCTTACTTTGGACTGTTCTCTGATGTTACTATGCTCTCAAATTTATATGGATCTCTTACTTTGGACTGTTCTCTGATCTTACTATGCTCTCAAATTTATATGAATCCCTTACTTTGGTCTGCTCTCTGATCCACATCGATATCTATGTGAAAATCTTATGTTGGTTAGCTAATTTTACACTATTTTTTCTGAAAATACTGAATATGCATCTGTTTTGCTATTTTTCGTTTTTTTTCTTTTCTTTCAGAGATCATGTACCAGAAGGAACAATACAAGGGCATCCATTTGAACCTCTTGATCACAATGGTGAGTGTAGCTCTGTGGATACATTCGTAGAAAAATGTAAAGATTGTAAGTAGAAAGTAGAATCTGGGATTGAACCAAAAACAGAAGGTATTTATTGTGGATTTGTTTAATCTATTGCTGAAGTGTAATGTGTTCAAACACATATTATCTATACAGGAAAACATTTAACTGTTTGCAAACAAATGACTGGTATGAAATTGAATTATTAGCACTTCATAACAATAAGTAAGTAAAGTTGGCGACCTCAGTCGAGAGTGAGCTTTTCAATGGCTACTACACTGAGGTGTAGGGGAGGGTGCTACTCCATTCCCTGGATTACTCTACTTTACCCAGGATCCTTACCTTATAGAGCTGAGTGCTAAGCAAGGTGGTATCAAGCACCATTTTTTGAGTCTTTGGTCAGACTTGACTTAGGATTGAGCCCGAGTCTTCCAGGTCATTGGTGAAAACTCTACTCATTAGACCATTGGATAGAATCATCAGTGTTGCATAGCAATACTTGAAACCATTTAACTGTGTGCAAACAAATGAGCTCTGGCTAGTTTGAAAATAAAATTACCTACAACCTATTCAATCACAAATCATATATATATGTGTGTGTGTGTATCAATAGGATTTGACATTAAATAACCCACAAGGATTGGTATATCTTAAAAAGATACACAATAATAAGAATGGAGATATTTTGCTTTACTATGGGATCCACAAGACTGCATACTTTAGATAAGGGGTCCCAAAATGTATGGGTGTCATGTGGTTAAAACTTGAAAAATCCATCCAAAAACGTGTCCATTTTTTGTGTGTTTGGGGAGGGAGACTCATCCCTTCTATTTCTAAATATACATAAAATAAAGGAATAAATAAATAATAATAATAATAACAAAACTTTAAATTACCACCTTGACACTAATAGTGGGAGCCCTAGATATGATCAAGAAAGGGACAGATAAACACATTAGCAAGATAACTGGCAGTTCTTCCCTGTGTAAAATACCAAAAATTGTACCCTGGTGAACCACTTATCTACTTAGGAGAGTACTATTAATGTGATTGATAATATAACACCGAATAAAGCAGTAAATATACACACACACGCACACACACACACACACACACATATATATATATATATATATATATATAGGGTTAAATCATAAATAATTTCTATTTTAGTAAAAAAAACAATTCTGTGATAAAATTGGTATGTCCATAATAAAGAAACTGTGACAATATGTGAAAATGTGAAAGAAAAACACACGAGGGTATATATTGGGATGAAAAAACTAAAACCCAACAACAGGCAAGTCTGACAATAAACCTTAATGAGAAAAATTTGGGGGAAGTGATAATAAAAAGATAGCAAGACAGGTTCAAGCAATAAAAAAACCCAGGACATTCCAAAATAACCAAAGAAAATTCTACTAAACAGTTCCATTTCAAACAATTTAGTTTAGCATATAAAACAGTTCCATTTCAAACAATTCAGTTTTGCTAATGTACGCAGTTTAAATGTCAAAATAATTCTATTTCAAGCAATTTAGTTTACCATAGATACAGAGTTTAGTTCAATTTGACCCATAGATAGGATCCTATCAAGTTTTACCACTCCTGGACAGAGTGGACCTAGAAACGATGGCAATGAAGGGGTACTCCACATTCCTCAAAGCTCCAGCATTACTGGAACCTCACCATCAGATTGTTTCGTGTCATTACCAGGACACTCGTTTGGTGGAGTCTTATCCTTCTGCAGAGATGCAGTCGGTGTATTCTACAACCCCAGCAGACTTACTGAGAAGGCCGCGTTTGATGATTTTGAGTATCCTCACATCAAAATGAATTGTTTACTGAGAATTCTCCCTTTGATGATTGTTTGAATGTTTTCATTAAACTGTATTGTTTACTGAGAAGGAGTGAAAGCATGAGGACATACCAACAACTGGATACAACAGAAGCAAAACAATTTTAGAGTAAGATATCATAACAGAAAGAGCATAACAAATTGGCCAAATGGATAAATAACATGGAAAAAGAATTTCAAGGAATCAAAGGAAGACCTGAGACAGACATACAACTGGTCTTGATCAGAGCAACACTCAAGAAAGTATCCCACATTGGAAAACACAAGACCATGATGGCATATACAAATTCTGGTTTTAAAAAGTCACGTCTATCCATAACAGATTGACTTGACTTTACAACTAATTAAATGCCCAGAAGAAGCGATTATTACCAAATGAATGTCGTAGTTAAAAACTACCCTATTTCAAATAGACCAGCAAAAATGAACCATTCTCAAGAACTATAGACCAGGAACGTGTCTACTTACGATGTGGAAAATTCTGACTGCACAGATTAAAGAAAAGATTTATTATGTGCTTGTGTTTTTTTTAACTATTACCAGAAGAGCAAAAAGGATGCCACAGAGAAAGAAGAGGAACAAAGGGCCTACTATATATACATGAGTACATCCTCAAAAAAGCCAAAATGAGGCAGAAAAAAATGTAGCCATGACATAGATTGACTACAAGAAAACCGATGATATGTTCTTGTGAATGTAGATTATAGGGGAAGTTAATGATTATGAATAAGGTCTTACATACGAGAGATGACATAGATAAGTTATGTTTGTACACAAAAAAAGTTGAAGAGGACTCAGCAGCATTGAGAATAGCATAAATGCATCAAGGACTTAAGAAATACACGTATATTAGAATGAGAAAAAAAAGATTAATTCCGGTGGTCAATAAGAGCTTTGCCAACATAAGAACCAACAGAAAAAGCACAAAAATTGGGAAACAAAAAGAAAGAAAAACAACTCTACTGCATATTTTAAGCGACAAACTTGCGAGATTACACATGAGAAGACTTGGACATGGCTACGAAAGGAAAACCTGGGAAAACAAAGAGAGAATCTCTTTGAAGAACAACACAAAACAACGCCATAACAACCAATTATATTAAAGCAAAAAGCGATAATTTATAACAGAATAACATGTGTGGGTTTTTTAGTGACGTACTTAGAACATCGATTGACAAAATCAGAGAGAACGGCTTCGAGCTGACAAAGAAAAGAAGCAGAAGGTACCCTGCAAAAACAATTACCGACGCCGACTACGCAGCGATACTGGCAAATACACGCAACCAAGCCAAAGCACTGCTGCATAGTTTGGAATGAGCAGCCGCAGGCATAGGCCTCTATGTCAATGCACACAAAACGGAATGTATGTGCTATAATCAAACAGGTGACATCTCCACTCTAGACGGAACCCCTCTTAAACTAGTAGACAAATTCACTTATCTAGGAAGCAGCGTCGCATTAACCAAAAAGGACATCGACACGAGGTTAACGAAGGCATAGACAGCTATCAATAGGCTATTGATTATATCGAAATCAGACCTAACTGATAAAATGAAATGTAGTTTCTTCCAGGCAGTGGTCGCATCGATACTGCTATATGGATGCACCATATGGACTCTAAGAAAACGGCTGGAGAAGAAGCTAGACGGCAATTACACAAGAATGCTGCGAGCAGTCTTGAACAAGTCCTGGCGGCAACACCCCACAAGACACCAACTGTACGGCCACCTGCCTCCTATCACGAAAACTATTCAAGTTAGACGAACCAGACATGCAGGACACTGCTGGAGAAGCAGGGACGAACTCATAAGCGATGTACTCTTGTGGACACATGGCCTTGCAAAAGCAGGACGACCAGCACGAACATACATTCAGCAACTATATGAGGATACGGGATGTTGTCCAGAAGACCTGCCTGAAGCAATGAACGATAGGGAAAAGTGGCGAGAGAGGGTCAGGGATATCCGTGCTACCAGCACGATTTGATGATGATGATGAAATGTTTTCACTTTTTCTATCTAATATGAATAATTCTATTTATTATTGAATATTGTTTGCACAAATTAAATGGTTTTAAGTATTGCTGTGTATCACTAACAATTCAATTAAACATCAGTCATTTGCTCTAACACAATTAAATGTTTAAACAGTTCTATTTCAAGCAATTCATTTAGTCATAAGTCATTTGTTTTGCACTTAGTTTAAATGTCAAATAGTTCCATTTGACCCATAGATAGGACCCTATCAGGTACTACCAATCAAGTTCAGAGTGGACCCGGGAGGGATGGCCATGAAGAGTACTTTGCATTCCCCAAAGATCCAGCATTAGTCAGTATCATTTGACATCTGAAGAAAAGTTAGTGCATTTTTAGCAAAGAAGGAATTGGATAGAATAATAATTATAATAATTGTGAAATTATTATTATTGTTACTCCTTGAGAGTTTTTCTCATCAGCTAACATTGATGATCTTTCACTGAAGTCTGAGTGATTGCAAGTCTCGTCAAGTCTCCAAGACTCTTCTCAGTATTCTTGCTGATCTCAGTAATGCAGTAGTGTGGATGGTCTCCACTCGTCCTTTTATTTCCAAGTCCTCTTGTCCCTTTATTAATCCTTTGGTGACTGTACCAAGAGCATCAATTATAATAGGTATAAACATCATTTTCATGTTCCAATAGTTTTTTCCAATTCCCTAGTAAGGTCAAGATATATATTCATCTTTTAACTTTCTTTTAATTTTACTCTGTGGTTAGCCGGGACAGCAAAGTCCACAATTTTGCAAGTTCTCTTTTTTTTTGTTGTTGATTATTATAAGGTCTGGGTGTCTGGCCGAGATTAAATGATCTGTTTGGATGTCAAATTCCCAGAGGAGTTTGTGTGTGTCATTTTCCAGGACGGATGTTTGGTTGTGCCTATACCATTTGTTTGTATGGTCAAATTTAAATTTCTTGCACAATTCCCAGTGGATCCCTTTGCCCACCCAGTCGTGTCTAGTTTTACACTATTTCTAGGCTAATTTGCAGCACTTGCTTATTATGTGATTGATGGTTTCGTCACTATCACCACATAGCCTATATTTGCTGTTTTGTTGCGTCTTATCTATTCTTGTTTAGATATGATCGGTTCTGATAGTGTTGTTTTGTGCTGCTATCAGGAAAGATTCCGTTTCTTTCTTAAGGTTTCCTTTTCTTAGCCACGTCCAAGTTTTCTGGTGTGAGATGTTGCTTATTAGTCACTTAAAAGGTTCATTGAGTTGTTTTTCTTCCTGTTTTTGTTTTCTGACAAGTGGTACTTGCACAATCTGCAATCCGTCATAGAGAATGAGACGCACAAACTCCTTTGGAATTTTGAGAAACAAAAGGGTCTCCTAATCTCAGCCAGACTACAAGACCTAATGATAGTCAACAAAAAAGTAAAAAAGAAAGAGAACCTCCCAAATAGTGGACTTTGCCGACCCAGCACATCCCAGAATAAAACTAAAAGGTGAAAAGATGGATAAATATCTGAACTTTGCTCGAAAATTGAAGAAGCAATGGAACATGAAAGTGACTGTGATAACATGTATAGCTTGTGCTCTTAGAACGATTCCCAAAGATTTGGTAAAGAGACTGAAAACAACACTGTTTTTTTTTAAGTTTAAATTTTGACATTTTATACATTATTTACTAGCTTACAACGATAGTCATAACTGGAGGTACCCGTGGTGTAATGGTTGTCGTCTCAGGATATGGACACGGCGACACGAGTTCAAATCCTGGACTGATTGCATTTCACATAGCACTAATACCCTTGGGAAAGGTATGAATCCAAATATTCTCCCTCCAGCTATGGGTAAATAGTAGGACAGACTAGGTTCTTAAGCCTTGGTGAGGCAACTAGTCTAGGAGAAGGAAAACTCTGAATTCAAACCTGTTAAACTCTGCTTAAAAATTGACCTTGTGTCATATCCTGCCCGAGCTGAGGGGTTGGGTAAATATGGTCATAACTGGAAGTAAGTAACTTTCCTTTATCTACTTTGCTTTAAGTTTCTATATAAAATGATGCCCTGGTTTATAACTCATGTAGTACTAATCCTTTATATCATGTCGTAATTTAAATAAAACTTCTCAACTTCTCTAAAACAGACTTGTTTATCCTTACACTTGAAGATTTTAAGCATAATTTCTAAGATGGCAATATATTAACTTGCAAAACTAGAATTTATAGAGTTTGATCGAGATTTACATTATCAAACATTGTAGATCCCCTTGTAAAGTCAACCCTAATTTCCCTTCTCTGAATAACCCACTATAAATGCTTAAAGTCTCTCCATCTTAAGTTGTATCTGAAAAAAGCTTAAGTATAGCAATTACTTTGTTCATCCTTTTTTTTTTTACAAAACTAGAATCCACCCGTCAATAATGACGTTTGAATTTAATGTAGAATATGTGTATATCAAAATAACTAAATGAATGAAAAACAAAAGAATTGCAATTTTTTTTCAATACGAACTGATGATTTCATAAATAGGTATCTCATAATATGATGAGCAAAAATCCATATGAAATGCGAAAAAAAAAAAATTACTCAAAAATACCCCTGAGAAACTTCTTTTCATATTAAAAAAATGAATTCAGGATTTTTTAAACTCAAAAAAAATTTAATTTCTTTCTAAGTGGAAAATCTTCCAATTTGGGAAATATATTTTTCTCCTCGGACACATGACAGTTTAAACAATGTTGAAATAATAGTTTTCCTGACCTTTAAAATCATTCTGTTGGCACCTCTCTCCTTGTTTTACTTTCTTCAACACTAGGAAACTACAAATCACTCAATTTCTTCGATCTTTCTTTCTTTTTTACTTTCATTTCTTTCTTTCTTTAAGATTTCAAAAGCACCAACAAAAACACCAGATATCTCATCTTTCTTTCTTAATTCATTTCTTTCTTTGTCCTCAAGTCAGCCTGCTGTTACGACTGCTAACTTGTCTGCTTTCTTTTCTTTTCTCTTTCGATGTAACAAGCTACAAATCACATGATTCCTTCTTTCTTTCTTTTTCATTTTTTTTCTTTCTTTAAAGATTACAACAAAAATGGCAGGGATCTCACCTTCTGTTCTTTCTTTCTTCTTTTTTTTCTTTTATTTAATATTACGAGTACAGACAAACAGATGTACACACAGAACACTACACTTGTTTTATATTATTAGGAGATGGTTAAGCAAAAAATCTTCATTCCTACTAATGTGATAACAGGTATGCACTTGAAGTTTAATACTATTATTCACAGTGAGCTCATTGTAATCTTCAACATTAATTGAATTCCATTTCAAACTATACGGACGTTATTTTTATGTATTTGAAAAAATATATATATATACTACCCTAATGATGGCAATTTTATATGATAAACACATTATATGAATATTTTGTTTATCATATCTTATATTTATGTAACATCAGATAAATTTAAACTTCCTCGAATATATATATATTGGCATATTAGTTAAAGTGTTCGCCAATGGCCGGGAAGACCTGGGTTCAATCCCAGGTCGAATCATACAAAAACTCAAAAAATGGAACTTGATTCCTCCTTGCTTAACACTATAAGCATTATAAGGTAGGGATCAAGAGTAAAGTGGAGCAATCCAGGGAAAAGGAGTAGCGCTCTCTCCTACTCCTTGGTGTTGTAGCTATCGAAAAGGGAGACTTGGGGGTCACCCTCGACTACAGTTGCCAACTTTACTGATTTATATATCCCTTCTTCAAAGAATTCCCTAAGTACATCGGAGGAGACATGAACACTCAAATAGGCATTGACAAAACTAACAAATTCTTATTACACAACTCGTCAAACAGAAATGAGGAATAACTAACAGACTTCACACTCGAAAACAGACTGATATACCTTAATACTAAATTCCAACAAAGGGAGGGAAAATTATGGATCAACACCTACCCACATAATTTTAAGCACTGATAAATTATATATTTATAAACAAGAAGTGGATAATAGTGCTTGGAACTGTGAAGCTTACTCCTCCTTTGAAGGCGTATCTTATTATCACAGAATTGTCGTGACAAAGATACGATGGAGTCTATGCAGAAATAAGGTTGAAACAGTCAAAACCACAAGATACTACTTGTCCTCATTTACCAATAGAGATCATCATCATCATCGTGTCGTGCCACCAGCACAGATATTCCTGACCCTCTCTCGCCACTTCTCCCTATCGTTCATCGCCTCAGGCAGGTCTTCAGGGCTACATCCCGTATCCTCACATAGCTGCTGTATGTATGTTCGAGCTGGTCGTCCTGCTTTTGCTCGGCCTTATGTGGGGGTCCTATTGGAGTACATCACCACTAGAGATATTAGCGATAAATATTAGATAACTTTAAGAAATAAATTCGATAATCTTCAGAAAATATCCAAAAGACATAATACGAATGAAGAATATGAAAACTTCGTCAATCTTTTAAAGAGAATCTTTGCAAACTCAGATAATTTTGTCAACAATGCCGAGAAAACAAATCTCTCAGTGATGTAGCTGTAACCAAGATCCGTAGTTGTCCCCCTTACACCGTCGAGACAGATCAGGCTCATTCCGTTTTTTTGTTTTGTTTTTTTTTGTTTTTGTTTTTTTTAATCTCTCTGTCACTTTCCGACTGAATGAATGAATCTTGTGTTACTTTTTTTTGTACTCTTTTTTTGTACGGATTTGTAGAATTTCTTCTATGGCGAGATAAAAACAATAGCCTTAAAAAAGTTTTATTATCTGAGAATCAAAAGTGTTGCCGGTCTCTTTTTGTGTTGTGGTTGCGACAAGAATTATTTTCTTCATAAACAGCGATTTCCTTTCGGCGTAGATCCTAATCAAATCAACCCCTACAATTTAACCAACCTGAGGAAACTAGAAAACCGCTGTTCGAATCAAAAAATTCACAACATGGTGAATAGTGGTGGTTCCTTTAGCTCAACAAAGGGAGCTGTGTGATCTGATTTTGGCGAAAATTGTCAGACTAAATGAGACATAACGGCCAGCGGCTGGATTCTTCGTCAGAAGTCTAATTAATTTCAAAGTGAAACTTCATCGACAGAGACTTTTTAATAAATGAACACAATGTTATATGTTCAAATTTTTTTTATAACAAAAAAAATTTGAATCTCCAATATCATTCTATTTCAAGCAATTCAATTAAGTATGTCATTTTTTGAATTTCGTTTAAATGTCAAACACTTCTATTTAACCCATAGATAGGACCCTATCAGAGTGAATCAGGTAGTGATAGCTGTGAAGAGGTACTCCACATTCCCCTAAGCTCCAGCATTACTGGAGCCTCACTATCAGATTGTTTACTGTCATGTCTAGGAAATTCGTTGAGTAAGTAGTACCTCTACTGCCCTAGCCAACTGTGCTGACAGCAGTTACATGTTGCTTCTAAAATTTATATGCAATTTTCATAACTGTTTTTTTTCCAGGCATTGATTACTGTACCTGTTTGATATCTTTGAAACAAAATTTTGAAAAACAGATTTAAATTATTTATTAACATATGCAAAAACAGATGATGAACTTATGAAGCCAATTGTTCAAATTCTGATATATATATATATATAGTGGATAAAGGAAAAAATGAATGAAAAGCGTATCTACAAATTCATAAATTTTATTTCTTGGAATTGAGTGAAAATGTTGCAGCAAAACAAAAGTCCAAAATCTGAGTATGTATATATATATGTATATATATATATATATATATATATATATATATATATATATATCAGTTAGAAATTCTTTTGCTTTCTTATCAGCATTATGAATTTTTACATTTGCTTTTCTAATTTGACTTGTTTTATTCTAAGGCAAAGCACAAAAGAAAGGAAAAAAAGAAAAAAGAAAAAAAAGAAAAATTACGTATGACCTGAAAAGTTTGTTTCATCTTGGAGACCAAGTATGTATCATTAGGAATGAAGATGCCTTCAAGAAGGAGGCAAAAGAAAACCCCAATATGAAAACGGTAAACTATTCATTATTATCATTTTATTCCTCGCAACTTTTTCATACCAGCGTTAGCAAGTGGTTTACCACTGGAGTCTGAGAGCAGGTCTCCTCAGGTCTCCAGGACTCTCCTTGGTATTCTGGTTAATCTCAACAATGCATCTTGATGGACTTGATTCTTCCTCTGATTTACAATTCTTTCACTTTCCTTTCCAAAACTTGCAGCACCAAACTACAATTAGTATCATTGTCACCCTCATATTACAATTGTTTCTTTTTTTGTTCTTTGGCAAGGTCCTAGTATTTGCCTATTTTTTCGTTTTCTCTTACTTTCATTCTGTGATCCACTGGAATGGCAAAATCCACTAGACAGCTGGTTTTTTTTTCTTTTTCTTATTTATCTCTAGATCTAGTCCTCCGACCGTTATTGGTTGATCCATTTCTATCGCACAATCTCCGAGAATTCTATGTATCTGATTCTCAAGAACACATTCTAGTTAATGCATATGCCATTTTAGTTGTATGATCAAATTTCACATTCTTGCACAATTCTAAGTCGATCAACTTTTTCCACCAAGTCGTGTTTAGTCTTGTTCTTTTTTTGAGAGTTTTCTGCATTCATTTATTATCATTAATCAACACCCTGAGAGTTCTCCACACTAGCATCAGCTGGTGGTGTTTCACTGGAGTCTGAATAACAGCAAGTCTTATGAGGTGTCCCAGACACTTCTCTGTATTCTAGCCAATCTTAACAATGGTGCAGTCTAGTCTCAATTCGTTCTCCCATTTCTAACTATTCCAGTCCTCTTTCCAATTTTTGGCGGGGCCGTTCCAAATTCACTAATTACAAGTGATATCGCCGTCACAGTTTTCACTGTTCTCTGGCAAAGTGTAAGTACTTGTCTCGGGGCCCGTGGCACAGCGGATAGAGTCGTTGAGTCTCTACGGTTCCAGGTGAGCATTGTCTGAAGATAGCAGTTTCAATTCTTACTCAAGCCGACCAGAGGTTTACTTGGTTAAAAACGTGGTGCGATAGACAACAACTATGGAAGGCAGTAATTACTTGTCTCTAGTTTTGCTTTCTTTGATTTTTCACTCTATGATCCTCTGGGATGGCAAAATCCAGATGACGGCAAGTTCTCTTTTTTTCTTGTCACTCGGTCTGGTCTCCTGGCTGGGATCAGTTTATCCGATTGTATCTCGAAATCCCAGAGAATTTCATTCATCTAATTCTCTCGGACGGATTCTAGTTTGTGCATGTACCATTTAGTTGGATGTTCAAATGTAAATTTCTTGTACAATTTTAAGAGAATTACCTTCCACACCCAGTGTTGTCTCTCGTCATACTCCTTTTGAGCTAGTTTGCTACATTCGTTTCGTCTTTTTCACTATATAATCTACACTCACTATTCTGATGTGCATTATAGATTTTGGCTTTAAAATAATTGGTCTTTATGGCGTTATTTTGTGCTGCTATTAGTTTCTCTCTTAAGGTCTCTCTTTCATCATCATGTTCTGGTCTCCTCGCGTGGGATTTCACGAATTTGTTACAAGCTGTATATTCTTATTGTTTGTATCAGTGCCTCTTTTTAACTTTTTGTAAACAACTAAACGTCATCCATGTACATGAGGCGATTAATCTTGTGATTTTGTAAATTTGTATCCTCTTTTGCACTTTCTTGGTTTGTAATTAAGTGGCATCATTGCTATTACAGATAGTAAGGGTAAAAATGCATCTCTAGAAGATGCTTCTTTGGATTTTCTCCTCTTCTAAAGTTTTTCCTAATGCTGTTAATTCTACTTTCTTATTAACACTATGTTTGGTCTTCTTTTAGGGATTGAGTGACCTGTTTGTATCTCAGAGTCCCAGAAAATTTTGTGTTTCATTCTTTTGGACAGATTCTGGTTTGTGTATATACCATTTGGTTGTGTGGTCAAATTTTAATCTTTTGCATGATTCCCAGTGGATCACTTTTCCCCTCTAGTCGTGCGTATTCTTGTACTATGTAATATACTCCACACGTCATGTTGGTTAGCCGTTGATCATTCATCCATCTAGTGAGTACCCATTTATTTCTTTTTACACTCAGCTGAGTGGGCATTTCACAAACTGCACAAAAAATAAAAATACGAACAAACAAAGAGAGGGAGGAAGAAGAAATGACAAAACACGGATCTTAGGACAGCAAAACGTAAGTAGGCGAAGTCTGTGACAATTTGGGCATTCTCTGTGTGTGTGTGTGTGTGTGTGTATATGAGGCTATCACGAGACTTAGCGAAAATCCTAAGCAGCTACCAAAAATACTGACTCATCTGGTCATCGCCTTCGTTTTTCTGGCTGCATCTCTCTCCTGGCTGTGAGACCTCTCTCTCTGAGTCTTAGACTTGACTCAGAGGCTTAGACTGCTACTTTTTTTCGGGTTTGCATTTGAGACTCGACTGCTAGGCTTTGTGTCCAAAACTCGACTGCTAGGCTTCTCTTTAGCATCTCATCTTGGACCCTACTCACAGGCCCCACATCCTGTCTGGCCTGAACATTGTCCTTGGTGCTTGCTACCTCCTACTTCCGGTTTTGTACTTTTGCCTCGATTCACCCGGGTACAGCCCTTTGTCCATTCTTGGTGCGAAGACAAACTACAAGCAATTCATCCAAAGAAACCTTTCTAGACAGTCTGACACTGTTAAAAAGATGCTGAAAATAAGAATCCCTCAGATTCTGGCGGCCACTCAAAATATACAGAGTGACCCACTCACCTACATCTATCTATCTATCTATCTATATATATATATATATATATATACAGACATGAATGCATATTATCATGCATCAGTACTCCTTTGACCAATAAAATGAAGTGCAGTTTCTTCCAAACAGCGGTCATGTTGATACTGCTATATGGATGCACTACATAGACGCAAACTAAACATATGGAGAAAAAGCTTAACAGCAGCTACAGAAAAATGTTGCGAGCAATATTGGAGAAATCCTGGAGACAGCGCCCCTCAAAGCAGCAGCTGTACGGCCACCTACCACCTATCACAAAAACTATCAAAATTAGACAAACCAGACATGTGGGACGCTGCTATAGAAGTAGGGATGAACTCATAAATGATGTACTCCTATGAACCCCTTCACATAGACGTGCAGGAAGACTAGCTCGAACATACATACAGCAGCTCTATGTAGATACGGGATGTAGCCCTAAGGACTTGCCGGAAGCAATGGACGATAGGAAGGGGTGGTGAAAGGGACAGGGGTATCTGTGCTGATAGTGCAACATGATGATGATATTGACTCCTTTTGTACGGATCAAGGGTAAAGTGGAATAATCCAGGGAAAAGAGTAGTGCCTTTACCTACACTCCAGTGTAGTAGCTATTGAAAAAGGAGCCTTCTGGTCAACCTCAACTTAGGTCTCTAACTTTACTTACTCCTTTTGAGTTAGTTTGTTGCATTCACTTCTTATGTGATTAACCAGTTCATCTCTATCTCTACCTAATCAACACTTACTATTCTGTTGAGTATTATTATTATTTTCATTTTAATATAATTGGTCCTTACAGCATTATTTTGTGCTGCAATTACACGTCCAGGATTTCTCATATGCCACCCTTACCAGCTTGTTGCTTGAAGTATCTATACATTGTTTTTTCTTCCCATTTCTTTTTCCTTGATTTTCTCACTTTTGTGTTTGTTTTTATATTGCCGTTCCTGTTACTCGCTTCTGTAATTAGTCTTTCTTTTCTCTTTTCATTGCCCAGTCGGCTGGGGCTGTAGAATACACTGACTGCACCTCTGCAGAGGGGTAACCCCGCCAAACAAGTGCCCTGGATATGACACTAAACAATCTGATGGTGAGGTTCCAGCAGTGCTGGAGCTTTGGAGAATGCGGAGTACCCCTTTATTGCCATTGCTCCTGGGTCAACTCTGGCCCGGAGTGGTAGCACCTGATAGGGCCCTACCTATGGGTTAAATAGAACTAACAGCATACTAATGCTAAACTGAATTGTTTGAATAAACTGAATAGCTTGAAATAAAAATGTTTTTGACAATTAAACCGTACTTACATTTGAACTGCGTGCTTATGCTTAACTGAATTATTTGAAATAGAACTGTTTTTCGACATTAAAACTGTATTCACACTTAACTGAATTGTTACATATAACTGCTTGAATAATTTGAAATAGAAATGTTTTTGACAATTGAACTGTGTACTTATGCTAAACTGAATTGTTTTAAAAAGAACAGATTATTTACATAAAAATGGATTTGGCGTTAGATAACCTACAAAGGTTGATATGCCATAAAACTCAAAAAATGAAAGAAAAAGATTTTCTCTTTTCATGTATTTTTTGAATCTGTGTATTGATTAATCAACGCAATCCTCAATGCTGTCATGTCCTCTTCTACTTTCTTTTCTTGACTCATAATCTGCGTAAGTTATCTCTCCGATGTAAGACTTTTTACATCGATATCAGTTTACTCGTCTTTTGATCGAGTTGTTGGATTTTTCCCATTTTAAGAATGGTCCAGAATATTTGATGCTGTATAGCAACAAATGAAGACAACAATGCCGATGTATAAAGATATCATCATCATCATCATCATGTCGTGCCGCTAGTACGGATATCCCAGACCCTCTCTCGCCACTTCTCCCTATCATTCATCGCCTCTAGCAGGTCTTCAGTGTGCTGGCCTCTTCTGACGGAATCTCTTCCTGAACTCCCTTAAAACCTCAACATAGTATTCATTGTTGACTGTCAGTCCAGTGGGAACCCAGTGCATGTAGATCATGCCAGTGCTGCCAAAAAAAAGGATCATCAAAAGTTAGTGGGTGGATTTGCTCTGTCTGGCTTTCTTGGGTCTGGGAGAGCCAGCATGCTTCCCCTGGGAACTCTGTCTCTTGGTCTCAGCTGTCAATCCAGCTTTCATCGCAGGTCACCAGAACATCAAGAACTGTGGGATCTGAATTGATAAGCCCAACCATCTCCCTGCTGTTATGACAACATCTTTCTTTCTGATCTTCTCTGAACACCCTTGGGACAAACTTTTCACAAATCTTCCACATCTTCAGTTCCTCGTGAATAATTGAGTGTATAGTTCCCACACTGACATCAAACTGTGCACTTCTTGTCTCTATAGACACACAACAGTCTTTATCCATAAAATTCTTTATTTGGCTAATCAACTCTGGTGTTCTGACTTCCTTACTCCTCCCACACCTTTCATCATCCCGCACAGACTCCCTGCCTTCCTTGAATCTCTTATGCCACTCAAAAACTCATGCTTGATTCATGCGAGATGCTCCAAAAGCAGTCAGAAGCATTCCATACGTTTCTGTGGCATTTTTTCCAAGTTTAAAACAGAATTTTATTGCATATCATTCTTTTAAAGTGTCATGTCCAGATTGCATTTTTGGAATTCACCTGCTGTGACAATCAGGCTTTAGTAGGGTGTATTCCAATTGCTGCTGTAGCTGTTCATTTGAAGCTAAAATCATAAAAATTGGTCAGTCATTTCATAGGATGTATAGCAATAACATACTGAATATTCAAGAGTCTACAACAATTTTAAATGCCTGTACAAAAAGTCTGGAAACTTATTGAAGGCACCTCATAATAAGTCATCATCATCATCATGTCATGCTGGTAGCATGGATATCCCTGACCCTCTCTCGCTACTTTTCCCTATCGTTCATCGCCTCTGGCAGGTCTTCTGGACTACATCCCATATCCTCACATAGTTGCTGAATGTATGTTCGTGCTGGTCATCCTGCTTTTCCTCGGCCATATGTGGGGGTTCATAAGAGTACATCACTTATGAGTTCATCCCTGCTTCTCCAGCAGTGTCCTGCATGTCTGGTTCGTCTAACTTGAATAGTTTTCGTGATAGGAGGCAGGTTGCCGTACAGTTGGTGTCTTGTGGGGTGTTGCCGCCAGGACTTGTTCAAGATTGCTCACAGTATTCTTGTGTAATTGCCGTCTAGCTTCTTCTCCAGCCGTTTTGTTAGAGTCCATGTAGTGCATCCATATAGCAGTATCGATGCGACCGCTGCCTGGAAGAAACTGCATTTCATTTTATCGGTTAGGTCTGATTTCCATATAATCGATAGCCTATTGATAGCTGTCCATGCCTTCATTAATGATGAGACACTGCTTCCTAGGTAAGTGAATTTGTCTACTAGTTTAAGAGGGGTTCTGTCTTGAGTGGAGATGTCACCCATTTGATTATAGCACATATATCCCGTTTTGTGTGCATTGACATAGAGGCCTATGCCTGCGGCTGCTCGTTCCAAACTATGCAGTAGTGTTTCGGCTTGGTTGGGTGTATTTGCCAGTATCGCTATGTCATCGGCGTAGTCGGCATCGGTAATTGTTTTTGCTGAATACCTTCTGCTTCTTTCCTTTGTCAGCTCGAAGCTGTTCTCTCTGATTTTATCAATCGATGTTCTAAGTACATAGTCTAGACAAATGATAAAGAGGTATGGAGCTAGCGTGTCCCTTTGTAGTACTCCTGCTACAATGTCAAAGTATTCTGTGTCTCCAACAATTATGTCATCTTGTAGACTTAGTCATTCCAGAAGATCTCAGAATTAAAATAAAAGAAAACGAAATATTGTAGAGATATCTGGACCTCACCAGAATGTTTAAAAAGCTCTCTCTCTCTCTCTCTCTCTCTCTCTCTCTCTCTCTTTCTCAGTCTGTTTATATACCAAGCCATTTGCCTAGTGGGTAGAGTGTTTGCCAGTGACCTGAATGGCCACAGTTCAATCCCAGTTAAAGTCATACCAAAGACTTAAAAATGGTACTTGAGGCCTCCTTGCTTGACACTCAGCATCATCAGGTATCCATCAAGGGTAAAATGTAACTATCTATGGGAAGAAGTAGAGCACTCCTCAACATCTTGGTGCAGTAGCTAATAAAGAAGCCTTTTGTTTAGTCTCGACTACAGTCTACAACTTTACTTTTTCTAACATCTATCTATCTATATATCCCATTGTTTATATGCATATATAATTACATTTGTATCTATCTATCCCAGTCAGTTCACATCTATCTATATATAAAAGGATTGTTCAAAAAGTTGTAAGTCTCAGCCAGAAAGAAGAACCATATCTAAACACTTTTTATAAAACTAGAGAAACTATTTCTGATTTCTGTCTTATTTTCTGTGAAGATGAAGCCCATATAAAGATGAGAGGTGTTCCACAAATCTAATCATAGGTTAAACAATGGCTTATCTTAGTAATCTGTACCATAGCAAGAGTCAATTCAAACTAGTCAGTGAATTTCAAAAGTGAAACATTGATATACTTAGGGATCAAAGTGTAAGGTGTTCTTATGAGCAAGTTTGAAGAGTGTAAAGCCTGATAGCAGATTTTTTAAAAGAATGAATAATTTTAAAATCCTTTTTATCACCTTAATGCCAAAATCATCACTGCAGAAAAACAGTAGAGATACTATTTAACACATCTGGGGGAATAAGGGGTGTTTATACCAAAGATATTAATCTGATCATGAACTTACTAACCTAGAGTTTGAACCAACTTGCTATGATATCACAGTCCTTAAACTAGAAGGTAGAAAAATGAAATTTATAAAATTTGTTTTATAATCAGAATAAAGAAATATAATCATTTATAAATTCATTTTTGTTTTTTGTTTTTTTTTCTTTTTCTGCTCTGTACTCAGAAAACTATTTTGTCTAATAGCTGTGTCATGCTTGACATAAATTTTGGCTTTTTATAAAAAATAAAAATAATATTTTTATTTTTAGCTGCCTGAGGAAACTGGAAGAGTTAAAAAGATTGAAGATAATAAAATTTGTGTACGCTTTGAAAACTGTGAAGACACTTTTACACCAGAAATGCTGACAAAGGTTTGTGTGATATGGTCTTTCTTAAATTTATATAGGGTGTACCAAGTCATTGAGAAAAAATTATCATATGTATTTTAAAAAACAAGAAAGATGTTTTAAAAAAATAGAATTATACCTTGCCCAGCCGAAAAAATTTAAAAAAAACATCATTTAATAAAATTGTCGTCAGTTTTAAGGATAGCCATGGTGCAGCCTTAAAATTAATTGTATTATGATGGGAGAATTCTCTCCCTCTCTCTCTCTCTCTCATAAATTCGCAGATGTAGTTGTCCTGTGGAATCAAATCAGAAAAGCTAGAAGGCTGACTAGTATGGGAAGATTGGCTCACATGGATAATATAGGAGGTAGCAGTCTCACTTGAACTCAATCCAGATCTAGACCATCATATCTAGCATCTCACTGTTGATGGTTGCTCTGAACCTGGGGCCCTGTCAGAGTAAGTTGTGAGATGAAATGACCCTCATTTCTCATGATACCCAAAAACATCACAAACGATGTAAACTTGGTATGCATACATGTAGGGACCACTTTAGGGTCAATTATAACTTCTAATCCTTCCACATATTCCAGTCTAAGTTAAAGTGGTTGGCAGTTGATGCTATGAATCCAACAAAATAGGAAAGCCTTTGAAACCAATTCATATTTGTTACATAGGTGAACATTTGCTTTGTGTCACTTGTTCCAGACCTGGATTTCAAAGTTGTGTATTACCAACTTTGAAATATGGGTTACCAGAAGTCTGCATAGAGGGCCTGGAAATATAACTCTAAATATCTGTACCCGCCCTAGCATCACTGCTTACAGGACACTAATCATTAGAGTTTGCTTGTCCCTTGATACCACAGAATCAGTTCAAGGATGCCTGGCACCAATACACTATCCAAAAGAGCCTGCTCTAGGATTCCTGTCCCCATGATACTAATCCACAGAGCCAGTTCAAGAATGCCTGGCACCAATACACTAATTCAAAAGAGCCTGCTCTAGGGTTCCTGGATCAATGACACTAATCAACAGTCAGTTCAAGGATGCCTGGCACCAATACACTAATTCACAGAGCCTTCTCTAGGATTCCTGCTTCCATGAGAGTAAACATCAGCCTGCTAGTTTAAAAATTCATTCTTTGATATGTTCAATAAACTGGGTGGTTTTGAAATGCAAATCCTCTGTTTTGGAGCTAATGAGGTGGTCAAGACGAGGAGGAAATATTTGTTAACAGTTTATACTCCTTCTAGTAAAATCCATTTTACCCTTTCTAATTTGGTCTAACTGGGCAAACTCAGGGTTCACGAATTGTCTTTTGAGGGACTCTAACTGATTCTGTATTTCTTTTTCTTTTCTGTCCAATCCATATCATGCGTCTTTGTAGGAGGAAAAGCCCTCTCTCTATTCTCTCTTGTGTTTGGTCAAGATATCTCAAACACAAAGCTTACAGATTCCATGCAGCCTGCAAACTACTTTTCTATGGCATACAACAGAAAATCAATAAATAAAACTTTTAATCATTTACCCTGTCATAATCAGGGAGCTTAAGTTCCCCACTGTTTCAGAAAGCTATTCTGGTTTAAAGAAATCTAGATAGCTGAGTAGGTTGTATGGACCAGATGAAATTTTGATTAATATACAGGGGATATTATGCTCCTTGTGAGCATTTAGCAAGTCATTCACTCAGACTGTTTATTTTCCTTATTATACAATTTGGTGGATATAAAGCCTCAAGAGTTTTATGGGGGAGGAGAAATGGAGAGGTCATGCTATAACTATATAGACTAAGGGACCCTAGCTAGCCACATTTGCCGACCCATTCAACAGTACAATATATAATAAGCCATTCTTTGCCAAGCACAGTCCAACCACCAAAATACCACACTTGCTCTGTGAGAAGACCTACTTAAAACCCTGCCGTTATTCACTCAGACTGGTGTCTGGTCAAGTTAGATTATTATTTTCACAATAATGTTATTTGAGATATAACATGCTTCTTTTTGATTTCTAGGTATTTTCAGTTGGAGATGTGGTAAAACTGCTTGAAAATGTTGAGTTAGTAAAAACTTTACAGAAAGGAAACCATGGATGGACAAAAGAAATAGATGAGGTAAATTACAATTTTGGTTTGGTTTGTTTTGGTTTGATTCAGTTTTATGGCATATCAACCATTGTAGGTTATTTAATGCCAATTTTTTTTTACATAGATATTAAATGTATCATTTCTAAATACATTTTGTAGGTAACATTTTTTAACTAACCTGAGCTCAATTTTTTGCACACTGAGTGTTTGCCAATGGCCCGAGAGACCTGGCTTCAATCCCAGGTTGTGTCATACCAAAGACTCAAAAAATGGTACTTGATGCCTCCTTGCTTAACACTCAGCAATATAAAATAGGGGTCAAGGGTAAAGTAGAGTAATCCAGGGAAAGGAGTAGCACCCTCCCCTACACCTTGGTGTAGTAGCTATGGAAAAGGGAGCCTTTGGATCACCCTCGACTAAGGTCACCCACATCTTTACTTAAATGGTTTCTCTTATTTTTATCTAATATGAATATTTCAATTTACTATTAATCATTTGTTTGCACACTGTTAAATGTTTTAAAGCATTGCTATTTAACACAAACAATTCAGTTACACATCAGTCATTTTCTTATTCATAGTTAAATTATCAAACAGTTCTATTTCTAACATTTCAGTTTAGCATTTCAAGAAAGTTAAAGGTTCTAAGTATTGCTATGTATCACTAACAATTCAATTAAACATTAGTCATTTGTTTATACTCAGTCAAATGATTAAACAATTCTATTTCAAACAATTCAGTTTAACATAAATCATTAGTTTGCACTCAGTTTAAATGTCAAAGTACACAGTTCAAATGTTAAAACAGTTCTTTTTTACCCATAGAGAGAGTAATATATTGTTGTTGTGGGTGTTAGTATGTTTGTAGGCTTAAGTAGGTTTAAGAACAGCATAAGAGGTGTGTGCTTTAGTTAGGGCATCTTTATTCTGAATGGAGAGTGTGTGCATGTATTCCTACACCAAGGGGTTGTAATCTTGTATGTAAAGAAATAGTCCATGATATTACTACAGATAGAACCCTGTCAGTTGCTACCACTCCAGGCCTGAGTAGACCTGGGAGCAATAGCAATGAAGGGGTACTCCACATTCCCTAAAGCTCCCACATTACTGGTCTTACCATTAGATTGTTTAGTGTCAGATTCAGGACACATTTAAGGGAGTCTTACCCCTCTGCCGAGATGCAGTCAGTGTATTCTACAGCCCCAGCAGACTGGGCCATACAATTTTTGAATTTACTTTTAGGAGTCAGTTATCATTATTAATAATGCTTTTTGACTAGTATTATCTTTCTTGATAAGGTTTGATTTGATTTCTTTGTTTAATAGCATATCAATGTTCATGGGTTATTTAATGCCAAAACTATCCTTATAAAAGAGCAGTAGTAGTACTACTTAAGCAATAGCTGGCGCAATAAGGAGGGTCCATGTCTTTCCCAAGAGTATTAATAATGGAAGTGAGCATGATAGTGTTCAAACTCACATGTTATGGTTTTGCAGTCCAGCACATTAGCCATTACACCCCAGTGACTTCCCCTAAGAAATTCAATTATATATGAACAAACAGTAGATCATCAGATATGATCAAACAGTGATAGATCGAAAGATATGAACAGATGAAGATAGATGTGTCCATATATATTCCAAGCATATTTTTTTTTGATCTATAGTAAAGTTAGCAACCATAGTCGAGGGTGACCCGAAGGCTCCCTTTTCAATAGCTACAACACCAAGGTGTAGGGGAGGGCGCTACTACTTTCCCTGGATTGTTCCACTTTACCCTTGATACGTACCTTATATTGCTGAGTGTTAAGCAAGGAGGTATCAAGTACCATTTTTAAAGTCTTTAGTATGACGCGACCTGGGATTGAACCTAGGTCTCCTGGGCCATTGGCAAACACTCAAACCACTAGGCTAATGTCCGGTACCTATTGATCTATACACTTACCATAACAAGGCTGTGACTTAACTGAATCATATCATACATTTGTAAAATTTTGACAATGTTTTCTAATCATGGAATTCTTCTATTTTGCTTTTCTCTTTGCAAATCCCGACATCTTTTAGATCATAGGTAAAACTGGTACAGTTAATGGTTTTGAGAAACAAACAGTCATTGTGAAATTTGATAATAAATCATATCGTCTTAATCCAATGGTTCTTTTTGCCAACTTCAAACCAATACAGGAGACAGCATGTAAGTTTGTTTTTATCTTGTTTCTTTATTTCACATTTTCAATTAAGTGCAAAAACCAGGCTCATTTTTAATCATCCAAATTCTCTATATAATATAGAGGTGCCCATGGTGTAATGGTTATCATCGTAGGAAATGGGCACGGCCACACAAGTTCAAATTCTGGACGAGTCTGATTGCATTTCACATAGCACTAATACCCTTGGGAAAGGTATGAATCCAATTATTCTCCCTCCAACTATGGGTAAATAGTAGGGTAGACTAGGTTTTTCAGCCTTAGTGAGGCAACTAGTCTAGGAGAAGGAAAACTCTGAATTCAAACCTATTAAACTACCCTTAAAAATTGACCTTGTGTCATATCCTGCCCAAGCAGAAGGGTAGCCCGGGAGACCTGGGTTCGATCCCAGATCGAGTCATACCAAAGACTCAAAAAATGGTACTTGATACCTCCTGGCTTAACACTCAGCATTATAAGGTACGGATCAAGGGTAAAGTGGAGCAATCCAGGGAAAGGAGTAGCGACCTCCCCTACACCTTGGTGTAGTAAACTATCGAAAAGGGAGCCTTCGGGTCACCCTCGATTATAGTCGCCTACTTTACTTACTTATAATACTAATTAGATTCTTCCACTCATCCCTGAACAAAAGCATCAGTTTCATCATGGGCAGCTATTAGGAAAGTTATCCAGTTGGTTTAAAGGTCAAAACACTATTATAAAATACGATTTCCCAAAGTGATTGCCTTTTATTTGAGATAAGTGTTTAATGGAACAAAATTTTTTGCAAAGGACAAAAAAGAAAGATTCTTTCATTTGGCCATTGTCAGAAAAAGTTGGCAATGTGTTTTAGTGGGTAGATTGTTCACCAATGGCCCAGGAGACTGGAGCTCAATCCTAAGTCAAGTCAGAGCAAAGACTCAAAAAAATCGTACTTGATGCTGCCTTGCTTATCACTCAGCATTATAAGAAACGGTTCTAGGATAAAGTGAAGTAATCTAGGTAAAAGAATAGAGCACTCCCCTACACCTTGGAGTAGTAGCCAGTAAAAAGGAAGCCTTTGGGTCACCCTCAACTACAGTCACCAACTTTATTTACTTTTTATATATATATATATATATATATATATATATATATTTATATATTTATATATATATTGTCATCCACAGACAGACTGTTTCGTTCTATCAGAACTCTTCAGTGTGGCTAGACCCGCAGGACGCTCGAAGCCGGGATCGAAACCCGTCCAACTTTACGATAGACTAAGGTTTCAGACCACACGGCTACAAGCGGACTACGTTGGCTAAGGGAATTTTAAGGTATTTTATTTTTAGCAACAGCAGCAGCAGCCTTTGTTTACATTTTTTAATACCCTATCGGCTACTAGAGTGCTCAATTCTTACGAAGAGCTTTGCATTACGCTAGGGGCGGCCGACATATTTATATATATATATATATATATAATTTTATTAATTTATACAAATTAGTTAAATCATGAGAAAAGAAATTAAGTCATATAGATCAATGGGTAATGCTATCAATCACTTACAGAGATAAATACAAAATCCAGAAATAAGATAAAGCAGGCATTAATAAAGCAATAAAATTCATTTAACAATATACCTAGAAGGAAGGATAACAGTTTGTGCAAAAGTTAATAAATTGTTGTCGAAGAAATAACAAGCATTGTAGGGAAAAGCATGACAGAGGATGCAGAGATGCAATACTGGGGTTTGCTGATATAACATGGCAGAGACTAGCAAAATTAAAGTTATCATGGAAGTAATTGAATTTGTCCAACAATGTACTCAAAATGGCTATAACTGATGGAGGTGCCTGTGGTGTAATGGTTATCGTCGTAGGAATTGGACACGGCGACACGAGTTCAAATCCTGGACGAGACTGATTGCATTTCACATAGCATTAATACCCTTGGGAAAGGTATGAATCCAATTATTCTCCCTCCAGCTATGGGTAAATAGTAGGACAGGCTGGTTTCTTCAGCCTTGGTGAGGCAACTAGTCTAGGAGAAGGAAAACTGTGAATTCAAACCTGTTAAACTCCGCTTAAAAATTGACCTTGTGTCATATCCTGCCCAAGCGGAGGGGTTGGTAAATATGATATGATAACTAATGATGGTGATCCCAAGTGTTAGATGCTTTATGAATTATGCTGCATATCTACAATATATTTTTACCTATATGTTATGTGCAGAATGCTTGAATATTGGCTGATTATAAAGAGAAATACTATGAAGATTACAATGGTTGCAATATGGGAATCAGTGATAGTGGTGTGATGATCTTGAGACAGATACACATCTACAACCTTCATAAACACAAGGTGATGGTGCCCGTGGTGTAATGGTTATCGTCATAGGAAATGGACACGGCGACACGTGTTCAAATCTTGGACGTGACTGATTGCATTTCATATAGCACTATTATCCTTGGGAAAGGTATGAATCCAATTATTCTCCCTCCAGCTATGGATAAATAATAGGGAAAACTGCATTCTTCAGCCTTGGTGAGGCAACTAGTCTAGGATAAGGAAAACTCTGAATTCAAACCTGTTAAACTCCACTTAAAAGTTGACCTTGTGTCATATCCTGCCCAAGTGGAGGGGTTGGTAAATATGATATGATAAAGAGAAATACTATGGAGATTATAATGGTTGCAATATTGGAATCAGTGATAGTGGTGTGATGATCTTGAGATAGATAAGCATCTACAACCTTCGTAAACACGAGACCCTTTACAGACAGAATTCATACAAAATCAGATTGATAAGATTAGAGACTCAATGAAAGATAGGCAATCAAGGATAGCATGGCAAATGATAAACAAAGTGAGCAGAAGGAATAGCACTGCCAAAGCTAAACTGAAAGCTACAAACCAACAAGAATGAATAAAACTGTGGAAACAGCATTTCCAGAATCTACTAGGAAACCCACTAAAAGTTACACATGAACTAATCACAAGAATTATTAGTAAGCAATTATACATCAAACTAGGATCATTTACTCTAGAAGAACTCGACTCAGTACTTAGAAAAATTAAAAATAGAAAAGCCGCAGGGCTTAATGAAATTCCCCAAGAAGCATGGAAGACCAGACAATTCGATGACATACTGCTCTGACACTGTAATGCAGTTTATAATCAAAATCCCATAGACAGATGGATGAAGGGATGCATCCTCTCTTTCTCTAAAAAGGGCGACCTCGGATTAGCCAAGAACTACCGAGGTATAACACTTACATACATAACAGCCAAAATATACAATGCCTTACTACGCAACCACATAGAACCCAAGACTGACAACATTCTTACAAAGAATTAAAATGGCTACCAGAAAAATAGATCTACGACCTCACAAATATTGACTATCCGTAGGATCCTTGAAGGCGTACAGGCAAAAAACCTACAGGCAACAATATTATTTGTAGATTTTACCAAGGCCTTTGATTCCATTCACAGAAGGAAGATGGAGTAAAATCTACTCGCATACTGCCTACCAAAAGAAACAATCACAGCCATAATGATTCTCTATAGAAACACCAAAGTGAAAGTACGATCGCCAGATGAGACACAGACTACTTCGAAATTGTAGGTGGAGTACTGCAAAGAGACACACTTGCTCCATACCTTTTTATCATCTATCTAGACTATTTGCTTAAAACATCAATCGATAAAATCAAAGAAAACGGTTTTGAGCTGACAAAGAAAAGAAGCAGAAGGTACCCTGCAAAACCATTTACTGTCGCCGACTGTCCTGATATCATAGATAGATTATATTACGCAGCATCCCATTCATTGCTTGCTATTATGATTAGTGAGTAATCCAACTAAGTTTGAAATCCACTGCTATTCAGCTTGGAATAGTTGTTGGGAAGGCTAAGTTCCCTAAATACCTTCATAAGCTATGTGTCTAATAAGCCATGAAATAGGGATAATCTGATGCAGGCCTTTTTTTTCTCACACGGTTTAGCTGACATGACCTACAGACTAATTTACCGACGTTCTTACTTTTAATTTCAAAATACCTTTTAAATCTAAACATGCTTGTTTACTTGTCTAAATTTCAGAGATAAAGCTTAATTTTTATCACATAGAATATTCAGACTATTGTCTTCATTTTTATTGTTATACTCAAAAAAATTGTGATATAAGCTGAGGTAAAAAAACATCATACATAATAGTGGTAAGTTGTGTCTCATAGGTTGATGGAAATATAAGGTTTATAAGTCAAAAATTTCACTCTGAACTGACCAACTGGACACATGGGGCACAGTGGTTTGAAAAGTATTTCTGAGTGAAATCATATAAAGGTTACAGGTCAGTCCCAACTACAGTTACAAGAACAAGGGATATACTGACTAAAGCTTAACATCTATACTCAATCATGGTTAATAGAATGAAAATACTCTATCACAGTGGATTAAATAAAAGGCTCATTTTGAGGTTCTGTGTAGGCTCCTGAGTTTGACATGAAACATCTGAAAAAGGCTGAAGGACATATTGGCCAAAACATTGTAAGAATATCATTAAGACAATAGTCTGAATATTCTAAGTGATAAAAAATACTTTAACCTGTCAGACTTTTTTCCAATCCAATTGCATCATAACAAATATGAGCAAAATTTAATATCTTAATTATAATATTTTTTAAAGTATAATATTTGCTATAAGATGTAATGGTGAAAATGATTATTCTTTGTATTTATAAACTTGTTTTCTTTATCCAGATGGTGCTGAAACAGATGCTGCTTTTTCTATTAGCAGGGAACCTTTTAAAGACTCAGTTGGAAGACGGTTGAATTGATTGTTGTAACTGCAAATATATTGTAAAATCTACTTTAGCGATGATATTCTTTTGATGATAACCTATGAAAAGATTATTTTTGTAGATCTTTTTATGTTTTTCTGTACAAAAATCCAATTTCACTCTCTTTTTGTCTTCATAAAAAATTATCCTGTTGGCTGGGCTGTAGAATACACTGACTGCTTCTCGGCAGAGGGGTAGGACACTACCAACTAGGGTCATGGATATGACACTAAACAATCTGATGGTGGGGTTCCAGTAATTCTGGAGGTTTGGGGAATCTGGAATACCTCTTCATTGCCATTGCTCCCAGATCCACTTAGGCCCAGAGGGGTAGCTTCTGATAATCTCCTATCTATGTGTCAAATAGAACTAAAGTGTACTTATACTAAGTTGAATTACTTGAAATAGAACTGCTTTGACATTTAAATTGCGTACCTATGCTAAACTGAATTGTTTGAAATATAACTGTTTTTGACATTGAAACTATACTCATGCTAGACTGAATTATTTGAAATAGAACTGTTTATATGTTTAAAAACGGGTTTGACATTATGTTGTATCGAAGTAAGGAAACGATACATAGTGAAACAGAGTTAATTATTTATTAACTCAAGTGGTACAGTCCGACAGGTATTATAAGTCTTTTGCTGAAGGTGTTACATCCAAAGTTGATCGTACTACTGACTAACGTCCTTCAGAGCTATCTCTCTGCTTCTCTTTCTGTCTCCTTGGCTGAAGACACACAGCATCTTTTAAGTCTTTCGCTGAAGGTGTTACATCCAAAGTTGATCGTACTACTGACTGACGTCCTTCAGAGCTATCTCTCTGCTTCTCTTTCTGTCTCCTTGGCTGAAGACACACAGCATCTTTTAAGTCTTTCGCTGAAGGTGTTACATCCAAAGTTGATCGTACTACTGACTAACGTCCTTCAGAGCTATCTCTCTGCTTCTCTTTCTGTCTCCTTGGCTGAAGACACACAGCATCTTTTATACTTCCGCTATACCGGAAATAATGTGGTACAAGCCACTATACAACACAATAATAACCTACAATGGTTGATGTGCTATAAAACCTAACCCGTAGTGTAGTCATTATCGTCATAGGAAATGGACAAGGCGACACGAGTTCAAATCCTGGACCAGACTGATTGCATTTCATATAGCACTAATACCCTTTGGGAAGGTATGAATCCAATTATTCTCCCTCCAGCTATGGGTAAATAGTAGGACAGACTAGGTTCTTCAGTCTTGGTTAGGCAACTAGTCTAGGAGAAGGAAAACTCTGAAATCAAACCTGTTAAACTCTGCTTAAAATTGACCTTGTGTCATATCCTGCCCTAGCGGAGGGGTTGGTAAATAGTATAAAACCTAACCAAACCAAACCAAACCAAACTTAAAAGATATACCTGATATCTGACTTACAACCTGTTCAATAGGCGACAATTAATAAATGCAACAGAAAAATAAGGATAAAAAATAATTCATGCTGTCATGAAAGTTTTGCTTCTAAATGATGAAAAGGAAAATACATTCCTCAAATTCCAACCATCTGTGCATTATTATTTGTTTGTTAACTCTCCTTGGGTATTACTCATTTTTTTTCAATCTTCTCATATCAACTTTTGAAAAAGATCATCTTTATTATTCGTTTATTATGTTTCCCTTGGACACCTCTTCTTTTGCTATCTTTTCACAACTGGCTTTAAAAAATCATTTTTATTTGTTATGCCTCCTTAAGTATCTCCTCTTTTTACTCTCTTCTCACATCAACCTTTATACAAACATTATTATTACTATTGTTAATATTATTATTTGTTATTTACTCCTTGAGAGTTTTTCCCCTCAGCTAACACTGATTGTCTTTCACTAAAGTTTGAGTGACAACAAGTCTCCTCAAGTCTCCAGGAATCTTCAGTATTCTGGCCTTTAGCTAGAAGAAATGTTTGTTATTTTTAGCGTGGAAAAGATGTAACGTGCGTGTGTGTGTTTACGTTGAGTTGTTTCCTCGCTAAGTTGTGAGTCATTGAAGAGAACGTGTCAGCGCTGCAGTGGAAATTGTGAAAAAAAGATAGTGTTTGAAGACAACGTATTTATAGAAAATACGTGTCTTGGAAATGGCTGCAAAAAACTCAAGACGAAATGTACGCGGACGTAGTTTTATGCAGGTCACGTGGTTCTCCTGGCCAATGGTTTCCCGAGACTGAATATGTGTGCGTCCGCCATCTTTTTTGTGGGAACAAGTGGCATACCACCCAAATTAAATTATAGGAGTGTAAAGTCCTATAGTCTCTGTGAGTCGAAATGGAAAGAATGAGTCCTTGAAAGACGACAATATATATAGGTCATTCTTGTCATGCAGTCGGCTCTAAAATCGCTGGACAAGATCAAAGTTGCGGATGTAGTTGTGAGCACAAACCACGTGACTTTCCTGACCATTAGGTTTCTGAGACTGATTAGTTTACCGACGTCCGCTATCTTTGTTTCGGAAACAAGTGCCATTACTGCCATTTTAAAATATAGGGGTATAAATCCTATAGACTACTGTCTAGGGTTAATCATTCGGTCGAATGAACGCTAAAGCATAATGATTTTAGTAGTATGTGCTTTCTTTCTCTTTTGGTCAATATAATATGCCTGTTTTATATGTATCTTTATCTGTTAATAAATACTTTGTTGGCCGCACGTGTTACTTTTATTCCTGGTTTAATATTGAATTTAACTTGAAACCTGTGAGGGTAGTTATCTTATGGTTCAAGAAGGCCGTCAGTTATCTCCCTTACAGTCTGGTTGTTTTGTTTGGTGTTTTTTTTTTTTTCTTTTTTTTCTCTTTTTTACGTTGAAGGACTTGTTTATTGCGTTATTTTTTTTTTTGTAAGAAACATAATTCCAGTGAGAAACTGTCGGCTAACGCTGGTATGAAAAACTCAAAAAGAAGTAAAAAATAATTCGAAGAAGAAGAAGAAATCATTGTGATAGAATAAAAAAGGAAAAAACCCAGAAAAAAAGGGGAAAATTAAAAATGATAATACTCTCCCACTCCCACCCCTAGTCTGCTCTCTCCACCACAAAGAAACCTTAAAATAATGCCAGTATGTGAACAGGTGGCCGTTCCAAAAATTAAATCAGAAACACCCAAAAGTTACTATAAGAACAAAAAAATTAACAAGCAGGATATGACTGACGTTAAATGATTCTTCTTTCTTCTTCTTGATACTAGAAATATGTAGACAGATAAGACGGGAAGAATACGCCCAAGAAAAGACCCGTAGTTGGAGTAGTATTGGGTTTGTTGCTTGTATGCTTACCGAGTCCGTATTGGAAGGTAGCAAACAATAATTTCGAGTGAAACGTAAGGTCAACGAAAGTAGAAAAACAGCAAAAGTAACAAAGAAGTTTTAGATGCAACAAGAAAGTCTTTCTTATATTATCATTATTATTATTGTACAATTCACAACAGGTTATAATGATATGATAAGTTTATTTGAACTGATACTTTTCGTCCACGTGTTTCTAACCACTTCGTCTCTACTACTGCCAAAAAGTCTTGTTTGCCTGACCATAACGGCAGACTAGCGTATCTTTTTTTTTTTAAATAAAATGAAGTCGTTAAATCAGAAGAAATATATGAGTGAATGTAAGTTGTTCTTGGTGGCTAGCTTTACAAGTGGTATGGGTTAATAAGCTAAGAATAATCTTGGTTGGTGGTGGAAATGCTGGAGACTCGATAGTGGGAGTGGGTTGATAGGCCCAGCCGTGTTTGATCTTGTCCAACATGTCGACTCTAAAAGGTTTTTTTAAATCGGGAGTCAGCGTTGGTCAGATCCGTCCTTAATAATATATATATATATATATATATATATTACCTATGAGCCATTAGAGACCAGGGAGGAAACAAATAGAATGAGGAAACTGATGACAATGCACAAGGCCTTACTTCCGAGAGATGGCTAAAACTAACAATATCACTCCTACAATACCTATAGTCTATATGTATTGTGTAAGTGGTTTGAGTGTGGGTCATGGTTATCTT
Organism: Sepioteuthis lessoniana; assembly: GCA_963585895.1. Lineage (NCBI taxonomy): Eukaryota > Metazoa > Mollusca > Cephalopoda > Myopsida > Loliginidae > Sepioteuthis > Sepioteuthis lessoniana. The sequence continues at coordinate 49,600,199 of OY757934.1, read as the reverse complement.
TCGATGGCTGTTTTATTCTCTTCTATAGAAGCCACTCTTATAGAGGAGCAGCAGTAGTTCCCCGATCGAACTAGCGATCCTGAGCATGGCCCGGGAGACCTGGGTTCAATCCCAGGTCGAGTCATACCAAAGACTCAAAAAATGGTACTTGATGCCTCCTTGCTTAACACTCAGCATTATAAGGTACGTATCAAGGGTAAAGTAGAGCAATCCAGGGAAAGGAGTAGCGCCCTCCCCTACACATTGGTGTAGTAGCTATCGAAAAGGGAGCCTTCGGGTCACCTTCGACGGTGGTCGCCAGCTTTTTAATATGTATTGTAGGAGTGATATTGTTAGTTTTAGCGAGGAAGAGTTGTGACGTGTTTGTGTGTATACGTTGAGTTGTTTCCTCGCAAAGTTGTGAGAAATAAAGCGAGGAAGAAGAAGTAAGATGCCGATAGTCGAAATGTGTTTTTAGTTTTAGTTTTTATTTGCAACATGGAAAATGTAGTTTGCGTTTGTGCTGCAAGTCTCGTAGGCAAGGTTATGAGTAAGAGACGAAATGGAGATATGATAGAGTTGAGAAAGCAGCGCGTATCGTGGGACGTGCGAGGGATTGTGTTCGCCGTAGTTTAACGAAAGCCATGTTTGCCGTTGGAGGAAATAAACTTTGGAGTCACCATGAGTTTTGTGTGTCTGGTGATTTGGGGAGAGGCGTGTGTTGTCTCCATTAAAGTAGCCCAGCGGTGAAATGAGAGCTAGGTGCCGAGAGCGGGATTAGGCATTGCATCGACATAGCCAATTTTGGAGGTGACATAAAGTTGTTCCTGTGGTGGCGTATTGAATGTATCTAATTCATATTCAACTGGGATTCCTTGGTCTAAGTGATAGACGCAAGGAATCCATAAATTAGATAGGTTCCCTCATGTGCCCATGCTGCTGCTGCTATTGAAGAACGGCCAATGGGACGTCTGCCCTGGACGGCGTTGTTCAGCCAAAGAGACAGTGTTTGGCAGCTTACCCAATTTCTGCTGCCCGGAAAAGAAGGTCCGGAATGAATAGGATAGGTCATCCTGATTGGGTGAAATTATGCGTCGAATTAAATTGCGCGCCAAACCAAATATACCTTCTGCTACAGTATCAAGGAAAAAAAAGAGAAAGAAGACTCGCCAGTATTAAGGATTGAGTAGATGTGTTAATACACAGACCGAGAGAATGTATCAAAACGAGCAAAGAAAGATTAATTAGTGCAGCCTATAACAGCAATGGCGATCTAAAACGAAAATGGAAAACAAAAAAAATTTGAAAACGAAAATCGAAAGAAAACAAATCTGAATATAGCTAAGAAAAAGAACATCTCAAGAAAGAAACTGAATCTCTTAAAAGGGATTCTTCAGTTCGCCCTCGGCTACGCTCGCCATCTTTACTTATATGCACAAACCAGAATCTTTCCTACAGAATGAGGGACAAAGCATTCTTTGGGATCTTGAGATACAAACGGATCACCAGTAAACAAAATATAGTTTTAATTAACAAGAAAAAAGTACTTGCCATGTCCGGTGGACCACAGAGTGGAAAAAAAATCTATAATATGGAGAGATATTTTAACCTTGCCAGAAAACTAAAAAAATATGTGGAACATGTGGATGTCGGAGATACCGATTGTACTTGGTGCACTTTGAACGGTCCCAATAACTGGAGGAATTGAAAATTTGAAGAAAAATCAAGGTCATCCAGACCACAATATTGTTAAGATTGGCTAGAATACTCAGAAGAGTCCTGGAGATCTAAGAAGACTTGTTGTCACTTGGACTCCAGTGAAAGACCACCCGCTACCGCTTGTGCGAAAAAACACAAAACGCAACAAAATAGCAAATGTAGGTTACGTGGTGATAGAGATAAAACTATCAATCATGAATTGATCATCCCGGAAGCCGATAGCGTATACGTGAATATATACCTCAAAAATCCCTCCGCTTACGCAGAGATTGACGATAACTCAGGGGTATAAAAATTTATTTCTAAGAAAAACATCAAGCTGACCACGTGCAGCACTTGATTTGGTCGGAGTGGAGAAGGGATAAGAAATCCCAGACACTGAGGCACCAAAAAGTGGCTTCATCTTTTTGAACTACTATTCAGACCATTAGTACGAATTTGGGGAGCCGAACTGAAGGCATGAAAACTTAAGCCAGCCGATGGGTTTCGTCACTCGCTTCATGAATGGAGCTCCCCGAGAAATAAAAGTGAAAGTAAACGAAAGTTGACTACTGAAGTTCAACCAAGAAAATTCAACTGAAAAAAATTCAACCAAGAATTCTGCGGAAAAGAACCTTAAAGAAGACTCGAAATTTAGTAAACTCTGAAACATTTCTACAAAACGAAAAAAGAAAAGAAAACTACATAAATTTAAAGAACTTTCTTTCCCGGACATTCTCTCTAATAAGCTTCCTGCAAATCGCATTAACATCTGCAACACTCTATCTTTTCTATCTCTTTCTTTCTCGTTTCTTTTGTATAAAATTCCCTTTTAAAAACTTTATTGCCTGTGTTATCTTTTCGAATCAGAATCCGAACTAGAAAGATGTGAAACTTACTGTTTTGATTTTCTGTTTGAATTACCGTTAATGGCAGACTAAAGCCACCTGAAAACATTACCCAGTTAAATACTAAACTTGGCATTAGTGTCTCTCACTTCATATCAAATTTTATTCCCCCTTAAACTTTCCTTATATTGAAATTTTTATCCCTAATAATTTCTTTATATTGCAAATTTTGTTTTATCCTTAAACCTTTTTATATTGCAAATTTTTTATTTTACATCCTTTAAAATTCCTGTAGGGGTATGATATCCGACTGACTTTAGGTCAGTCGGGTTTCGATCCCAGTTTGAAATATCTCGCGCGTCTTGTCACACTAAAGAGTCGTGATACAACGAAACAGCTTGTTTATCAATGACAATATATATATATAGTGTTACGTCCTCTCTCTCTCTCTCTCTCTCTTTCTCTCTCTCTCTCTCTCCCGTGTCAGGACGATATTCTCGATATTTTGATATTCCCTATCCCCGGACACATCGGTGACGAGTACGTAAACAAATAAAAATTTATAATTTGTCCTTCTGCCCGAGTTGGTTCATAGGGATATTTCCTGTGTAATAATAATAATAAAAAAAAGGTCCGACTGCACGGAAACAACGTATCCGAATGACTAGCAAAATAAAATTAAACAGAACGGCAAATTTCAACAACATATAAAATATTTTTCCGTTAGCATTCGACAAACAAATTAAAAGATTCACAAGATATATAGATATGACCCATCTGAGAAACAGTGTTGAGCGGGAATACTCAATATGGACATGATAGAAGATTAAGGTCTATCAGGTGTCTTTGTTGTCCATTTTTCTCTTTTACGACCATTCACGTCGTTGGTCTCTGCTCAACTGTCTCATTTCAAACTAAATCATCCCGCCTTCCAATTCATGTCGGTAGGCAAAAGGGGTCTAATTCTTTTTACTTCCGGTCAACAGACTCCCACTACTTCTCTCACAGTGTCCGTTGGCAGCTACTATTTGAAACATTACAAGTATACGTAACAATATAAACAAATATCTTCCAAGTGTAGATTTCTCTGCCAGGTGTTCAAGATAGCAGTTATCATAAAATGATCAGTTCAAGACAGATAACGAAAAAAAAAAAATTCATTCAATAAATGCGTATTCTACGTTACCAGTTCATTTTCAACGCTTCTCTCATAGCATATCAACTCTTAAAAACTATTTAAAAAACTGATTCAAATTTTTTTGTAACTTGAATTACCTTGACCAGAAAATCCTGCAAACACTTGCACGCTACATACGGACACAGTGGATAGTTGTTTCGACATTATTAGGTCTCCTCAGTTGTGTATACTGTGATCTCCAACACTGGAGATCGAATCAGTGACCACAGAATGCAGAGCCGAAAATCCACCACTGATGCATCGTTCCACATCGCACACAAGCGATACCAAATCAACTTGTCATCGCAATTGCGCGGCCAATTAACTTGAATGTGTCTTGTAAGTTACATCCGTACTTTTTACAGACGACACGGTCACTTCCAGAGTCTTCCCAAGGGGATTGGAAATACGCATCCATGTAATTATTATAACCGTAAGGGCAAGAAAATAAATGTACATTTTCTTTTTTAAGTAGAGGAATTATATTGTTAATCGAATTACCATGACCAGAAAATCTGATTGTTTCTCTATAAATCTCTCCTTCTACCCGGGTTACCTTGTTATCAATTTTTTCTTTATATTGTCGAATTTTACTCAATTATTAACCTATATATATATATATATATATTGTCTCCATACAATGCTCAAAGGTTGAAACTTGTTAAGAACTGTAATAAGAACGAAGTAATTACTTTATTAAAACTTTATTCAATATAACTTAACTGTCGTTCAGTTAAGGTGAAGGATTTTTGGTATTTATAGCGAACGAATCCAGGGAGAGACAACTACGGTAGACTTATTATTACTTTAAATATTCGGACTATCGACCTCATCTTTATTGTTATAATCACAACGTTTCGGCCGATATGTCCTTCGGTCTTCCTCAGGTGTTTCTTGTCAAACTTGGGAGTTCTCACAGAATCTCGAACTGAATCCTTTATTTGAACCACAGGGGTTGACTGTTCCAATTCTGGTAACCATGACCGATTGCAATATAGAATACACATTTTAGCCTTAAAATAACCAACTCCAAAAACATAGACAAGAACATTCTAGAAATTTCGGATCAAAATCACATTTGCATTGAAATTACATTTTCATATTTTTCAACCAATCAGCTAAAAACATAGAATAATAACATTCTAGAAAATCTGGATCAGAAACTAATTAACAGAAAATTTTTAGGCTCTAAAACAAATAAGTAAATATACGAATCTGAGTGGTCAAGAAGTGTCTACGCGCTTGAATTTTAGGACCCGCAATAAAACTATTTTTTATCCACTTAAGCGACCCCAAAAAGTATAAATAACGAATTTAATCAACCAGGTCATTCAGTCATTCATTCCTTCTACTACGAAAGGTCATGAACGGACAGCAGAGATCCACGCCATAAGATTCAATGGGAAAAGGCATGCGACCTTCTTTTATCAATGCGACACGTTGTCCACAAAATCATAAATAACACACGTGCAGACTTAATGAAAGCAAAGACCCATACTTACGGTGCATCACTCATATACACAAACATACCCATGTATGTAAGTAAAGCCAAAATTTTTATCCTCCTTACTTTGGTCAACTATGGACCCATTTATTTGATATACTTTACTAACATGTAAACACACAGACACTGGCGAATACCCTATTTTTTATTTAACTGGACATAACTGTATTTCTCCTTATTTTTAATCCTATTTTGTTATGATTATTAGATTGTTTGTTTCTTAATGTTCGTTGTTGTCATATTCCATTTGTTTACGTGCTTGTAAAATTTATGTTGTATTTGTGGTGGAACTGAACGTGAAAGTAATACCCGTAAAATACGGACGGGAATTCACTCACTACAAATTGGAGAGTAATATATCCCCTAAACAATTACATGTTTCCACTACACAAGTGTTAAGTTATAGAAAGGATTCCTTGTTAGTCTTACTGGTTGTTGGGATTGAACCTGCAACGCCCAGAAAAAAAATTGTAATATAAGCTATGGTAAAAAAAAATTGATGGAGACATTAGGTTTATAAGTCACAAAAAATTACTTTATGCCATGTGTCCTTGACACATAGCGCAGTGGATAAAGTGTTTGATTGGAAGTTGCTTCTGAGTGAAATTATTTGTAGGTTCAATTTCAACAACAGGTAAGATTAACTAGGAACAATAACTTAACACTTGTACCCGTTCATGGTTAAGTGAATTGGAACTTTCTACGCCTATGGTTAAAAAAAAAGAGATCAGTTCGAGATTGGTTTGGTTAGGTTTTATAGCATATCAACCTTTGTAGGTTATTTAACGCCAAATCCATTTTTATGTAAATAATCTGTTCTATTTAAAACAATTCAGTTTAGCATAAATACACAGTTTAATTGTCAAAAACATTTATTTCAAACTATTAAGAAGTTATATGTAACAATTCAGTTTAGTGTAAAAACAATTTTAATGTCAAAAAACAGTTCTATTTGAAATAATTCAGTTAAGCATAAGCACGCAGTTTAAATGTAAGTACGGTTTAATTGTCAAAAACATTTCCATTTCAAGCTATTCAGTTTACTCAAACAATTCAGTTTAGCATAAGAATGCTGTTAGTTCTATTGAACCCATAGATAGGACCCTATCAGGTGCTACCACTCCGGGCCAAAGTGGATCTGGGAGCAATGGTAATGAAGGGGTACTCCGCATTCCCAAAAGCTCCAGCCCTGACGGAACCTCACCATCAGATTGTTTAGTGTCATATCCAGGACACTCGTGTGTATGTGTGTGTGGGGGGGTCTTACCTCTCTGCAGAGAAGCAGTCAGTGTATTCTACAGCCCCAGCCGACTGGGCAATCGAGATTCTGAGTTCGACATGAAACACCTGAAGAAAGCCGAAGCACATATCGGCCGAAACGTTGTGATTATAACAATAAAGATGAGGCCGATAATCCGAATTTTCTACGTAATGATAATGATCAAGCTTCATATCAGAAATTTAGAGAAATTTGGTTAACTTCACCAAAATAACAAACTACAAAGAAATATTCCTACTTGTCTTATCACTTTTGATAATTTCTTTGACTGAGGGTATTTCATCCATTGAGACACTTTTAAATAGCAGAAAGATGGGACGACAAACTCGTCTGTCTTGCCTTACACTATGTGTTGGGATATGGCCGCTGGGCCAGTCTCACCAGACCGACAGTCATAACTTAAAAATGCCCTGCTCAAGGGAAATAACTTAATTTAGAAAATTTTATAAGGGAGGTAACTCTGAAATTAAACATGAAATTTTTCTCAAATATGTTCCAACGGTGGAAGAGCAAATGAAGAACAGAAAGGAAGAAAAAAAAATTTCGTCATTATTCCATATGAAAAGGATCAGACTAATTTTTTTTTCTAAAACATTTGAAAACATTTTTTTAGATTCAAACATCGAAATATGAAACTTCCTTAAATGAATATTTACAATAAAACTTTAAGATATCATCAATAGTTCTCTCTCTCTCTTTCTCTCTCTCTCTCTCTCTCTATATATATATATATATATATATATATATATATTTTTACTGCTCTCATTGTGTGTCACGTACTTAGATCTTAGCACATGACAATACACCACACGGTTGATTAGTCAATTTTCGCGGGTTTTCTTTCCTCGAATGTAATGATATCAATACTTTAGAATAAGAAGGATGCATTAAAGAATCAAAAGGCTGTAAAGATCAGCTCTTATGAACATATTTGCTGTGGTATTATTGTTGTTTTTTTTTTATTGTTCTTTTTTTGGGGGGTTTGTGTTTTGTTTTGTTTTTTTTTGTTTTTTTTTTTTTGTTTTTTGCCTCCATTTTCTTCTGAAGGGAAGACGACCTTACATTCTATGAATTTGATAATTCGGTACTTTTTTTAATATCATTTTACATATATTGTGAAAAGGTCGGTAGGTTTTTGCGTTTGTTGTTTTTTTCTTTATTTCTAATCCACCTTGTTTTTTTGTTTTTTTACTATATGATTTCTAATGGCTCCGTGTATAACTTCAAAATGATTTAAATTCTTCAATCGTAGAGATTTACATTTATTGACTCTTTTGCTGTTTTTCGATAAGATTTTTTGCGAGGGGGTGTCTTGAAATACTTCGTTGGTTCTAAAAAAATTTTTTTCGTTTTTCATATCTTCAGATACGTTGGGTTTTTAGTTAGATTTCATGCTTCAAGTCTTCTTTTGTTATCGAGATTGTATCAGTGTTATCTCTTAGTATCTTTTATTTTTTCTTATTTCCTAGTTTTCACTTTGACTCCCAAACACATTTCATCAAGCTCAGTTATTTCTCCTTTATATTCTTCTACTTTTTTTTTGAATCTTTAATTTCCATTTGGATTTCTTAAAATCTCATTTGATCTTTTTGCCGGGATTGGGTAATTGGTCTGTATCTCAAAACCCCGGAGAAATTTGGGAGTCCTATTGTCTAGGACGAATTCTGGTTTGTGCATGTACCATTTCGTAGTATGGTCGAATTTTAAATTCTTGCTCAATTCCGAGTGAATTATCTTTCACACCCAATCATGTCTAGTCTTGAACTCCTTTCGAGCTAGTTTGTTGTTTTTTTTTTTAATATGTTTAAGTGATTAATGTTTCATCTCTGTATCTATATAAACCACAATCACTATTTTGTTAATTATTATCAATTTTAGTTTAGATTTGATTGGTTCTTATCGCATTATTCTGTGTTGAAACAAAAAGAGATGCAATTTCTCTTTTGAAATTTCCCTTTCATTGCAATGTTCAAGTTTTTTCGAGTGCATTCTCTTCAGTTTCTCGCTTGAAGTATTCATACAGTCATTTTTCTTCCTTAGTTTTTGTCGTTTTTCTTTAAACTTATGATTTGTCTACGTCATCTTTCGGGTTCAAATCCTGGTGCATTATCATTAATTTTTTTCTCCTCTGTCTGAGTTCCCCCTCTTTTGTCATTTTAAGAAGGGTCCAGATTATCTTACAAGGAGAATTACCCAGGTGCTTTTTTCTTGGCTGAGATATTTGCTGCAGAGTTTGGTTTCGAAAAAAAAATTTTTTTTTCAGGTACTCTTTTTTTCTTTCATCTCTGTTTGTTTAATGGTGTCCATTTTCAATATTCCCTAGTATTTTTAAACTTCTTTTTCTTCAAGCATTCTAGTGCTTTCCTGATTTGTCAATTCTATTTCTTCCGTTGTTTCTTTTTTCCCTTTTTCATAATAAACATGAAACGTTTTGCTATGCCAAGTTCCATTCCTATGTCCTCACTATACATTCTTATTGTTTGTATCAGTACTTTTTCATATTTGGCATCATCCATATACATAATGTGGGACACCTGATTTTGTATATTTTTAACGATACTATATTACCTAAATAGATCAATAAGTGGCATCATTAATATGACAAATAGCGGTGGCGAGAGTGAGTCACTCTTGAAGATATCTATTTTGTTTTCCCTTTTCAACTGCTATTAATTCCACTTTACATTTTCCATTGTTTATGATTTTTTTAGAATATTTTGTACATTATGTTATCCAAGTTTGGGGAATCATATTATATGCATTTTTGTTCTCAATCTACGCCATTACTAATTTTTTTCCACTTTGTTTTTAGCCTCCTTGAGGATGACCTAATCTGTATATAACAGGTCATTCGTTCCTTTTGTTCCTTGGCGGCATTCTTTCTATTTTTCTGTCCATGGCATCTTTGCGAGTTTTTCACTACGGCTTTAACAAATGGTTTTTCATTGAAGTCCGAAAGATTAGTCTCTTCTTATCTCCAGGACTCTCTTAAGTATCCTAACTGATCTTAACATTGCAATAGACTGGGTGATTTCAATTCTTCCTCTAATCTGCAGTCTTTCCTGTTCGCGGCAAACGAGCAAATAAAGTATTTCTTCTCTTATCTATGCGATAAAGTTTTTCACGTATAAAGTTTTCAGTCCATATTTTCTGCAATGGATTTATCTGGGAAGTATTTTTTGATCTGGGTAGTTTTCCCTCTGTCATCCTTTGGGGTATGCTTACTTCTCGGCATTTATTCAGGTGCAGGAACAATCTGACCTGAGTCTTTTTAAACAATAATCCATGTATGCTATTATGGCTTGGTGTTTTCCAATTTGGTACTTTCTCACGTTCTCCTCTTAGTAAGTCCTTTCAACTCTTTTTCATTTTATTTGTCTCTTCGATCTTTCCGTTATGTTCTTTCGGTCACATATTTCGCTCCAAAACTGTTTTGTTTCCTTTGCATCCGATTTTTCATTTGTCTTTGAGCTTTTCTTTTATTTTGGAGGGTCCCATTTTGTATTACTTGATTCTGTCTCAGTATTTTTAAAGTCTACCTTCTTTTGCCCATATCTTTTGATCTAGTTCTTATAGTTGTATTGTCAGACTAATCTATTGTATTTTACAGTCGCTTCATTCCATCATGTTCTTGCGTATTTTTCTTTCCTTAGTACTTTCGTTTTTTCTCACAACTTTATTATTTGTCCCTTTTCTAACCCAGTTTTTCTATTTATAATCGGGTTCCTTTGCGAGATACTAACTCTGTCACTGACGTATCTATGAGTTAGACTGTTTAGCTAGGTGATGTTGTCATTCGCTATATTCTGATAATTTATTTACTTTTTCAGTTTTTACCTTGACTTTTTCCAGTCCCGATTCCTTACAAATGATAATGTAATCTTTTCAGTATTGTTTTTCTTTAATAATCTCTACATTATTTCTTTCGTCTTGTGTAAACATTGATGTTGTGCTGAGTTATTTTGGTTGACAATATTTTGCATTTCAATTCGAGTAGGGTTCTCGTCTTGGGCATAAACTTCATGAGTTTCCTGTCAATGTATTTCTAATGTTTCAAGGTAATAAAATATCAGTTTTTCTTTATAACCAATCTCTTTTGGTCGGCAAGTCTTCGGCTTGTATTAAATTTATCGGATTCTGCTCAACTATTAATAATTCTTTTTCTTAATCTCTTTAAGTAGGATTGATTTTAAAATAACAGTGGATTACATTTTTGTCGTCTTATTGGGATTTTTTCAACTTTATATGGTAACAATATTGCGACGTCGGCAAGAAGAAAGAAGCGCAACACGATTTAAAATGTTATAATAAAACATATATTTACATAGAAAGAGAGGAAAGAAAATATTGTCCTTGCAAATAGTTGGTTTGCAGGAAACTTTTCCGTAAAAGGCGTCCTTTTAACAGTTTGTATTTCCTGTGTCCTTTTGGTTGGGTTGAAGAAAATAGAGCCTTGTTTCTTGTGCTTCAGTTGCTGGGAAAATCCTCACAAGCGTTTATTGGCGTCAAGAAGACTGAGAGAACGGCGGGCACGTCTTGATTCTGAGGAATCACACAAGCAAAAGAGGACGGGCGTTCGTAGGAAACGCCCTCGTAGGGGTTTGGAGAAAATCTAAAAAAAAAAGTAGCCTGTGATTGGCTGTTTTTCATCCAATCACTGGGCACCTAGTTAGCGACTCCGTAAATAATTTCAATAGTCTTTTCAGGTCCATTTTTTGTGTCTCTCAGATGCATTGTTGCTTTGTTTTTTGTGCACGTAAAATTAGAACAGCTAACATTCGCAAGATGCCAGTCGGGTTCTCCATGTTGACTATTAATACAGCCTCTACCGATCATGAAACTCAGAACTGTCATCTGAATCCCACGTTTATTTGTATTTGACATTTTTCACGGGTAGCACATAGTAACAATATCAGATTGAGGGTTTGAACCAGTCACGTATGTGACCTAATATTCTCCTAAGAAAGAAAATCTTCAGCAGGACAGAATATTGCCAATCAACTTTCTAACTTAGTATAAGACCAGCTATGCCTTTTTTCTAATCTGGCTTTGCTGGTTGAACTTATATACTTATTTCTGGTACACTTTCTTTCCTTTCCTTCTGTTGCTTTGTTACAGCTGATAATGCATTTCTCTGGTTGCTTTTCTATTTGTTTATGTTTACCACCCAGTTTTAAAGACTTTCGCAGTCTGACCACGTGATTTTAGGGGATGGTTAAATGGAAGAAATTAATTTCGATTTTTTTTTGCCTTTTTTTAAAAGTAAAACGAACGAAAATAGAAGCTTGTTTACCTTAGAATTTCAGCTGTATTTTCTTGGATTCATACTCTTCAAACATATTTCTTCTCCATCAGATATGTAGGAGTAAATGAAATAAATAAGATTAGTAAAAAGTAAATTCAAAAAGTGCGGAAACTCTAAGAGGCTTCCGAGAGGAAGTTGGAATTACGCATGCATAGAAACGAACCGAAATGACGAAAAAGAGACGTGCTCTTTCAGTGGCGACTGTTGGATTGGAAAGGCCTATTTTAGCCACTGCTGATGGGAAACCGTGTGTCCACTTAGTGGCACGCTGGTTCACCCTCCCACCAGTAACAGTCGTCTCTCTTAACAGCAATCCACGTCTAAAAACACCGAATAAAAGACATACCAACTCCGAAAATGTCTAGTGAATTTCAACAACTTATTTGGGAGAAACGACTGTTCTAACATAGTCCAAGAAACATTCCTCGCTACAGAATAGCCATGCAAAAACCAAAACAAAATAAACTTGAAATTCAAAAGGTGTCTCCTGTTCCCGCCTCCTTCCTTTTATTCCTTTGCAGCCTTCACAAACAAGAAGATGCCAGCGAATTAAGATGAGATAAGAAAGAAACTAACAGAGTCAGATATCCAAAACCAAAACCTAAAATATTCGACCAACTAAACAAATAACACCGACAAAAGTGTCTTCACCCCATAGATATTCGTACGTTATAATTTCGCTCCTTGCGAGTTTTTCACATCAGCGTTAGTGGATGGTCTTCCACTGAAGTGACAGCGGGTTATCTCAGACCTGCAATACTTTTCTCAGTATTCTCACCGATCTCAGCAATGTCATAATCTGAATGGTTTTGATTCTCCCACTGATGTCCAATTCGTCCAGTCCTTTCTCCAAATTTTTAGGGACCATTGGTACAATCTTGACCATCATGTATCATAGCTTTTTCAGTTCTCTGGCCAGGTCCAAATATTTATCTATCTTTTCGTTTTCTTCTATTTTCACTCTGTCATCCGGTGGTACAGTAAAATCTGTTATATATCAAATGACAGGGATTTTCGGTTCGTTCCTAGTGACCCCGTGTGCTTTGGCAAGCTGTCACACTTTGATTAGTAAACAGGAAGATGACAGCACGATCAGGCCAGTCGGGTACAACAGGTGTGTAACCGGAAGGAGACCACGTGATGAGAACTACGCGGTCAGATTTAGACTGAGTGGAAAGAATCGCAGTCGGGCGAGTGACACGCAGCCAATCAGAGGGGTCTCTGATGAGCTTGCAAGGGGGTGCAAGCGTTGGCACCCCCTGGCTCATGGAAGAAGATATGGAAAAAAAGAAGTCCTCTCTCTGAGTATATATGTATCTCCACTCATCTTTCACACACTACAGAAACATCAACCCTTTCGAGAATAAAGTGTGAGAGATATATTTTTTTTATAAAGAAGTGCGTTCGTTCATTGAAGTTCGTAAATTATGTTTGATTATATTTCCGTTTGTATTTGTATTACGGCTATACAACAAATCCACCAAATGACAAGTTCTCGTTAATTAACAAAAGGTCTGGTCTTCTAAAAGGGATTGGGGGATCAATTTGTATCTCAAAATTCCATACAATTTTATGCGTCTCGCTCTTTATAATGGTGGTCCAGTTGGTTGGGGTTGTAGAATACACAGACCGCTTCTCTGCAGAGGGGTACGACTCCCCCAACGAGTGTCCTGGATATAATATTAAACAATCTGACGAAGAAGTTCAAGTAAAGCTGGATCTTTGGGGAATGCAGAGTATTCCTTCATTGCTATCGCTGCCAGGTCTGCTATGGGCTAGAATGGTAGCAGCTGATAAGGTCCTATCTATCGGTCAAATGGAACGGTTTGTCATTTGAACTGAGAGCAAGCAAATGACTTATGTTAAACTGAATTGTTTGAAATAGAACTGTTTGATCATTTTAGGGTTTGTAAACAAATGACTGATGTTTAATTGAATTGTTAGTGTTAAATAGAAATAATTGAAAACATTTAACTGTGTGCAAACAAATGATTAATAGTAAATAGAATTATTCGTATAACATAGAAATAAGTAAAACTATTTTACTGTGGGAAAAAATCTCAGGCTCGTTTAGACATGTTATATAGGAAATGTGTTTAGTAATCATGTATTTAATATATGTATAAAAGGATTTAGCATTAAATAACCTACAATAGTTGATATGCCATAAAACAAAAACAAACCAATATTTAGAATGGATTCTACAAGGATCATTAAATAAGTTTCCAGACTTTTTCCGTATGGGCACTTTTATTGATAGTGTAACACTATGTAGGTGGTCCGCCAAGCAGACGATCCCTTTGTCTGTTTTGGCGCGAAACCAAACAAAGGCCTGAGCCCGCGATCTCGACGTGACCGGAAGTGGGCAAGGGAACGCGAGAAGGAGTTCGACAAAGGAACTCGGAGAGGGCAGTTGGCGAAGGGTGACGCGAGTGGCCAATCGACACCGGACAGCAGAGAGACCAGTTGTCATGAGATAGGGTGCAAGAGTCAGTGAGGGAAGAGAAGTCAAGATGAGTCAGCACTCCTCATGTGTTGTAGAATTTTCGCTAGAAATCCACGCTAGCGTTAGTCTACATACGCACATAGGGAATGCAATTTTATATAACTCCTCTTCTCGCACTTTAAGTTTACCCGAGCCTTATTGTTCGTTTGTTCGTTTGTTATTTTTCTCCCGCTCCCTTGATTGTATTTCTTGTAGCCATGAAGAAATGTGCGATGCCCCTATCGGAACCACTAGTTGATCACCGGCCAAGAAGTGAAATGGGTTGAATAAGTTGATGTAACGTGGGGGCCGAGGGGGTATCCTCATATATGGCGCCGTTGACCAGGATAAAAAAAAGAAAACCTGATGAAAAAAATAAGGAAGAATCGAGGGATGGAGGAGTCGAGAAGCGAACGGACGAAGAAGAAAAAAATGCAATAAGGACCCTGGGAGCAGCGAGAAAAGAAAAGAAGAAAGGAAAAAGAAAACGAAATAAACAAAGAGAAAAAAAAGATGGAAAAGAAAGACATCTACAAAGGTAGGAGTACACAGTCAACCACCCCCAGCACTCGAAAATAAGAACAAAATACTTTTCGATTAAGGAAATTTTAAGATGGAGAAAAAAAAAACCAAGTAATCTATTTTGTTTTTTGTTGTTTTTTTTTGTGTGTGTGTGTGTGTGTATGTTTAACCCCTTAACTGCTGATAATTTTTGTTGTATTTTTGTTGGAAGGGAAGAGAAGAATTTATTCCCTTACCCTCTACGTACACTTAGCTTGACTGTTAGTATTCAAAATACTTGTTTGCTTTTGCCTAATAGTTTTCATAGTATTTTTATACTTAAGTGTTAGGACCAGTGGCTTAAAAAAGAAAGTTAGTCCCTTCTGGGAAGTTTTATTGTATTTTTTATGCTAGAGAGATGATGGGTCATTGATTTAAAAAAAAAAGAAAATTTTGCTGTAAGGTTCACTGAAAGAAAAAATTATGGTATTAGTTTTAAAACCACAGAGAAAGGGAAAATGAAACGAAAAATAAGAGAGAGAGAGAGAGAGAAAGAAAGAGAGAGAGATCGCTAAGATAGGATAAAATCGACTGGTCAAAGTAGGATCGTTCCAAGTGCAGAGGGTAGAAGGGGGAGGAAAGCTTCTACCACAAAAAAAAAAAAAAAAAATGGAAAATTAAAAAAAAAATGGAAAATTTTAACGAGGAAAGAGAGGGAAGAACAGATAAAGAAATGATAAAAAGAAAATGTAAAATTGAAAAAAATAGCGGAAAATTTGAACAAAGAAAGAGAAGGAAGAACAGATAAAGTCATGAAAAAAAAAAAAGAGAGAGAATGAAAAGAGAAAGAAAGAGAGATTGCTAAGTAATTTTTGTCACTGCATCCATGCCTGTCTCAGTTTTAAAAAAAGGAGGAAAAGAATAAGTAAACTTTGGATTTTAAGAAGAAAAGAAAGTTTTCGTTTTTCGTTTTTTTTTTTTTTTTTGTCGATTTAAAAAGAAAAACGGTTGGAAGCAAACGCTGTCACCTCCACCATCAACCCAACCCAGACCCCCCCTGGTAGAGGGAAGAAGTCAAGTCAAGTGGACAGGAGAGAAGGAAAGAAGGAAGCAAAGAGAAATGGTGGAAGCGGGCAGAGATCCCAAGAGAAGAGAGACAAAGGTTAGAAGGTGGATGCGTGACAGAGATTCCTTCAGAACAATTTTTTTAATATATTGGCAATTGGAGTTGTTTTACTTTTATTATTTTTTTTGTTGGTGTGTGAATTATTTTTTGTTGTTGTTTAGATAGTGTGGATTTTTTTTGTTATACTTTACCTTGTTTTTAGTTAATTTTTGGGGATTGAGCTTGCCTTGTCATTTGCTTTGTTGTTTATTTGTTTGTTTGTTTTTTTTGTTGTTTGTTTTTCTTTTTTTTTTTCCTTCATGGATTTTCTACTTTTTTTTTACCTTCATGGATTTCCTGTTTTTTTATGCAAGTTTAATTGCTCTTGGCACTTCTTCACTTCGTCTGGTCATGTCCCCCTTGAGGGTTGGTTGCATCGAACGGTATCGAAGGGTTGTAAGTTATACAATTGATGATTTGGGAAAGCGAGAGGCCTGATTGACAAGATTTGATGAATATGGTACTTTGAAGAGACGGTTGACGACGGGGTTGGGAGGACGGTGCCTGGGCGCGGGGTGGTGTCCGGTTGCTCCCCAATGGCTGGTCATAGCTGGACGATCTTGGAGATGGTGTCAATTGCTTTGTTTTTTTATCTTTTGAAAATCCATGGAGATTGCTGGCAGGGTGCTGGAATGGCGAAAAGTTCCTAGCTCAACTGTTATGGGTTGGAATTACGGAGCCAGGGGCCACATATGCTGTGATCCTCATGTGAGCGTTTCTCCCGATGCAACACATAAACAACTGCTAAGATTGATGATGCTCTCAACTGCAGGGAGCCCTCTGGGTATGGAATATTGTTGAGGGTAATATAAAAAAAATGGAGGTGATTTGAAAGTCCTCCAAGGTTCCGGATATGAAGTATTGGTTGGAGTAGGACGCGAAATAGAGGTGTTTAAAAGTCCTCTGAGATAAAATGTAGCAGCAAGGTGGTGAGGGTCGGATATATTTAGGCCCTGAGGGTGTTTAGGTCCTGACATAGCATTTGGCTAACCACAGAGACCATAATGCCCTTGACCCGTAAAGAAAAATGGATAGCAGTCCTTCTCGGCCAATTGGTTGAGAGTGGTCAAAAGCTCTCCTTGAGAGTGATTTCGGGGAGCGGGGGAGCATGCCATCCCAGCACATTGAAGTTGTAATTTTGTGGAGTAACCTCTATTGCGTGTATTATTTTTGAAAGAAGCAAGGAGGGCTCCGTTTGAATCGTGAAAATTATGTCCGTATTGTATGTTTATTTTGTTTTATATATATGTTGTAATTTATTGTGAATAAATGACAAGGGTAAGAGGGGGAGGTGAGTCAGCACTCCTTATGGGTTGTAGAATTTTCGCTAGAAATCCACGTTAGCGTTAGTCTACATATGCACATAGGGAATGCAATGTTACATAACTCCTCTTCTTGCACTCTGAGTTAACCCAAGCCTTATTGTTCGTTTGTTCTTTTTCTTCCGCTCCCTTGAGTGTATTTCTTGTAGCCATGAAGAAATGTGCGATATCCCTATCGGAACCACAAGTTGATCACCGGCCAAGAAGTGAAATGGATAAGAAGTTGATGTGTCGGGGGGCCGAGGAGGTATTGTCACAATAGTTCACACAGGAAACTCTAGTCCCCTTCAAAATAATCTCCGCTGGCTACAAAGCACTTGTACCGTTCCAACAACTTCTGGAAGGTCCCATGAAAGTCCTCTTGTGTGAGCGTATCAATGACCTTCGTCACAGCCTCTTTCATTTCCTCAATTGTCTTATAACAACAGCCTGTGAGCTTAGGGAATAAGCAAAAGCCACAGGGAGCAAGGTCTGGAGTAGAGGGAGGCTGAGGAACTGTCTTGATGCCCATCTTGGTTAAATAGTCTGTGACAAGGATGAAGTTATGGACTGGTGCATTGTCCTGCTGGAAATGCCATTGACCCGATTTAAAGAGTGCTGGCCTTTTCCGACGGAATCTCTTCCTGAACCCCCTTAAAACCTCAACATAGTAACCCTAACCCTAACTCTAACCCTTAGATCAATCAACTCTGGTGTATTGACTTCCTTACTCCTTCCACACCTCTCATCATCCCTCACAGACTCCCTGCCTTCCTTGAATCTCTTATGCCACTCAAAAACTGATGCTCGATTCATGCAAGATGCTCCAAATGTAGTCTGAAGTATTCCATACGTTTCTGTGGCATCATTTTTTCCAAGTTTAAAACAGAATTTTATTGCATATTGTTCTTCTAAACTGTCCTCATGTCCAGATTGGATTTTTGAAATTCACCAGCTGTGACAATCAGGCTTTAGTAGGGTGTATTCCAATTGCTTCTGTAGCTGTTCATTTGAAGCCAAAATCATAAAAAATGGCCAGTCATCTCATAAGATGTATAGCAATAAGATACTGAATTTTCAAGAGTCTACGACAATTTTAAATGCCTGTACAAAAAAGTCTGGAAACTTATTGAAGGGACACGTAATTTATGCATATACCAGTTGATAGTATGCTCAAGTTTTAAACAATTCCATATAGATCAACCTTTCCACCCAGTCGTGTCTAGTCTTGTACTCCTTTTGTGCCAGTTTGCAGCAATTTTTTTTATGGGATGAACCCTTTTATTTCTTTCTCTACATAGCTAACACTTGCTATTCTTTTGTGTATTTTCAATTTTCGCTTCAACATAATTCGTCTTTATGGCGTTGTTTTGTGCTGATTCAAAAAGAAATTCAATTTTTCTCTCGAGGTTTCCTTTTCTTAGTCATTTTGGTCTTATGTTGTCAATGCGATTACTGGCCGCTGTAATTACTCTTTCTTTGCTCTTTTTAAAGAAGTCTTCGTGTTCTTACATTGATGCATCTCTGAAATCCTCAATGCTGAAAAGTCCCTATCTTCCTTCTTTTTTTGATGAATATTATTAGTGTATCTGTCATCTCTTGGATGTAAGGCTTTGTGCATTGACATCGATTTCCTCGTCCTTTGGTCTATTTTTTTTTTAATTCTCCCATTGTTCATTTTAAGAATCATACCAGAAGCACTGTCCAGATGTTTTTAATGAAATTTTTGTAGCGGAGTTTGATTTTGAGAAGTTTTTTCGCCCTTCTCAGGTATTCTTTTCTTATTTTCCTTTCATCTCTGCTTGTTTGATGGTATCCACTTCCGGTATTCCCAAGTATGTGTAATTTTATTTCTTTCCAAGCGTTCTGATTCTTTAAAAATTTTGCAGTTCTATTCCTTCCGTTATTTCTAATTTCCTAAATTTTATTATAATTAAAGCCCAGACTTTTTAGCTCAATTCTATTCCTCTATCCGAGTTGTATATTCCTATTGCTTCTTTTTCCTTTTTTGCAAATAGTTTTATGATGTCTGTATACATAAGGTGATTAATCTTTCCTTGCAATTTTGTAAATGGGCACTTCCTTACAATGTAACTGAATAGTATCATTGCTATTACAAAAAGAGCGAGTCTCCCTGGAAGATGCCTCTCTGGATTTTCACCACTTTTAATAACTTTCTTGTTTTTCATTGCTTCCGTGATTAATTTTATGACTTTATCGGATATCTTCTACATTTTCATACATTCTATTATCCAAGTTTATGGCACTATATCATAGACCATCTTGTTGTCAGTTCATTACATAGCTACATTTTTCAGCCTCGTTTTGGCCACTTTATGGATATGCTTATCTACGTATAGTAGGTCACTTGTTCCGTTTGTTCTCTTGCAGAATCTTTTCTATTCTTCCAGAAAGAGTCCATGGCATACTTTCACATCTCTAACTAATGTTTCCCTACTGTAGTCAGAGAAAGAGACGATCTCCTCTGGTCTCTAGGACTCTACTAAGTATTCTAACTGGTCTAAACATTGCAGTAGACAGGATGATTTCGATTCTCAGTTTTCCAGATTACCCAGTCTTTTCCAGGCGCTTGAGAATTGTTCCAAGTGGACCAACAACTATTGGTATCACGGCTATCCTCATAACCCACAGTTAGGACCTTAGCAACTTCCCAGTTCATCAGATCAGGAACCTCACCATCAGATACAGTTTAGTGTCATGCCCAAGACACTTCTTTTTGAATGAGTGGGAGTCTTACCCCTCTGCTAGGAATACAATACATTTAAGCTCCATCAACCTGATTGGAGTGACCACTGAAGAAAGCCGTGAGTACAACAGCTGAAATGTTGTATCAATATTAACAACCAAGTCACAGACACTTTTTTGAGTACATTAAAGTGCAACAAAAACCGCTGTAAATGCTCAGAAATATACGGAATGTCGTAAATATTTTGTGTCTGAACTTCAATAAACAACTGAGTATGTTTGTACTTATTCTTTGAGATAATTAACTTCTTGACCTGGTAATAGCAAAACATAGAAAGCCAAAGTGTTGATAATCCTGTTTAAGGACTTGTGTTCATTCTAATCTCTTGTAGTCAGTTTAAAGTCCATGAAGTGAGATAATAACTAATTGATGGACATTTGCTCTTTATGTTAAACAATGGACTCATATTTTACTTATTATTTGGTCAATCATGTTGCAACATTTATGCATATATTCTACTTGCTTATATATTGTACGTGTATATTTTATTTTTAAGAAAATAATTACCCATCAATGGGTAAATGAATATCACCCGAACTGATGGCTGAACTATTTAAAAACATAAGTGGGTGATTTATTAAAACCTTTTTTCCACTTGCACGACTATCTTTGTTATTCTTTTTGCATATGATAATGAATCGATGGCAGAAGATAAGCATGTATACATTGAGATAGATAGATAGATAGATAGATAGATAGATAGATAGATAGATAGATAGTTTGCTAGCTAGCAGCATACATACATGCATCATCATCATCATCATCATCATGTCGTGCCTCTAGCACGGATCTCTCTGACACTCTCTCGTCACCCGTCTCTATCGTCCATCGCTCCTGGTATATCCCGTATCGACACAGAGCTATTGTATGTAAGTTCTACCTGGTCGTCCTGCCTTTACTCGTCCATGTAAAGGGGTCCATGGGAGTATGTCGCTTATGAGTTCGTCTCTACTTATTCAACAGTGTCTCGCATGTCTGGTTCATCTAACTTGGATAGATTTCGTGATGGGTAGTAAGTAGCCGTACAGCTGCTGCTTTGTGGGGTGCTGCCTCCAGGACTTGTTCAATATTGCTCACAGTATTATTGTGAATTTGCCTTCTAGCTTTTTCAATCTATATATACCAGTCCGTTGATATATATATATATATATATATATATATAGCGAACAATCACTATGTATGTATGTATGTATGTATGTAAAGATTACCATGACACACGTACATGCATACATACATAGTAATTGTTAGCTAGCAAGATATATAGATATCAACAGACTGATATAGATAGATTTTAAGGGACCAGGATAGATAGATAGATAGATAGATAGATAGATAGATAGAGGGGGAGGTGTCCGTAGTGTAATGGTTATCGTTGCAGGAAATGGACAAGGCGACGCGATTTCAAATCCTGGACAAGACTGATAGCATTTCACATAGCACTAGTACCCTTTGGAAAAGTAAGAATCCAATTATTCTCTCTCCAGCTATGGTTAAATAGTAGGGCAGACTGGGTTCTTCAGCCCTAGTTAGGCAACTAGTCTAGAAGAAGGAAAACTCTGAATTCAGACCTGTTAAAATCCGCTTAAAAATTGACCTTGTGTCATATCCTGCCCGAGTGGAGGGGTTAGGATAGATAGATAGATAGATAGATAGAAACAGACTGCAATAGCTAATTAGCTATTTAGATAAACACAAATTAACAGACAGTATTAAACATGAACTGTTATATATATATATATATATATATATATATATATATATATTTCTTGAATCTGTTAATTTAGTAGGGTGTACCTGTCTGTGTTTTTATGTATGAGTGTTTCTTAATTTGTATGTAAGTGTATGACGCAAATTAGAGTAGAGAGAGAGAGAGAGAGAGAGAGAGAGAGAGAGGGGAAGGGAAAGAGAGAAAAACATAGAAGCCGAAACTATCTAACGACATCAGAAAGATAAAGAATTTCTTAATACTCAGTCATAATCACTTTCTGTTTTACAAAGGTCTGCATTTAGTAAACACACCATGTTGTTTCATTATTCTGTTTCTATTTTCTCTCTCTTTTATTTGGCATCACGGCTGCCAGTTTTATACGGAGCCACACCAAGTCATCCATTGACTCTTGGTGTTATTCCTGGCAAAAACAATTATCATCAGCAAACGGAAAAGTGTATTAAAAAAGACACATGTACATGCGTTCGAAAAGATGGAACAGGAATTGATTTGCACTTCCTAGATGCTGGTTCAAAACTGAGGTATGATAGTTAATTCTTCGATATATTTATGTATTTCAAGTAAGATTAATATGAGCGGTAATATATGTAAAATTGTAAAAACATTGCTAATTTATGTATTTCTTTTCAGTCTGTCGGTCTATCTGTTTCTGACTCTGTCTCTGACTCTGTCTCTTTCTAGCTCTGTTTCTGTCTATATTTCTCTTTTTCTATATACTCACCTCTGACTACCTTTCTGTCTCTCGGAATCTTTCTCTTTCTCGGTTTCTACCCCCCCTCTCTAATATCCTATCCTAGACTACCTCTCTCTCTAAATATATATAAAACACCTCTGCTCTTTTTCTTCCCCACTCTCTTTCTCTCTCTCACACTCTCTTTCTCTCTCTCTCTCTCTCTCTCTCTCTCTCTCACTCTCTGTTGTTTGATCACTATCTTTCTACCTTTCTTTCCTTTCTCTCTCTCTCTCTGTTTTATTAGTGCAGAGAATAAAGTTTTTGATATTGCATCGAAGATGATTTTAAACACATCTATCTATCTATCTATCTATCTATCTATCTATCTATCTATCTATCTATCTATCTATCATATAATTAAGCACGCTTCAAACAATACTTTATTAAAAGATAGCTTTCTTCTAAACCAAAACTTACAGTGTTATTTCTAATAGACAATCACAACATATATTATTTGGAATTATTTATGATCAAATTCTAAAAAACTTAAAAGTTTGTGGCCAAATATGATATAAAAGTGAGTGAAACTATATTGTTCAGCACCGGCGACATTGACTAGAACACCGAGAAAGAGCTCAGGAGAATCGAGAAGTTAATAGAAGCAGAAAGAGAGTTAACATCAAAGATACAAAACGAATGTTAGTTCCTGTCACACGACGTCACCCGATTATATTATATACTAAAACTTTCTCCCGACTTTACAGTAAACCTGGAACTCTTATTCCCCATGTCTCTAAGGGCTTCGAAAAAGTAAATAACAGTTCTGTATTTAAAGAAATGGTTGTAATATTGCTGGTGATCCTATTCCAAAACTGCCCAATCGGCTGGAAGGAAGGCTGTAGAATACACCGACTGCTTCACTGCAGAGGAGTAAGACACACTCGAGACGAGTGTCCTGGATATGACATTGAACAATTTGATGGTGAGGTTCTAGTAATACTGTGCCTCGTCGGCTAGGGCTGTAGAATAAACTGACTGCTTCTCTGCATAAGTGAGGTTCCTGTAATGCCAGAGCTTTAGGGAATGTGGAGTATCTCTTCATTGCCATCGTTCCCAGATCCACCTGCCTCTATCGTCCATCGTTCCCTGGAGGTCTTCCAGACTACATCCGGTATCGGCACAAAACTGTTACGTATAGGTTCTAGCTGGTCGTCCTATCTTTGCTTGTCCATGTGAAGGGGTCCACAGGAGTATATTCCTTATGAGTTCGTCCTTACTTCTCCAGCAGTGTCCCGCATATCTGATTTGTCTAACTGAGATAGTTTTCGTTATGGGTGGTTGGTGGCCGTACAGCTGCTGTTTTATGGGGTGTTGCCTCTAGGACTTGTTCAAAATTGCTCGCAGCATTCTTGTGTAATTGCCATCAAGCCTTTTCTCCATGTTTAATTAGCGTCCATGTAGTGTATCCATATAGCAGTATCGACACGACCGCTGCTTGGAAAAAACTGCCTTTTATTTTATCGGTTAGGTCTAACTTCTATATGACCAATTGCTTATCAATAGCTGTCCATATCTAGGCTAATCGTGTGTTGATGCCATTTTCGGTTGATGAGATACTGCTTCCGAGATAGGTGAAATTGTTAACTAGTTTCAGAAGATTAAATTAAAGTACATGTATTATCTTGTCTGCGTTGACATGGAGGCCCATGCCACCTGCTGTTCGTTCCAGACAAGGCAGCAGGAACTCAGCTGGGGCGAGTGTATTTGCTAGAAGCGATATGTCGTCGGCGTAGTCCGCGCCCGTAATAGTTTGTGCGGAGTATGTTCTGCTTTTTTCCTTTGCTAGCTTGAAACCGTTTTCTTTCACTAAATCTATAGACGTTTTAAGCACATAGTCTAGGCAGATAATAAAGAGGTATGGGGCTAATATGTCTCCTTGTAGCACACCTGTTACAATGTCGAAGTAGTCTGTCTCCATCCGGTAAGCAGACTTTTACTTTCGTGTTTTTATATAGCACCATTATGGCTGCGACAGTTTTATTAGGGAGGCCGTAGGCGATAAGTATTTGCTCCATATTCTCTCTGTGTATGGAGTCAAATGCCTTGGAGAAGTCGACGAATAATATTGTTGTCTCTACGTTTTTTGAATGCACACCAAGAATTCAACGTATTGTCAAAATTTGTGATGTCGTGGATCGATTTCTCTGAAAGTCATTTTAGTTTTTCCTAAGTATTTTCTCCATTTTCGGTTCCATGCGATTGCGTGGTAGAGTATTGTAGATCTTGGCCGTTCTGGATGTAAGGGTTTTAGCTCGGTAGTTCTTGGCTATTCCGAGGTCACCCGTCTTATGGAAAGAGAGGATGCATCGCTTTGTCCATCTGTCTATTGTGCTTTGGTTATATACATTACAGTGTCGGAGCAGTATGTCGTCAAATTCCCTGGTCTTCCATACTTCTGGGGGTATTTCATCAACCTCTGCTGCTTTACTATGAATTGTTTGAAATAGAACTGTTTTGACATTCATCTGAGTTTTAACAAAAAGTATACTTATATTAAACTGAATTGTTAGAAATAGAACTGTTTGTATGTATAAAAACGGATTTGGCATTAAATAACCTACAATGGTTGATATGCCATGAAACCAAACCAAACCAAATCAAATATATTTAATATATATGCAAAAACAGGACTTAGCATTAAATAACCTATAATGGTTGATATGCCATAAACCAAACAAAACATATATATCCGATATATATGTTTAAAGAGGATTTGGCATTAAATAACCTACAATGGTTGATATACCATAAAACCCAACCAAACCAAATCGTATATGTTTGATATATATGTATAAGTATAAAGAGGATTTAGCATTAAGTAAACGACAAAGGTCGATATGCCATTAAACTAAACCAGACCAAATCATATATATCTAATATATATGATTAAAGGGGATTTGGCATTGAATAACCTACAATGGTTCATATGCCATAAAACCCAACACAACCAAATCCTGTATATTTAATATATATGTATAAACAGGACTTAGCATTAAATGACCTAGAAAGGCTGATATGTCAAAATCAAACCAAACTAAACCAAAAAAAAAATCTCTTCCAAAATCAGACAAACATCTTTTCATCTCACGTTCTGTTATGGCTAACATAACATGGAATGATTCTTCTACATTAAATATCAAATTTGCTGTTAAAGCATCTTTTTGTTTCGTGAGACCCCAGCCTAGAGCACGGTTGCATTAATGATTGACTGTGGCTCATGTAGAACGTCTTCCATTTTTTTGAAGGGCGAGGTGCTATAAACGTTGTCACCAGTGTTTAAACAGGAATCACCAGAATTAGGTTAAACAAAACTGGACTATTTTCGGGACTTCTGGTTATAAATTTTAAGTTTTTCTTTCTCCTGGACCAGTTGCTATTCTTAGGCTAGACATCCCAATCTGGCCTGTTCAATTTATATTTCAACAAATTCCCATAACGTCTTCGTCACATTCTCTATCCTCATGTCGTGATGATATCACGACTTCTCTCTCTCTCTCTCTCTCTCTCTCTCTGCTATCGCTCTTTGTCAGTCATTTACATAACACCCAGTATCCGCACTGAGCTGATGAATATAGGTTTTTGCTGATCGCCCACCTCTGGTGTGACCATACGTAGAAGTCCACAGAACAACGTAGCTTATGAGGTTTCATTTGCTTCTTCAGCATTGCCCGGCATATCTTGTTCGTCCTACTTAAATGGTTCGTGAGATGGCAGGTAAGTGGACGTACAGTAGTAGTTTTGTGGGCTGCTGCTTCCAGGATCTGTTCAAAACAACAGGTAGCATCCTTGTGTAGTTTTCCTCTCACTTTTTCTCCGAGCGTTTCGTTATAGTCCAAGTTCGTGCAACCATACAGTAGTAGTGGCACTGCTACAACTAGAAAGAATTCCCGTTTTAATCAATTAGATTAATCATATTATCCATATAATCAATAATCTGTCTATAGCTATTCTTGCCTTTCTTATACGTATATTGACATCGCTTTCAGTAGATGAGGTATCGCTACCGAGGTATGTGAACTGGTTTACTAATTTCATAGGCTTGCCATTTAATTCGAACACAGTATTATCTTGTTTAAAACGCATGAACTCTGTTTTACCTGCGTTCACGAATAAACCATATCCCTTTTGCTGCCTGTGCTACACTACGCTGCAAAGATTCAGCTTGGGCTGGTGTATTTCCGGGAAATACTTGAACATCGGCATAGTCACCACCAGAAATAGTTTTTGCGAGATTTTGTCTGCTCCTCACTTTTTTTAGTGTGAAACTATTTTTTTTCATTAGATCTATTGAACTTAGTAGTATCGTAGGCCTCAAATCTAAAATCCCTGTTGAAAAAAACTCAGGGTCATCTTTGACGTCAGGTAACAGAAATTTTTACCGCTACTGCAAAAGAGCTCTGGTATCGACAATAATATCACCGGTTTGTTCGGTGAGTGGAATTTTCCGATACCAATTCATTTTCGAGCTGAATTAATTCTGCAGACTGTCTCGAAGATAGCTTCTAACTGCTGAGGATACAGGTTGCATTTGTAAGCTCTTCTCACTGGTATAATAATGTATTTCTTTATTACTCATATTTAAAGAGGGGCTTCCTATTTCGACAACACAATTTTCACCACACGCAGACATGGTAGACCATTGTATATGCTGCCTTTTCCTGCTATATAAAGACACTCACTGACAACAATCTTCAGTTTGCGGCGGGCCACCGGGAATTCGTGCCGGGTTCTAACTATGACAAGCGTTCTTTAAAGCATTTTATAAACATTTTATAAATGTTTTGGAGCATAGATTCACGTTGCACTAGACCTTCGGGTCAAGTGAATCGATGACCAGTAAGGTCACCAGGGTTCGTGCCAGGAGATTTAAGAATGAATAGCATAGTTCACATTGCACCTAGTGAACCTATGATCAATAATGACCGGCAGCACACGAGTCTCAACTCGAGTGCGATTTCCCTCTCTCCAACTTTCACTATGAAAAAGACCTTGAGTCAAATCCTGCCTGATGAGAGACTCGGATAAATCAATCTTACCTAAAGGCATGGTTTACCGACCGCCTGGCATTTGTGCCGGGTGGCAACAATAACAAGCGTAGATTCCCATTTCACTAGAAGTCTTGGTCAAGTGAATCTATGACCACTTAACATTACCAGCATAGTTCACATTGCATCTGTTGAACCTATGGTCAGCATTGAGCAGCAGCATACGAGTCTTGACTCGTGTACCAACCCCTCCCAACCCCTCTATAAAAAGATCTTGCCTGGTGGGAGGCGGAGGGAATTCTTTTCCACTGGTACAAGCACACCCGTACCAGACGTCCCTCTTCTCAGCCAATTGCCGACACAGGATCCAACTAATCACAGTCGCCGACTCAACACCAGCCAATGTCAAAATTCGATCAATCATAACCGCATACTCAAAACAAAACTAAAATACGGAAAGCCAAAGAACGGCAGCCTTTTTCAAGGGGAAAATACGAAGATTTCACATAACAGTCCTTTTCAGAATTACAAGTATTCCATCTTTGATCCTTTTTAAGGATTTTTGCAAGTACCACGAGATAATGACGCAGCAATCTGCGTTACGCCACGGACACTCTAAGCGAAGGAACAGTTCACGAACAAACGACACTTCTTGGCCAACCGTCCGGGGTCTCGTCGCTTTACTCCCCCGGTTAACTAGTGACATAGTTAACTGAGGCATCGATCATCCGGCCTCTGCGGTCAAATACGTCCACCTCTCCGATTGTCTCCAAATACCCAACCACGCAGCTACACCTATGACCTGCATGGAGCACCAAGACTCTGTCATGATCATCGAGACTCGCTGTCGCCAAGAACTTTTGACAGCCGAGTCTACTCTTGTTTTGACTGCATTGTTACCAACACTGCTTCAACCTATGCAGCCGAAGCGATACTAAACCCATGCCAACTTTTCGAGTAGGTTTCGCTTTAAAAAAACGACAGTATTTAAACTCTACTTCCTTGCCTCGAACGTCCTTGCCTAGCTCATGTCAACATCAATTTCTTCTAATAGACATATTTATTGGTCCCGCAACAGTTGTACGTAATCTCGACGGATTATAATTGTAGACGATGCACATGTATCCTCTTGCAAGACTCCAGCGACAATGTCAAAAAGTTTTGCCCCTATCAGATGAGTGAATCATTACTTTCTTGTCTTTGTAGATCATCATTATAGTGGTGACAGTTTCTTTTGAGAGACCATATGCTTGAAGTATTTGTTCCATCTTTTTTTTTTGTATGTATGGAATCAAATGTTTTGGAAAAAATCAACAAACAAATATGTTGCTTCGAGATTTTTGCACGTATTCCTTCGATGATTCGACGAATAGTCAGAATCTAAGAGGTTGTGGATCGATTTCTCCGGAAGTAATTTTGATTTTTCCAAAGAATTTTCTTAACTTCCAGTCGGATACAATTGAGAAGCAGGGCATAATAAATCTTAGCAACTCTGGGAGTAAGAGTTATGTGTCTGATTCTGAGGTCACCTTTCTTCAGGAAATGCAAACTTTCGTCAATTTCTTTATCGTAATTTGTTTATAGACGGCGAAGAACGTTGTCATCATATTTCCTTGTGTTACATAATTCGGGAGGTATTTCATTGAAGCCTACTGTTTTTTCTGCTTTTAATCACGTTCAGAAGTGTGTCTATAGAGTGGAACGATAAAATTGTCGCCCTAGAAAAGACGACATGATTCCATTTCCGTTTAATGAAAACCGGTTTTCTTTTTTTGTTACAATTTTAGTATATGTACCAGCTTGGCCAGTTGTGTACAAATCCCAAGAGTGATAGGAGCCTTCTATCATATCTGAAAAGTGACACAATGTTCAACGAGCGAAATCGGAGATGCGCCGCTGTACAACTCATGCTCTCTACCGATCCAAGTCATGACAGCCAGAACTATCGCTGGATTGCCACGAATAACAGGGACGTGCCCATGGGGATGAATCTAGTACCGACTCGGTACTAGATTCCCTGAGAAGACGGTGAGGCGAAACTTTAGGAGGAAAGGCCCGACTCGCGATTTAATTTTTCTAATTGGCTCTACTTTGTATTGAGCACTCTCTGTAATTGTAGCATTGCAGCATTTTACGGGGGGGGTCTTTTTCTTTTGACCAAATGATTGCATATCTCTTCATTTTTTTCAACTGGTGTGACGATTCGAGATATTATTATCTCTAGATCCTGGCGTTTTTTTTTTTCTTTTCTTTTTTCTGGTAACCACCGTGAATGCTGGTAGATAGTAGGTTTATATATATATATATATATATATATATATATATATATATTAGGGCTCCTACATCCACTTTGGGTGGATGATACTTAGATGGCGACCTCAGCAAAACTGATCTGGAGTGCGAAAACAAGCATATCTTGTATCACCTAGCCAACTGAAAGAAATGTGGAACACTGTTTACTACTCTACAATTGTATCATCTTTTTCTTCTTCAGATTCAACTTTTCGTCACCCAGAGGACTTTTCCAGTGGAACCCCTGTAGAGGTTTTGTGGCAGCGGGTAAAAGCGGTGTTTCCGTAAGTAAAATTCTTACTTCTCTACACAAATTTTGCCTACTGGTTTCAGGTCTGACTCCGGCCTAGTCGGCAGGGCTTAGAATACACTGCAGACAGGTAAGAACTTTCCCCAGAAAATAAGGGGTTGTCTTGGTTATAACACTAAAATGGAACTGATGGTGAAGTTCCAGTCCTCGAGATTTGGAGAATGTAGAGTATCCTTTCATTGCCCTTACGCTCTGGTCCACTCTGACTCGAAGTGGTAATACTTATTAAAGCCCCATTTACCAATCAAATAGAATTATTCAATCTTTTACAAGGGATATTTATTATGGGATAGAATTATAATGGTTTGCAATACTTTAAAACATTTAACCGTGTGCAAACAAATGATTAATATTAAAAGGAATGATTGGTGTTAAATAGCAATACTTGAAATCATTAGACTGTGTGCAAATAAGTGAGTAATATTAAAAAGAATAATTAGTGTTAGATGGCAATACATGAAATTATTTGACTGTATGCAAACAAATGATTAAAATCAAAAAGAATTATTTGTGTTTGATAACAGTACTTGAAACCCTTAACTGTGTGCAAACAAAAATGAAACCCGTTTAAGATAATCTTATCAACAAGCAGCGTATTCTAAGCCACACCAATAGGCAACTTCTATTTTGTCGTGTCGTGTTCATTGGAGAGGAAAAAATTCCTGAAAATGAAACGAAACTAATGTTATCTCGACTGTATGTTTCAAATAAGAAAAGGGAGTTTTCGTACCTTATTCTTATATACTCGTACCTTATATACTCGTACCTTATTTCGTGCCTTATTCTTATATACTCGTACCTTATATACTCGTACCTTATTTCGTACCGTATTCTTATATAGATAATTCTTAAAGTTTAACAACTTTTATTGATGTTTAAACCAAATAGGATCGAACAGAGTCAAGAAAAGAAAGTATATGTATATGAAAGGTGATGTATTTTATTTTCCCATTGGATCTGATGAAGACCAGTCAAAAATTATTTTAGAGTCTTTGATTTAATAGAGAAAAAAAAAGAGGCAAAAATAAAAGAAGACTTCAAAAATAAATAAAAAAAGAGGCAAAAAGAAATGACACAAAAAAGAAAACAAAGGGAAAACCGAGACAAAAAGAAGAAAAAAGACACAAATACAAATAACAAAACAAAGAGACAAAAAGAAAACGAAGGAAAAGAAGAGACTAAAAGTCCAAAGGAAGACAAAGAGAAAAAAGAGACAGAAGGAAAAGAAGACTAAAAAAAAAAAAGATATAGAGAAAAAAGAGGCAAAAAGAAAAGAAGACTAATAAAACAAAATGAAAAAAAGACAAAAAGAAAACAAAGAGAAAGAAGAGATTAAGAGTCAAAAGGAAGACAAAGAGATAAAGAGAAAAAAGAGACAGAAGGAAAAGAAGATATAAAAGACATAAAGAAATAGACGCAAAAAGAAAAGAAGACTAATAAAACAAAGTGAAAAAGAGGCGAAAAGAAATAACATTAAAAAAACAAAGAGAAAAGCAAGACAAAAAAAGACAAAGGATACAAATACAAAACAGAAAACATAAAGACAAAAACACAAAAAAAAGACAAAGATACTAAGAGAAAAAAAAACAATAATCAAGAGAAAAAAGGGACAAAGAGATAAAAAAAGAGGCAAAAAGAAAAGAAAACATTCAGACAAATAGAAAAGAAGGCTAAAAGACAAAAACCGATGAAGAGAAAAGAAGACTAAATGACAAAAAGAAGACAAAAAGGACAAGAGAAAGAAAAAGGGAAATTAGGTCAAAGGGACAAAAAGGGATCAAAAAGACAAAGAAAAAAGAAACTAAGAAGACAAAAAAATGCGTAAAAAAAGAAGACAAAGAGAAAAAAACGACGTAAAGAAAAAAAGAGGAACAAAGAAGACAAAAAATGAAAAAGAGACAACGAGAAAAAGGGATAAAGAGACAAACAAATATAAAAAAGACAAAAAGAAAAAAAAAGACAAAAAGAAGAGAAAAACGAGACAGAGAAAAAAAAGACAAAGCGACAAAGAGAAAAAACAAAAATAAAGAGACAAAAAGACAAAAACAAAAAAACATAAAAAAGAGACAAAAAACATAGACAAAAAAACTAAGAGACAAAGACGAAAAACGTAGAGGCGAAAGACAAAAAGAGCAAGAGACAACAATGAAAACAAAGAGACAAAAAGAAAAAAGAAAATAAGAAATAAGAAAACAAAAATAGGAAAAAGTTAAAGACAAAAAACGAAAAAGAAGTCAAGACAAGAAAACAAAAATGAAAACAAAAGACAAGAAAATAAGAATGAAAAGGAAGACAAAAAAAAAACAACAAAGAGACTAAAAAAGCAAAGAGACAAAAGGCAATAGACAAAGAGGCAAAAAAGAGATAAAGAGACAAAGATACAAAAACCAAGACACAGAGAGAAAAACAAAAAAAGAAAAAGAAAAACAGAGAAAACAAAAAAGGAAAAAGAAGACAAAGAGAAAATTGACAAAGAGATAAGAAAATGAAAAAAAAAAGACAAAAAGAAAACAAACAAAAAATATAAAAAGAAGAAAAACAAGACAAAATAAAGACAAAAAAACTAGAGCAAGATCAAGAGAAAAAGGGACAAAGAGACAAAAAAGAACAAAGAAGCAAAAAAGCCCAAAAACAAAACAAAAGAAACAAAAGAAACAAAATGAAGATAAAGAAACAAAAATGAATAAATGAGAAAAGGAGAGAAAAGTGACAAAAAGAGACAAAAAGGGAAGTATGACACAAAAAGTAGACATAAAGACAAAAAAGAAAACAAAAAGCAAAGAGACAAAACGAAGACAAAGAAAAAGAAGAAAAAACATAGAGAATGAAGACAAAAAAATAAAGAGACAAAGACAAAGAAAAAGAGACAAAAAATATAAAAGATGAAAAGATTTAAAAAAGTAGACAAAAAAGACAAAAAAAGTAGACAAAACGATAAAAAAGGCAAAGAGAAAAAAAGGACAAAGAGACAACAAAAACCAAGAAAATCAAAGAAACGAAAAGGAAAACAAAGACACAAAAAACGAAAACCAAAAGAAAAAGAAACAAAAAAAAGACGATTAATAAAGGAGAAAAGACAATAAGGATAAAGACGAAAAGACAAAAAAGAAGTAAAAAAGACAAAAAATTATTTTTTTGTCTTCTTATTTGTCTTTGAGAAAAATGAAAACAAAAAAGATGAAAAATGTAGACAAATAAGAAGACAAAAAAAGGAGGCAAAAATAAACAAAAAAAGATGAAAACAAAAAAGATGGAAAACGAAGACAAAAAAGAAGACAAAGGAGACAAAGAAAAAAGAAGACAAAGAGAAAGTAGAGTCAAAGACAAAAAAGAAGAGACAGAGGAAGGAGAGACTAGGACAAAAAAGAAGACAAAGAGTCAAAGAGAAAAAGTCAAAAACAAAGAGAAAGAAGTTAAAAAGACAGAAGACAAAAAGAAAAAAGAGAAAAGGGAGACAAAGAGACAAAAAAGATTGTTCGAGCAAAAGAGACAAAAATACAAGACAATGAGACCGATCTGAAAACAAAGAGAAAAAAGAGACTAAAAAAAGATCAAAATGATAAAAAAAGATTACAAAATGATAACCAAGGGAAAGAGAGAGATAAAAGATACCAAAAAAAAAAAAAACAAAAAGAAAACGATGAGACAAAGAGACAGAAAAGAAAAAAGAAACAAAAAGAAGACAAAGAAAAAAAGTAAAAAAGAACAAAACAAGCATATGTTAAAAAAAGACAAAAAATAGAAGACCAAAAGAGACAAATATTCAAAAGGAAAGACAAAGAGACAAAAAAGAATACAAAACGACAAAAAGAAAGCAAATAAAAAAGAAGATAAAAACAAAGGGACAAATAGGAGGAAAAAAGAGATAAAAAGAGAAAAGAGAAAAAGTGACAAAAAGAAAATAGAAAGAAAATGCTTGTAAAGACACATGACAAAACGAAAAATTACGTCAAAAAGAAAGAAAAAGGAGCAAAATGATATTATTTTGTGTGAAAGAAAAAGAAGACAAAACATTTTAAGAAGACGACAAAAATAATGAAAGAAATAACTAAAAAAAGATAAATGAAAGACAGTAAGTTAAAACAGGGTAAAAAAAAAGACAAAAATGAAAAAAAAACACTAAAACACAAAAGAAAACAAAAAGGCAAAAAGAAAACAATATGGCAAAAAAGAAGACGAAAGACAAAAAGAAAAAATAGTTTTAAAAAGATAGAAAGATGAATGGAGGTTAAAATTGAAAACAGAAGACAGAAAGATTTTTTAAAAAAAGCACTTTAAAAAAAAGACAAAAAAGAAATAAAAATGGCGAAAAGATAAAAAAAAAACATGACAAAAAACTTTTTAAAAAACCCACAAAAAACACAGAAAAACACAAAGAACACAAAATGCCAAAAAGATGAAAGACAAAAAGAATATAAATAAGAAAGAAAAAAGGAGAGAATAAAATAGGACAAACTGTCAAAAAAGAAGATAATGAGACAAAAAAAAAAAGAATTAAAAAAACTATCTTGAAGAATTATTTTTTATGACGTAAAAGTACATTTATAATTATGATCATAGTTTTTGTTTCTAATTTTTATCCTTTTTCGCAGAAGAAATAGTTACTATTTTGGTGTAATGATTGTGAAGTGTGTTAATATTCTAATCATGTATTTGTTCATTTATTTTATTTTATTTTATTTTATTCATTTTTTCATCATTACATTTTCCATCGGAACAATTTACATTGAAACTAATTATAAGACCTTGAACAATCCGTTTTTCAACTGTTCGAAGATTATTATATTCAAATTACTGTATTTATTTAACAACAAAATGTGACACAAGATCAGATTCTAAGCCAATTTGAATTCAGAGTTTTCCTTCTCCTAGACCGGCTTATCAAGGTAAACAACTCAACCCTCTTTACTGTTTACCTATAGCTAAAAGAAAGAAAAGAGAGATTGATGCTTTTCACAAGGCCAATAGTTCGAAGTGAAACGTAAACAGCTTTGTCCTGGATTTGAACTCGGATCACTTCGTATTTATTCTCTAAAATTGAATTTAAAGATTTACTTTCAGAGGTATCTTTGGAATACTGAACTCCAATATCCATATTAAATTAGACCAGTGTAATAGGTGTATTGTATTTTCTATTAAATGATTTTATCTAAATTTTTTTCATTTTATTATCTATTTCACGGGTTGTTTAAGGAAATATGTGGGTTTATGCCTTTCAGTTGGGCATTAGTGTGAAATCCGGCGTCGGTTCCATTTCGAACCTCCTATTTTAGGTACTGTATTAACAAAGCTAATTTTTTACTTAGACGAAACTGTTACCGAGTTCGAATTTACTCACAAGTATTTTGATATCTTTCTTTCTTTTCTTTTTCTTTTTAGGTTGCTGCTGGTAATACACAAAAATCATTATTTATTTACGGAACTCAGAAAACAGCCATGTTTAGTTTAATGGATGGCTTTGACGTAATTAACTACCGTGGTGATTCTGGGTGAGTAAAGGACTAAACCCAAAGGTGATTTAATTTACTTCAGTTTCAATTCAATTGGCTAGCTTTTGCCCCGATTTATTCATTAGGTTGACTGAATGTTTGATTTTAACGGTACGTCAAACCATCTGGTGTTATTTTATGTCCAAAGTTTTGATAATTAACTACATTGTATGTTTATATTTACATTTGTCATCAAGTCGCTTCCTTAGAGGTTTTTGCCCACGGTTATACAGGGGCCCGACAATATTTTTCGGACACTTTAGTATTCGACTTTCCGAGTACCATAGAGTGGCGAAATAGCATAAACATATAAAGACAATACCTGTAATAAAAATGGAAGAAAATCGATTAGGTAAGGAAAAATATTTAATTTTCATCATTTTTTACAAAACACACGCGACATTATTTTT
Source organism: Sepioteuthis lessoniana (assembly GCA_963585895.1). Taxonomy (NCBI): domain Eukaryota; kingdom Metazoa; phylum Mollusca; class Cephalopoda; order Myopsida; family Loliginidae; genus Sepioteuthis; species Sepioteuthis lessoniana. The sequence goes on along the minus strand of OY757934.1, from coordinate 49,564,242 downwards.
CGGACATCGTTGAAAAATTGTTAATAGTCTGTAATATCATCTTTCTTCTCAATAACTTTTATCAATTTCTCTTCATAATTATCAAACATATGCACAATAACATCTCTACGTGTTTCTATTAGTTGTTTTTTGGCTCCTAGTATTCGTTCCCATAGTTGAGCCTCTTTCGTTATTTCAGGTCCATCATAGACAAGCTGCGCAAGCATTTCCCAAACATTTTCTATTAAATTTAGATCTAGGCTTCTTGCAGGCCATTCCAAAGTAGTCATATTCACTTTAGCCATCCATTCTTTCATGTGTTTTTACACATGGATGCTACAATTGCCTTGCTGTAGAATGAAATTATTCCCCATCTCTCTTCTTATCTTTGGTAGGGCTTTCTCGTCCAGCAACTGTTTGTAGCTTTCGCTATTCTGTCGTCCTTTCAGCCACTCCAACCATATATTTCCATTAGCAAAGATCATATCCCAAACCATAACTCCTCCTCCTCCCATCAGTCGTTTGTTCAGTACAACAGGCTCACCCCTTCTCGACCAAGTACACCATCCATCGGGCCCATCAAATTTGAAACGCTTCTCATCAGTAAATATAACCTTCTTAAAGTCAACATGCTTTGTTAACCACCTTTTAGCACACTCCAGTCTTGCTCCCTTGTGTTTCTTTGTTAGTGTAATTTTTTTCTTAGCCTTTGCATACTTCAAACCAATCCTATGCAGCGTTCTTTGTACTGTTCGGACGTTTACATCCAATTTACATTTCTCTTTCACTTTTCTTGCTGTAACTTTTTCTCCAGATGTCAAAAGCCGTGTCACAGTCCTCTTCATCCTCCTTTCAGTCCTCTTGCCAACTGATCTTTTCCGCCCTCTCTTTTTTTTCCGCTCGGAGTTTGTCTTCAGCATGTATTCGACCGTTGATTTCGACAGCTTCAAATCCATGGCGATCCTTCTGATGCTGAGGCCATCTTCCCGCTTCTTCCGTGCCAAACAAACGACTTCTTTTGAATGCATTTTACCCCATTAAACTTAATTGTTTTGCCAAGAAATGTCAGGACTATTTATGCTGTTAGATTGTCCTATGTTAACATAGTAGTAGGGGTGCCAGTGCCCCAGAACAGTGTATAAGCAGAAAATTTGCATACAGCAACATATACATGAACATAGCTCTTAATAAAATATGATTTTTTGTCATGTCCGAAAAATAGTGTCGCGCAAGTTTCCGCAAAAATCACAAAAAACTAAAATTATCAAAGCCAAACTAAAAAAAAATGATTACACTAATAGTGGATTTTCACTCCTCAACTACGTACTTACAATCTCAAAAGTTTTTGGTACTAGTGACCACCTTGAAGTACTTTTTTCAAAGTGTCCGAAAAATATTGTCGGGCCCCTGTATGATATCAAATATTCCTTATATAAATTATTGGCAAACAGATTTACTTGTGCCATAGATAGGACCCTAACATGCACATACACAAACATACACATATCTATATCTTGAGTACTTATCTAAATGAAGTTTCATCAAATGACTGTGATCAATCGATTAATTTATTAATCGATTAATTTCTTTGCACACAGCCCTTTTGAATACGAATAATATAAAAAACAGATTTCACACATGGATAGGACCCTAACAGGCGTCTATAACAACTTGTTCATATGCATTTATAGGATATGAATGATTTCTTTCTAATACAAGTGTTTTTTACATTGTTAAAGTCCATGTATGTGGTTTATTATTCCCTTTCTTTTATTTATTTTATTATTCCCTTTCTTTTATTTTTACTGTGCCAGAATGACAACGTCCACTCACTATATAGCAAGTTCTTTTTTCTTGTTAATTAACTCTAAGTTTACTCTTCTGAATGGGATTAATACTAAGTCTGGTCTTTTGGTCGGGATTAATACTAGGTCTAGTCTTCTGATTAGGATCAATACTTGGTCTGCTATTCTGAGTGGGTTAAGAATAGATCTGGTCTTTTGGCTGGGATTAATACAAGGTCTGCTCTTCTGGTTGGGATTAATACTTGGTCTGGTAGTCTGACTGGTATCAATACTAGATGTGGTCTTCTGGCTGGGATTAATACTTGGTCTGGTCTTTTGGTTGTTATTAATACTAGGTCTGGTCTTCTGGCAGGGATCAATACTGGGTATGTTCTTCTGGTTGGAATGAATACTTGGTCTGGTATTCTGACTGAGTCAGTACTAGGTCTGGTCTTCTGACTGGTTTTAATACTCGGTCTCGTCTTTTGGTTGGGATAGTAAATGATCTGGTCTTTTGTTTGTGATTAATACAAGGTCTGGTATTTTTGCCGGTATGAAATAAATCATTTGTACCTCACAATCTGAAAGATTTTTTTGTCTCATTTTTTAGGATGGCTTCTGGTTTGCGCCTATTCTATTATTATTATTATTATTATTATTATTATTATTATTATTATTATTATTTACTCATCAGAGTTTTTCACATCAGCGTTAACTAATGGTCTTTCACAGGGGTATTAGTGACAACAAATCCCCTCAAGTCTCCAGGGACTCTTCTCAGTATTCTGAATAATACTGTAGTTTGGATGGTCTCCATTCGTCCGCCAACCTCCTAGTCCTCCAGTTCCTTTAATAATCCTTTAGTTATTGTACCAAAAGCACCAATCACAATTGGTATAATTGTCTCCTTCAAATTCCATATTTTTTCAATTCCCTAGCAAGGTCGAGGTGCTTATCCTTCTTATCACTTTGTTTCACTTTTATTCTATGATCAGCAGGGCAAAAAAATTCTATATTTGGCAAATTCTCTTTTTTTTCTTGTTGATTATTATAAGGTCTGGTCTTCAGGCTGAGATTAGGGGATCCGTCTGTATGTCAAAGTCCCATCGGAGTTTACGTGTGTCATTTCCTAGGACAGATGCTGGGTTGTGCATATACCATTTGTTCTTATGGTCAAATTTAGATTTCTTGTACATCTCCCAGTGGATCACCTTGCCGACCCAGTCGTGTCTAGTCTTACACTCCTTCTGTGCTAATTTGCTGCATTCGCTCATTATATGATTGATGGTTTAATTTCTCTCACAGCATAGCCTACATTTGCTATTTTGTTGCGTCTAATCTATTCTCGATTTGATATAATCGGTTCTTACGGCGTTGTTTTGTGCTGCTATTAGAAGATATTCTGTTTCTCTCTTAAAGTTTCTTTTTCTTAGCCAGGTCCAGGTTTTCTCGTATAAGATGTTGTTTATTAGTCATTTAAAACGTCCATAGAGTTGTTTTCCTCCCCATTTTTGTTTCCTCGTTATTATCATTCTGTTTTCCATCGAGTTGTCAGTATCGTTTCTGATGGCTGTAATCAGTCCTCCTTCGTGTTTTTATGTAGTCTTTGAGTCATTGTATGAATGCGTCAACGCTGTCTTCAATGTTGGCAAGTCTTCTTCCTCCCTCTTTTCTTGATACATATAGTATGTCAACGTCGTCTCTTGGATGTAATGCATCATGTATCGTCATTAGTTTTCTTGTTCTTTAGTTCATTTGTTTAAGTTCATCTCTGGTCCACTTCAGAAAGGGTCCCGAATATCTAATGAGGAGTATACCCTAGGTATTTATTCCTTTAATAAGGTTTCGGCTTGAGAGTTTTGTCTCAAGTAGTTTTCGAGTTCTCCTATTATTATTTAAAAAAAAAAAATTTTTCACTTCTCTAGAGTTTTTCAGACCAATCTAAGCTGATTGTATTTCACTGGAGTTTGAGTGTCAACAAGTCTCCTCAAGCCCACAGTACTCTCCTGACTATTCAAGCGGGTCATATCAAACTTGGATCAGGATGGTCGCAACTCTTCCTCCGATTTCCAATTCCTCCAAACTTTTTTCCCAAATAATAATAATAATAATAATAATAATAAATGGTGCGCTTGATACAGTCACCAAAAGAATGGTACGGGGACTGGACTGGAAAACTTGGAAATATGAGGGCAAGTGGAAACCATCCAAACTCCAATATTATTAAACTCTGCCTGAAAACTGGGAAAAGTCCGGGAGACTTGAGGAAACTTACTGTCACACAAACTCCGGTGAGAAACCATCAGTTAACGTTGGTATGAAAAACTTCAAAGAATAAAATTTGTTGCAGTTTTCCCTGGAATTAAACTTAAGCTTTTAGTTTCGAAGCATTCTTCGTATTACAGAATGCCAACATTCATATTATATTAGACCTGAGTAATATATAACTTATACCATCCCCTAAATTATTTTATCTAAATCTAAATGTCACCCATTTTTATTATCTAGCACTTCACGGATTTTTTTACAATGTAACAAAACATCGGAACCCAAGATTCTTTTTTTCTCATATAGTGGACTGTCAGTGGTGAGTTACGCTAACTTTATTTATCTATTTTTCTTTTCCATCAGAAGTTACATATTATATGGCAAAACTTTTAATGTTGCTGTGTTGTCGGCGGGAATTAGATTACGTCGACCAATTTTCATCTACTTTTATCGCACCCCTACTGGCAATAAACAACACTTATAGTGAGTTCAATCCTTGATTAGTTTGGTTTAGTTTTATGGCATATAAACCATTGTAGATTATTTAATGCCAAATTCTCTTTATACATATATAGTAAATATAAAGGATTTGGTTTCGTATGGTTTAATGGCATATCAATCATTGTTTGTTATTTAATGCCAAATCCTCTTTATACATATATAGTAAATATATAGGATTTGGTTTCGTATGATTTTATGGCATATCAACCCTTATAGGTTATTTAATGCCAAATCCTCTTTATACATATATAGTATATATAGGATTTGATTTGGTTGGGTTTTATGGCATATCAACCCTTATAGGTTATTTAATGCCAAATCCCCTCTCTCTCTCTCTCTCTCTCTCTCTCTCTCTCTCTCTCTCTCTTTATATATATATATACTTTGTAAAAACATTTTGTTGATGACATTTTAAACAAAGCTGAAATTTTTTTGCACATAGTTAAATGGTTTCAAGTATTGCAATATATTACTAATTGTTCTATTCAACATTACTCATTCTTTTGTATACAGTTAAATGGTTCCAATTATTGTTATGTATCACGAACAATTCAATTAAAAATCAGTCATTTGTTTGAAGACAGTTGAATAATCAAACTGTTTTATTTAAAACTATTCAGTTTAGCATAAGTCATTTTTTGCACTCAGTTTAAATATCAAACAGCTCTATTTGACCCACAGATATAAGCCCATCTGGTGCTACCACTCTGGACCGGAGTGAACCCGGAAGCGATTAAAATAAAAGAGGATTCCACATTCCCCAAAACTCCAGCATTACTGGAGCCTCACCATCAAATTGTTTAGTGTTATATCAAGGGCGCTCGATGTGGGGAGGGTCTTACTCCTCTGCAGAGAAGGAGTTGGTGTATTCTACAGCGCCAGCCGATTAGATTTGTGTTTTATGGCATTCTAACGCTTACGGTTATTGAATACAAAATCCTGTTTATATATATATATATATATATATATATATATATATATATATATATATATGTATGTATGATTTGTAAGTGAATCGTTTGTAGCTTATTTTTGAACGAACCAGAGCTCATTTATTTGCTCTTACTTAAATAGTTTTACGTATTGATATCAAATACTAACAATTTACTCCAAAATTAATCATTTTTGCTCACAGTTAAATGGTTTCAAATATTGTAAATGTTTGCATACATCTATTTGACCCATAGATGGGACCTTAAAATGTACTAACAATCCGGTACAGAATGGACCTAGGAGTAATAGCAACGAAGGAGTACTCCACATTCCCCAAAGCTCCAGGACTGAAGTCTCATTATTGGATGGTTTAATGTCATATCCAGAACAGTCATTAAGGTTGTCTCATCCCTCGGCAGAGGTACAGTCAGTGAATTCTACAGCAACAGCTGACGTGGTGGTAATATATCCAGATATTTCACATACCAATGATGATTGAGAGAATATCAGCAAAAAATAGCGGTATATCTCGAAATCTGGGAGCTCGATGGGTTTGATGCTATAAGAAGCCTCCTCACCAGAACGTTTTTAATTCATGAAAGAAGTTGATATTTTCTTCAGCTTCAACTAACAGTGCTGATGATGGGTACTTTTCATTCACCAAAGTTCAAAGTTGGAGCCAAGCCATCAGATGCTGTTTTAGGACCTTACTCAGGACATTAAATGGTTTCAAGTATTACAATCAAACACTAATAATTCTAGTCAACATTATTCATTCGTTTGCACACAGTTGAATGGTTTTAAGTATATTTATCTCATAGAAATTATTCAATTTAACATGAATCCTTTTGGGGAATTCTAACCCCTTGGCAGAAAGGCAGTCAGCATATCCTGCACCGTTAGCCACCGACTGGGTGATATTAGTTAATGAAACCATGTAACTGTGTGCAAACAAACGAATGTTGATTATTCGAATTATTAATTATTGATTGGAATATTTGAAACCATTTAACTGTATACAAATTATACATATTACTCATAGTTACGTAAAGTGCCATTAGTTAGAAAAGATTATGTATAGTTACTTGATGTATAACTCTGCAGCGGGTGTCCTTGGGGTGCAATGGTTAAAGCGATGGACTGCGGAATCGTAGTAAATGGGTTCCTACTCCAGTCGCACTATTACGTTCACTTTCGGGCAAATACCCTTGGGAAAGGTATGAATCCCCTTATTCTTCTAGCTTTGGGTAAGATAGTACCACTACTGTTCTTCAAGAAGGAGGACTTTGCCATTAAATAACCTCAAAGGTTGATATGCCATTAAACAAAGAAACCAAACCATAATTTGGCAGATTATTATTTGCCTTGTAGACGAGACTTAAAATATGCCGTCAGTATTTTCTGCAGAAAGGTAATTCCCCCTCAAAATCAAACGGGGGACATCTCCACTCTAGACGGAACCCCTCTTAAACTAGTAGATAAATTCACTTACCTAGGAAGCAGCGTCGAATCAACCGAAAAGAACATCGACACGAGGTTAACGAAAGCATGGACAGCTATCAATAGGCTATCGGTTATATGGAAATCAGACCTAACCGATAAAATGAAACGCAGTTTCTTCCAGGCAGTGGTCGCATCGATACTGCTATATGGAGGCACAACATGGACGCTAACAAAACGGCTGGAGAAGAAGCTAGACGGCAATTACACAAGAATGCTGCGAGCAATCTTGAACAAGTCCTGGCGGCAACACCCCACAAGACACCAACTGTACGGCCACCTGCATCCTATCACGAAAACTATTCAAGTTAGACGAACCAGACATGCAGGACACTGCTGGAGGAGTAGGGACGAACTCATAAGTGATATACTCTTATGGACCCCCACACATGACCGTGCAAAAGCAGGACGACCAGCACGAACATACATTCAGCAACTATGTGTGGATACCGGATGTTGTCCAGAAGACCTGCCTGAGGCGATGAACGATAGGGGAAAGTGACGAGAGAGGGTCAGGGATATCCGTGCTACCAGCACAACATGATGATGAGGACATCCGGTGGTGAGATTCCTCTTCTGAAGCTCAAGTAAGTTAGAAGAACTCCACCATGTCTACTCTGATCCGGTTCGGTAGTACCTGTTATGCTCCCATCAATGGATCAAATAGATTTGTTTGAAAATTATTAATATTGTATAGGAATACTTTAGTAAAGCCATATTGTAACCATATAGGGTCAGAGATCAGTCGGAAAAATTTTATCAACCAGAGGAAAAAGAAACCGATTTGAATTTTGGAAGAATAGAGTAATAAATTTCAAACGTGTAATAGAAGAATGGATTAATGAAATGAAGTGTAGATAAAAATTATGTTATTTTAATGAGAAGGAATTTGACGAAAACGAATTGTTATTGTTTAAATTAAAGCGGTCAGAAGATAGGTAAATTGTTTTGACATGCCACTGCGTTCTGGGCGGTTTGAAGAGAAAAAAGTGAACCCAGATCAAAAGCCCTAACAGTCAACTATCAAAAGTGACTGATCTAAAATTAAATAACCTATTTCATGAATTTACCATGGAATTTATTTTTTTCAAATCATCGCGATTTAATACACGTCCGCGGAAATTATTGAAATCCAAATTAGGAGAAAATTGATTTTTTTTTTTTTGGTTCGCTCTCCCTTACCCCTGAAATGATATACATATATATAAAGCAAAGGATTTCCTCACTGAATAGACTAGCAAGAGACAGAGAAAAGAGCAGCATGTGAGTCTGTGAGTAATTTTCCCCAAGCTCTGAGTCTTTGAACATGTACCAGGTTTCCATGAGTGTACAAAGCAAAGAAAGCAGCCCATAATACAATGCTGTGAAAAAAGCAAAGAAGCTTAACGTAATAATCACTTTGTGATGAAGTACCAAGGATTGAGGAAAGCAAACATAACCGTGATTTAAGATTGCCTTGCCCAAAATAGCGAGAACAGAAAAGCCTAAACCTAATACGAGGAATTAACAAACTGTTATTTCGCGAACTGGTTTCTGACAAAAACTTACCACCTCGCGGAGGAGGGAATATATTTATATTTTTCAAAAGGCATTTTGTTTATATTAAATACTGTTATTTTTGTAACTGGTGTTTTCTTCTCTGTTTCTTGGCGTCGTTTTATTTATTTGTTAATTGTGAGGTTTCATTCATTTACTTGCCGACCGGAGACTCCGACTAACGAGTGATCTGTTGTCTGAATCTAAAAAAAACAAAAAAACAACGTGAGCAGATGACGACTCGATCGTGTCATCCGAAGATATATCCAACCATCGGAAGGATCAATGGATTGGAAGCGGAATCACCCCCGTGTTTGGCGAGAACGGCTGTACTGTCATAATATAACTGTGCAAAAGAATGATTATCAAATGATAATAGTCATTTAACCTATATAATTATGTATACATTATTAGTGTTAGATAAAAATAATTGAAACCACACAACTAAGCGCAAATAGTTTATATGAGAAAGACATACTTGTTATCCGAAGACTGTGTTTAAAAAATTACTGAAGACAAATATCAAAGTAAGTAAAGTTGGTGACCGTAGTCGAGGGCGACCAGATAGCTCCCTTTTCAATAGATACTACACCGAGGTGTAGGGTAGGGCGCTACTCCGTTCCCTGGATTGCTCCATTTTACTCTTGATTCGTATCTTATATTGCTGAGTGTTAAGCAAGGGTGTATCAAGCACCATTTTTAAAGTCTTTGGTATGACGCGACCTGTGATTGAACCTAAGTCTCCCAGACCATTTGCGAACACGCTACCCACCACCCAATTCTAAAAAATGCAGTGAGACATTGTAAATATTGTTATAATCAAGCATTTATAAATGAATAAAATAGCCCTTTAGGAGTTGATATGCTGTTCAGCAATAAATCAGACAAAACCTTAAACATCATCATCATCATTATCATGTCGTGCCGCCCGCACGGATATCCCTGACCCTCTCTCGCCACTTCTCCCTATCGTTCATTTCCTCCGGCAGGTCTTCTGGACTACATCCCGTATCTTCACATAGCTGCTGTATGTATGTCCGAGCTGGTCGTCCTGCTTTTGCTCGGCCATAAGTGGGGGTCCATAGGAGTACATCACTTAGGAGCTCGTCTCTGCTCCTCCAGCAGTGTCCTGCGTGCCTGTTTCGTCTAACTTGGATAATTTTCGTGATGGGAGGCAGGTGGCCGTATAGTTGGTGCTTTGTTGGGTGTTGCCGCCAGGACTTGTTCAATATTGCTCGCAACATCCTTGTGTAGTTGCCGTCTAGCTTCTTTTGGAGCCGTTTTGTTAGCGTCCAGGTGGTGCATCAATACAGCAGTATCGGCACGACCGCTGACTGGAAGAAACTGCGTTTCATTTTATCGGTCAGGTCTGATTTCCATGTGACCGATAGCTTATCGATAGCTGTTCATGCCTTTGTTAGCCGCGTGTCGATGTCTTTTTCAGTTGATGAGATACTGCTTCCTAGGTACTTCTATCATCAATCTTTTTATATAGCATTAAGAAAGTATACAAATAATACGAGGCTGTTAAAACTTATCGAGAAAACTGTGCTTGTAATGAGGCATCCAAACAATATATGAGGAAGTCCCTGTTGGATAGTGGCTAACGTACTGCATTGCAATATTGTAGTCTATTCGCACTATTACATTCAATTTTGAACTAATACACTTAGAAAAGTTATGAACTCCCTTATCCCCACCCCCCAGCAACTGTTCGTCTACAAGGATAGCTTTGGCATTTAATAACCCTCGAAGGTTGATATGCCATTAAGCAAAGAAACCAAAAAAATGTAGATTGGGCTTGGAGGATTAAATGCTATTTTGTGATGATGATTATATATTCTTTGTCTGTAACTAAAACTACGTTACCACTGACATCAAGATTTCCTTTGTTATTGATGTTATATTCTCAGTGATTAATTAATATCTATTATCTAATCTTAATGGGAGGGAATGGACACGGCGACACGAGTTCAAATCCTGGACGAGACTGATTGCATTTCACATAGCACTAATACCCTTGGGAAAGGTATGAATCCAATTATTATCCCTCCAGCTATGGGTAAATAGTAGGACAGACTAGATTCTTCAGCCTTGGCGGGGCAACTAGTCTAGGAGAAGGAAAACTCTGAAATCAAACCTGTTAAACTCCGCTTAAAAAATTGACCTAGTGCCATATCCTGCCCGAGCGGAGGGGTTGGGTAAATATGATTATCTAATCTTAATTAGACTCTTATTCCTAAATGACGTCTCTATTTAAGTCTAACTGAGTTAAATTTGCGTCAGAACAACCAAATGTTATCGAAGGATTTATTGGGTCTCCAACCGGACGAAATTTGACACATTCGACATATTCGAGACTCATTCTTGTTCTCCACAGAAATCCCCCTTTTGGGCCGCCCCAGGTGCCATGCGATAAACTCTGCCAAGTAGGGGTAAAGCTCCCTGGTATTAGACGATCAATTTGGTAATACCCACTATGTGCGAACACCAGGTATCTCCAAGAATTAGGAGGGTGTGAGATATTTATTCAACTTCTCATCAAATCAGATTTGAAATGGAGTCATTTTATAGTGGGAGCGGGGAGCTTGCATGACTCATGAATCATGCGTAACCATCTCAAAACTGCTTAATCTTCTCAGTATTTTCCATTTTGAGGCGCCTCAAGCTCCAAGCTATACATTTAGCCCTGCCAAGTTTATATTGCCTGGGGAGACGCCCCACCCTGGGACCAGGTGATCCACACAATAACATATACCTGGTACAAACGACAGGTAGCCCCCAAAAAACAGAAAGGAGCAATATACATATGTAAACAGGATTTAGCATTAAATAACCCATGAAACACGAACAAATTAAACCAATTATTCCGATTTATATAAGTTAGACCTGACCGATAAAATGAAGCTCAGTTTCTTCCAAGCAGCGATCGTGTCGACACTGCTATATGGATGCACCACATGGACGCTAACTAAATGGATGAAGAAAAAGCTCGACGGCAATTACACAGGAATGCTGCGAGCGATATTAAACAAGTTCTGGAGACAGCACTGCACAAAGCAGCAGCTGTACGGCCACCTACCACCCATCATGAAAACTATTAAAATGAGACGAACTAGACACGCGGGACACTGCTGGAAAAATAGGGACGAGCTCATGAGAGATGTACTTCTGTGGACCCCTTCACATAGATGAGAAAAGACAGGACGACCAGCTCGAACCTACATACGGCAGCTCTGTGCCGATACGGGATGTAGCCCTGAGGATCTGCCGAAAGCAACGGGCGTTAAGGAGGTGTGGCGAGAGAGGGTCAGGAACATCCGTGCTGATAATACCCCATGATGAGGATGATGATGATGATCATCATCCAAGGGTTTCAAATAACAAATTGTAATGATAATCATTAGTAAACAATTATAGCTTTTAGTCACTATCCTTAATTGAAATAATTTGAATAAAATTATATGGTATCAAGTATTCCTATCGAATACAAAGGATTTTCAAATAGATCTATTTGACCCATAGATTAGACCCTAACAAATATTACCAATTCCGATCAGTGTGGTCAGGCTAGCAATGTTTTTGAATTGCTCTTTTTTTTTTTTTTTTTTTTTTGAATCATTTGTTTCCGCATTTATTAAGCATTCCTATCTCATACAAAAATTTTTTTACACATTTGTATGATTTCAAGTATTCTTATCTAATTCAAATAATGTGCACATAATTGTATGGTTTCAAGTATTCCAATTTAATACAAATAAATTATGCTTAATTATATAGTTTCAAGTAAGTATTCCTATTAATTAATCATCATTTGTTTGTGTAGTTATATAGTTTTAAGTATTCCAATATAATTTATATTATTATATCATATATAGTTTTAAGTATTCCAATTTAATTTATATTATTATATTATATATAGTTTTAAGTATTCCAATTTAATTTATATTATTATATTATATATAGTTTTAAGTATTCCAATATAATTTATATTATTATATTATATATAGTTTTAAGTATTCCAATTTAATTTATTCCAAATGCAAGCCATTATTTGGTTTTAAGCAACAAATAATTATGATAATAATCCTTTGTATATAATTATATATTTAATGAACTGTTCTTAACACAAGCAATTTGTTGCCCAATCAGCTGGGACTGTAGAATACACTGACTGCACCTCTGCAGAGGGGTGAGATCCCCCGCTAACGAGTGTCCTGGATATGACACTAAACAATCTGATGATGAGGTTCCAGCAATGCTGGAGCTTTGGGGAATGTGGAGTACCCCTTTATTGCCATTGCTCCCAGGTCCACTTTGGCCCGGCATAGTAGCACCTGATAGGGCCCTATCTATGGGTTGAATAGAACTAACAGCATACTAATGCTAAACTGAATTGTTTGAATAAGCTGGATAGCTTGAAATAAATGCTTTTGACAATTAAACTGTACTTGCATTTAAACTGCAAACTTATGCTTAACTGAATTATTTCAAATAGAACTGTTTTTCGACATTGAAACTGCATTTACACTTAACTGAATTGTTACATATAACTGCTTGAATAGTTGAAATAGAAATGTTTTTGACCTTTAAACTGTGTACTTATTCTAAACTGAATTGTTTTAAAAAGAACAGATTATTTACATAAAAATGGATTTGGTGTTAAATAACCTACAAAGGCTGATATGCCATAAAACCCAACAAACAAACCAACCAACAAGCAATTTGCATACACTTATGTGGTTTAAAGTATTCCTATTCGATACTAATGTTCAAACGGATCTATTTTACCCATTAACACAAACTTTACCACTTAATTCCTTTGTATTTTTTATCTGTTATATTTTTTATCTTTTCCCTGATTTTTGTACGTTTTCTCTGCTCATATAGTTTGCTGTATACAACGGACCCTGCACTCCATCAGGAGGAAGTTCGCTTTCAAACGGAAGTGTGATACTGATTACGTAAGTTGAAATTAAGATACACATTTTTATTTAATACTTATTCATTAACAAGTGCGAGTCGAGAGTTTCGCTGTATTTGTGTACGTTCTAATTTGCGGCGCACCAAATTGGACTGTGAGATATTCATCAGCATCTCCTCCCCGCTGCCAAGTGGGATATCCTTTTATTCTCCGCCATAATCAATCGAGATAATTTTCAAAATAGATTTTGTTCCTTCAAATCAAATACTGTGTTCACCTCTCATGGAATTGCCTCGGGTTGATTTTATCTATCCTCACTTAGTAGCATAGTAAATATAAATTATTGTATATTGATTTACTGATGATCTGATGAACTCCAAGAATCCGATGAGCTCTGAACTTCTAACAACCTCCACCAACGTGCTGTCGAAAGTCGAAAAGAAAACAGAAAAAGTACTCCGAAGATTGCTTGATACCAATAATACCATTGTCTACAAAATAAAATATGCAACTATATAGTGATGTAGTTTAGGTCAAAATAAATATTTAAAAATGATATTAGTATTAAGTATTATATAGTTTGTTTTCGTATATTTTTGACTTACTTATTACAATGGCAACAACAGAATTTATATGTAAGAAAATTACAAATGTTTTTTTTTTTTTGTTTTATTTGCTCCTTTTGCTTTGTTTTTGTTTTTATTTTATGCTTTTATTTTTTTGTTTTTTCGTTTGTTCGTTTTTGTTCATTTGTTTTTGTCTTGTTTTTTGTTTTTGTTTTTGTTTTTGTTTTTGTTGTTCCATTTTTGTTCCGAGGAATTTCCATGGTTCCTACTAGTACTACAGATGAACTGACATGGATTTACTTCTCTATTTACATGTCACCACAATCCAACTGATTAATAAACAAGGTTGAAACTGTTTATCTAAAGGCAAGCAAATATATACCGTATTTGACAGCTTATAAGACACACTTTCACCCCACCAAAATATCTCAGAAAACCACTCAGCGTCTTATAAGGTCAGGTGTAAGCTTTGAGTTACTGGCCCGAGGAGTTTCTGTGTCGTAGTGTCCTTTAAATTGAACGAGTAACATCTTTGCATATTTTATCAAAGTGACATTCACTTCTGCACTAATAATGGCAACTTATTTCTAACAATAGTTAACAGATGTACTTACCTATAATTCAAATAAAGTAACATTAGTCAAGAGGGAAATTTATTGACGACGCCCAACCATATATGCATGTATTTACCTAACCCATCTGCCACTGGTAGGATGTGAGACAAGGTCAATTTTTAAGCGGAGTATAAAAAGTTTGAACGCAGAGTTTTCCTTCTCCTAGAACGGTTAAAAAGCAGTCTGACCACCTATGTACCCATAACTGGAGGGAAAATAGTTGGGTTCATATATTTCCCAAGGTTATTAGTACTAACTGAAATGCAAACAGTCTCGTCCAGGTTTTGAACTCGAGTCGCTGTGTCCATTTCTTACAATGATAAACATTATATTTCGACCACCGGTACTTAACCAAAACAAACCTATTAAAATGTTTAAATATAAAATATTGAGATCTAATAAGGATCTGAATACATAGGAAACTTTAAAACTGACCTGATAGTGGGGTGTTATTTGTCGCTGCCTCCCACCAGACACGACTTGACACAAGGTCAAAAGCCCGAAAGTCGATTAAAGTAGGGATGAAGGGGAGGGGAGGTCGGGAACGAGCCGAGACTCGAATCCAGCTGGTCTATGCTGTTCATCGGCTCACTTGGTGCAATGTGAGCCTGATGAGGCAAGTAGTTTCACGAACCCAAATGTGGGTCCGGACACGTATGCCAGTTTACGGCTTAAACTAGACGTGAGGTCTAGTGCCATACGTGGGTTACAAAGGAGACAAAACTGCAGTTCGCCCACCCGAGGGTAGCCTAGTCGAAACTAGTAGCCTAAAGGCCTCAAGTCTGCCATTGTACCTTTTGCAGAGCCACGCTCCGGACCGAAGTCCAGAACAGGCTCCGGGGTGTTTGTGTGCACGAATATCCGACGAAAAACTTCTATCTAACATTCGCCGTTTAAACCTGTTTATTTATTTACTTAATTATTTTAAGTGCATGTCTAAATTGAAGTGCGTTTTGAAATACGGTAATTATTTCAATCTTCCGTATTTTCCAGGTTTTTAGTTCTAATTGTGGTGTATTTAACTCTTGGTTGTGTTGTGAATATTTACATCCGAAAAGCTGTCGGCTTTGAAAGAATACCCAACTACGAATTTTGGAAAACTTTACCCTTCCTAATAAAGGTAATTTATCCTATTTTTGGTTTTTACACACATACACACACACTCACACGCTGAGCACTTAGAAAATATAATGAAAAAAAAAACCACTAAATCATGGCTCACAACGCCGTTGTAAACGTAGAACAAGTCAGAGTCCATTGCAAAACAGATGTTTGAATAAAAAGGTGATCTACTCGGTTAAAGTTAGAACAATGAACAACAAAATATATTCATCGGATCGAGTGAAAGACTGTAGAAAGAGCGTCATAATAATCGTAAAGCTTTTTTTTTAAAGGAAAGATATGTTAATAGTAAAAAAAACTATATAGATACAGCGAGGAAGAGCTCCGAAATTGAGTGGTCGAACCTTAAAAAGGACTTGCCTCTAATGAGGAGGTCAAGAAATTGTATTTTCTGCCTGGAAGAGAAACATTTTATCGTAGACTTTTCAAACTCAAATGAATTACTTAACAAAAGAGTTGGTGGTGAGAGGGTGCCATGATAAAAAATATTTGGTTTCCAACTTAGCACCAGATTAAGACATCTGACTTTTTATACCATCCTCGTTATATTAGCATGACTCAAAAAAAAAAAAAAATAAAAGTGTTCAGTATTGAATATGTGAGACTTTGGACTACTAGCTCACCTGTGGATCGAATATGTGAAACTTGGAGTCATGTTTTGTAATTGGTAACATAAACACACACACACACACGCACACACACATATATATTATCATCATCATGTCGCCAGTGGTGTAATGGTTATCGTCGAAGGAAATGGACACGGCGACACGAGTTCAAATCCTGGATGAGACTGATTGCATTTCACATTGCACTAATACTCTTGGGAAAGGTATGAATCCAATTATTCTCCCTCCAGCTATGGGTAAATAGTAGACTGGATTCTTCAGCCTTGGTGAGGCAACTAGTCCAGGAGAAGGAAAACTCTGAATTCAAACCTGTTAAACTCAGCTTAAAAAAATTGACATAGTGTCATATCCTGCCCGAGCGAAGGGGTTGGGTAATTAGGATCATCATCATGTCGACCTATCAGCACGGATATCCTTCACCTTCTCTCGCCGCCCCTCTCTATCGTCCATTGCTTCCGGTAGGTCTTTAGGGCTACATCCCGTATCGGCACAGAGCTGCTGTATGTAGGTTCGAGCTGGTCGTCCTGCCTTTTCTCGTCTATGAGAAGGAGTCCACAGAAGTACATCACTAATGAGTTCGTCCCTACTTCTTCAGAAGTGTCCCGCATGTCTGGTTCGTCTCATTTTGATAGTTTTCGTGATGGATGGTAGGTGGCCGTACAGCCGCTGCTTTAAGGAGAGCTCTCTTCAGGACTTGTTCAATATTGCTCGCAGCATTCTTGTATAATTGCCGTCGAGCTTTTTCTCCATCTCTTTAGTTAGCGTCCATGTAGTGCATCCATATAGCAGTTTGATTCAATAGGACAAACACTTCGTGTCTTCCTATTGTGTCTTTGATCCGTTCAAGTATTCATATTAGTTGTTTGAATTTAGGATGGAACAAATTTAAGTAAGTCCCGTATGTTTCCCAAGTACTTTCGGTCTCAAATGGAGCTATCTTCGCGGGAATGAATAATTACATGACAAATACTATGACGGTTCGTATATATTTATACAAGAGTAGGAGGAAGAACAAGTGGGAAGGAAATTTATGGAAGATAAGAACTTTTACAAGAGGGATTAGACAAGAGTTGGGTAGAACTGGCATGAAATGTATTACAGACATCTTAGAATCAAGCTACTATATGCGAAGTTAATCTTATTTAAGAAAGTTTTGTTAGTTTTGATATAGAGAGCTTTAAGAATTCATAGTTTTTGTTTGTTCTTTGTTCACCACTTCGTTACCATTATTTCCAGTATTTTGAATCTGTTAGGGTTCCATCTTTGATTCAGATAGATGCTTGAGACATTTAAAATGATATTGAACAAAACTGATACTGTGGCACTGTGAATATTGATATTGTACATAAGTATGATGTATTGCTTTTTTAAATTGCTTGTGAACGACATAAATATATAGGCTTTTAAGATATCAATATTGCAAATAAATATGAAGTGATTACCAATTGAAAATTATGACAAAGATTCACTTTTGTGCCGTATCCAATTGGTGATTATCAATGTTAAATTAATTTCGGCATAAAATTTCTCAACACGGGTTGAAATCCCACTTGTTCTTCCTCCAACTCTTATATAAATATATACGAACCGTCATAGTATTTGTCATGTAATTATTCACTCCCGCGAAGATAGGTCAATTTGAGACCGAAAGTACTTGGGAAACATCAAGAAAAATATTTTTTTTAATTGTATCACTTCTCTGACTTAATTGGTACAGTCATTAAAGGATTGGTACGGAGACTGGGGGACTTGGAAATATGAGGACGGATAGAGACAATCGAAACTACAGAATTATCAAGATCGACCAGAATACTGAGAAGATTCCCGGAGACACTCAATTGCTGGTGTGAAAAAAACTCTCAAAAGAGTAAAAAATAATAATAAATTTGACTATCAAATGGTATCTGCATAAACCAGAATCCGTCTTGAAGAATGAGACGTACAAAATTCTCTGTGATCTTGAGATGGAAACAGATCAAACCATCTCGGCCATAATACCAGACCTAGTGGTAATTAACCAATAAAAGAGAGCCTACTGAACTGTAGACGTTACCGTCCTGGTGAACCATGGAGTACAAATCAAAGAAAACAAAAAGAGAGACAAGTACGTGAAGTAAAAGCTGTGAAACATGAGAGTAACGGTGATACCAACAGCAATTGGCGCACAGGGGACGGTCTCCTGTGGCTTGGGAAAGGGCTGGAAGGGTTGGAAATCGGAGGACAAGCCAAGACCATCTAAACTACTGCATTGCTAAAATCAACTAGAATACTGAGAAGAGTCATGGAGATTTGAGGAAACTTACTGTCAATCAGACACCAATAAAAGACCATCAGCCAACACTGGTTGGAAAAACGCAAAAGTAATAATAATAGCAATAATAGTAATAATGATAATAATAATAATAACCGAAAAATATAGCTATGGCCTGGATTTACGACAAAAAGGCCTATGACATGGTCTCACAAAGCTGACTCAAAATGTACAAAATGTCACGTGATATCCCACGGAGACGATAGAAATAAGATTAATACTATCCTCCCGTTGGAATGAACAGTGGAAACCCGTCAAAAAAGTGACTGTTAAGAATGTAGGTCACAGAGGGGATATCAACAGATGTTGGTACTTAGTAACCTCAGGTCGCCGGACACCGGAAGGGAGAAGGAGAGAGAAGCCAAATGATTGGCTGGGACCCTAAAACGGAAGTGGCCCCTTCTCCCCGTCGGCGAAAAAAACGAGAAGAAAAATAAGTTATTTGAAGGGGCTCGTGGCAGACAGACCCATAGCCATTTACTCCGGGTGAAGAAGACGAAAACATATCTTGGACACGAGGGACCCAAGTTCTTCAAGTCAGTGTTAAAAATAGCATAAAGTCTATTAGCCCGTGAAAGAAGAAAGATTCTCCAGTGGAACCCCGTCGAAAAATAAGATAAGTGACTTTGGGGCTATTTCTCCTTTATACCCAAATTTTATATACCACTCTCTCTCTCTCTCAATTTGAAGAAACGAAAGAACAGAAAAGAAGGAAGACATTTATATCCATGGACTGTTCAATACATTATACATATTTGACACTTTGAAAGTGTATCTCTTTGTATAGTAAAGGATTCATGTATTTTTATGTTACCACGTGGTCTAAGTTGTTCTTTGCAGTTCTGCTACGAATTTGTTGAGTCACATTTCCTTTTCAGCTTCTATTCCCCTTATGTTATCTTGCTTAAAATTGTCCTATAAATTCCTTTAAAACATCACACGGGAAACCGGAGTTGCCGACTACTATAATATAATATTATTACGACTAAAACCTATAGGTCCATATCTTCTGTTGTCTAGGGGAGGAAGTTTTGTGGCCTTGGTAGGTGTGTGGATAGTGTGAAATTTGGAACCCCTTGCCAGCGGCGGTCGGTCTGGCCCTAAATTAATCCCTCACGTAATATGCCAGGTCTTATATGCCTGAGAGAAAAACTCTGAACGAGGACTTATTCTATAGGGGATCAAGTGCCAACCTGCCCCGTCTTCACACGTGCGAAAATAAAGTCCCGTTTTGGGATTTTAGTTCAATTTGCCGTCACAAAAATATCAGATGAAGTCATAAACTTTATCAAGAAAACCATAAAAACCAGGTGAGTGGAAGACAGCAGGAGGGAAAAGCTTAGCTGAATCAAAGATCAAAAGAGGTATATTCCAAGGAGATGCACCATCACCCTTACAATTTATAATTGTGATGATGTCACAGAACCACATACTCAGAGAATGCACGGCCGAATACAAACTTAATAAATCGCAGGAAAAGATCAATCACCCAATGTAAATGGACGACATGAAACTGTTTGCGAAACATGAAAAAGATTTGGAAACTCTAATACATGCAGTGAAAATATACAGTCAGGACATAGGGATCGAATTTGGCATAGAAAAATACGCCATACAAGTAATGAAAAGCAGAAAACGACACCTGATGGACGGAATGGAACTACCAAATCAAGACTAAATTAGAACGCCCTGAGAAAAGGAAATCTACAAATATTTGGGGATATTGGAAGCTAACACCATCAAACAACAGGAGATAAAAGAAAAAAATGAAGAAAGAGTATCCCAGAAGAACCAGAAAGATACTCGAGATAAATCTATATAGCAGAAACCTTATCAATGGAATAAATACCTGGGCTCTTCCCTTCGTAAGATATTCGGGACCATCTTGAAGTGGACGAGCGAAGAACTTAAACAAATCGACCAGAGAACAAGAAAACTAATGACCATGCATAAAGCCTTACACCCCAGCGATGACGGTGCCAAAAAAAAAGGGTCAAGAAAAGAAGGAAGAAGAGGACATGCCAGCATTGAAGACTGTGTTGACACATCAATACAACAACTTGAAGACTAAATAGAAAAGCGCGGAGAAAGACATTACGGTCACCAGAAACAATACGAAAACCAAAATGACGACAAGACCAAAATGACGAAGACCAAAATGACAAGACCAAAATGACGACAAGACCAAAATGACGAAGACCAAAATGACGACAATAACCAGAAAACAAAATGACGACAAGACCAAAATGGTGACAAGACCAAAATGACGAAGACCAAAATGACAAGACCAAAATGACGACAAGATCAAAATGACGAAGACCAAAATGACGACAATAACCAGAAAACAAAATGACTACAAGACCAAAATGACGAAGACCAAAATGACGACAAGACCAAAATGACGAAGACCAAAATGACGAAGACCAAAATGACGACAATAACCAGAAAACAAAAATGAGAAGAAAAACAACTCTATAGACATTTTAAGCGACTAATGAGCAACATCTCACACGAGAAAATAGAGACATGGCTACAGCAAATGTAGGTTATTTGTCGGTAGAGATGAAACGATCAATCACATAATAAGCGAATGCAGCAAATTAGCAAAGAAAGAGTATAAGACTAGACATGACTGGGTGGGCAAAGTGATCCACTAGGAATTGAGCAAGAAAATGAAATTTGACCATATGAACAAATGGTATATGCACAACCCAACATCTGTCCTGGAGAATGACACGCACAAACTCTTTAGGGATTTTGAGATAAAACGGATCACCCAATCTCAGCCGGACCACCAGACCTTAAAATAATCAGCCAAAATGAGAGAACTGGCAAAATTGTGGACTTTGCTGCCACAGCTGATTACAGAGTAAAAGTGAAAGAAAATGAAAAGAAGGATAAATACCTCAGCCTTTCGAGGGAAGTGAAAAAACTGTGGAACATGAAGGTAATTCTAATTGATGCTCTAAGCACCGTCATCGAAGGATTTATAAAGGGACTGGGGGATTTGGAAATAAGATGACAGTGGAGACCATCCATGCTGCAGCATTTTTGAGATCGGCCAGAATGCTGAGGTGAGTCCTAGAGAATTTAGGACACTTGCTGTCATTCAAACTCCAGTGAAAGACCATCAACGTTAGATGATGTGAAAAACTCCTATGGGACTTTAACATACAAACGGATCACCTAATCCCGGCTAGATGACCAGACCTTATAATAATCAACAAAAAAAAAAGAGAATCTGCAAAATTGTCGACTTTGCTGTCCCGGCAGACCACAGAATAAATCTGGAGTAATGTGAAAAGAAGGATTACATCGACGTTGCTAGAGAATTGAAAAAGCTGTGGAACATGAAAGTAACGATTGTGCCAATTGTGATTGGTGCTTTAGGCACAATAACTAAAGGATTATTAAAAGGCCTGGAGGACTTGGAAGTTGGCGGAGGAGTAGAGACTATCCAAATGACAACAATGCTAAGAACAGCCAGAATCCTGAGACAAGTCCTGTAGACCTGAGGAGACTTGCTGTCACTCAGACTCCAGTGAAAAACCATCAGCTAACACTGATGTGAAAAACTCTAAAGGAGTAAATAATAATAATGTGGGAAAGGCGATTCACTGGGAATCGTGCAAGAGGTTGAAATTTTGCCATAATACATAATGGTATATGCATGTCAGAATCCTTCCTAGACAATGGGCCGCATAAAATTCTCCCGAATGTTGAGTTATAAAGGGACCCCGGCCAGAAGACCCAACCTAGAGATAATTAAAAAACAAAACCTTACCATCTAGTGGATATTATCGTTCCAGCAGACCACAGAGTAAAAATAAAAGAAAACGAAAAGATAGACAAATACTTGGACCTTGCCAGAGAACTAAATATACTGTGGAACATGAGAGTGAGGGTGATAGCAATTGTAGATGGTGTGCTTGGAACGGTCCTCAAAGTTTTCGAAAGTGGAATGGAACAATTAGAAATTGGAGGAAGAATCAAAACCATCCGGATCACTGCATTTTCAGATCGACCAGAATACTGAGAAAGGTTCTGGAGCCCTGAGAAGACTTGCTCTTACTCAGACTCCGGTGAAAGACCACCAGTTGACGCTGATGTGAAAAAATCCCAAGGTGTAAAATAATACTTTAAGTTTAACAATATCTTACAACGTCCAGCTTATTATCCATCAAAAATTCCATCCGTCCGTAAAATCAAGATTCCGCTATTTTTTACCCGATTTCAACTCAAACATTAGGAAAATTTTCGAGTCGTTTATTGAAAGATTTAAATTCGAGTTATGGTTCCGCCATGAATTCATTATATGATAAAAATTATATTAATTAAAAAGTGATTTTACACACCAAATTGAAGCTTTTTATGTCCAGTGGCTTCAGACACATACTGACAAGCTTCATCTTTATTAAGTAAATAATGACCCATATGTAATATGAATGTTATTAAGTAAATAACAACCCATATGTAATATGAATGACTGCTGTTGGTTATGATATTGTATAATCAAAAATAGGAATCTCAAACTCAAGAACAAATCTTTATATCTTTCCAATGAATGTTATTGTTTTTCTATCTTTCAATTACGTATTTTTCTTTCTCCAACTTGATTTTTATTTGTTATCTTTCCTTTACATGTTTCTCTTTTTTCCAACTTTAATTACTTATTTCAGTTTACAACAATGTTTTTTTTTCTTTCCTTTGACTACGTTTTAAGTTTTTTTTACCTTTCAATGATTTTTTATCTTTTTATCTTTCTCCTACATGTTTCTATATTTTTTTTTATCTTTCTCCGACATATTTATATTTTTTTATATCTTTCTCCTAAATGTTTCTATTTTTTATATCTTTCTCCTACATGTTTCTATTTTTATATCTTTCTCCTACATGTTTCCATTTTTATATCGTTCAACATGTTTCTATCTTTTTTATCTTTCTTCAACATGTTTCTATTTTTTATATCTTTCTCCAACATATTTCTATTTTTTATATCTTTCTCCAACATGTTTCTATTTTTTGATATCTTTCTCCTACATGTTTCTATTTTTTTTATATCTTTCTCCTAAATGTTTCCATTTTTTATATCTTCCTACTACATGTTTCCATTTTTTGATATCTTTCTGCGACATGTTTCTATTTTTTATATCTTTCTACAACCTGTTTCGATTTCTCATTTATCTAAAACATATTTGTATTTTTCTTTTTACAACACGTTTCAATTGTTATTTTTCTACAACGTGTTTCTCTTTTCTATATTTCTACTACATGTTTCTCCTTTTCATCTTTCTACAATATGTCTCTATTTTTTAAATCTTTTTATTACATGTTCATAGTTTTTATATACGTGGTGCCTTCTATAAGTTTCCTGACTTTTTTGTACAGCCATTTAGAATTGTTGTAGACTCTTGAAAATTCAGTCTCTTATTGCTATACATCTTATGAGGCGAATGACCAATTTTTATGATTTCAGGTTCAGATGAACAGCTACAACAGCAATTGGAATACACTCTACTAAAGCCTGATTGTCACAGCTGGTGAATTTCAAAAATGCAATCTGGACGTCAGGGCACTTTAGAAGAACGATATGCAATAAAATTCTGTTTTAAACTTGGAAAAAATGATGCCACAGAAACGTATGGAATGCTTCAGACTGCTTTTAAAGCATCTTGCATGAATCGAGCATGAGTTTTTGAGTGGCATAAGAGATTCAAGGAAGGCAGGGAGTCTGTGAGGGATGATAAGAGGCGTGGAAGGAGGAAGTCAATACACCTGAGTTGATTCGCCAAAGGGTCAGGGTTAGGATTACTATGTTGAGGTTTTAAGGGGAGTTCATGGAGAGATTCATAGGGAAGAGGCCAGCACTCTTCAAATCGGGTCAGTGGTATTTCCACCTCGACTATCCACCAGTCCACAACTCCATCCTTGTCACAGACTATTTGACCAGGATGGGCATCAAGACAGTTCCTCACCGTCCCTATAGTCCAGACCTTGCTCCCTGTGACTTTTGGTTTTTCCCTAAGTTCAGAGGCTGTCGTTATGAGACAATTGAGGAGATGAAAGAGGCTGTGACGAAGGTCATTGACACGCTCACACTAGAGGACTTCCATAGGGCCTTGCAGAAGTTGTTAGAACGGTACAACAAGTGCATTGCAGCCGGAGGAGATTACTTCGAAGGGGATTAGAGTCTCATGTGTGTACTATCAATAATAGTGACCATACGAAAAAAGTCTGGAAACTTATTTAATGATCCTCGTATGTTCCTATTTTGTATGTTTTCACAACATATTTCTATCTTTTAAATCTTTTTACATTTTTTTATTTTTCTATCTTTCCTCCGCATGCGTTGATTTTCTTTTTCCATCTTTTTTCTATAACAGGACGGCTGCGTATTTGTCACGAGAAAAAGACCTGGATATCAAAGCATGTAACAACACAAGAAAAGAGATCAAAATGATTCCATTCTGAAACTATCCCATAATTTGGAAATCTAAACTCCACAATTTACAGCAAATTTTAAACAATATGGATTCACCTAATTTTTTTTTTTAATTCTAAAACGAAAAGTGAGAAACAAAAATGTGAGTTTAGGAATTTAGCTCGCTTTTTTTTTTCGTTCCCAACCGCATCTGACATTATTGAGGCGATTAATGGTGACAAGAGCTTCACCTAGCGTGTTACCTATGAACTAATAGGAGATATGATAATGTCAAGTTCTTAAACCGAACAAATTTCTCTCTTTTAAGACAGCCAGCAAAATAATCACAATAATAAGATAAAAGAAAATGAAATAAAATGTGACATAATAAAAAAAAATCTGTTTTCATTTGGCTCTCTATATGAGGTGTATTTGAAAGATAAACAACCGATTTCAATTCCAATCAACAAATTACATAGTTTCCAATTCATGGCACTTCTGATGGTGTAATGGTTAACAAGCTAGACGAGCAAACTTACACGAATGAGTTCGAGTCTCATTGGGTGCCCTATTATATGGCCTTGTGTGACATCTAAGCAAAAAGCTTCATAAATTACTGCAAGGTTTCCCATTCAAAGTTATCCCCACCTCCTTCTCTGCCACGCTACTATGCACTGCTGAAGGGATTCTTTTGGGATGCCCCTTACCTCCGCTGCTACGGCCATTTTGATTACCTCCATGCCTTCAAAACGGATCACTTTGAGGATGATTTTCTTTTCTTTTCACAAAGCTTAACATGATTACGCGCTACTTTATAAGAATTTGAATTCTATCGTACTTTTGTTCAGTCTATTTCCATTAAAAATCAATGTGGTGTAATGGTTATCGTCGTAGGAAATGGACACAGCGACACGAGTTCAAATCCTGGACCAGACTGATTGCATTTCACATAGCACTAATACCCTTGGGAAAGGTATGAATCCAATTATTCTTCCTCCAGCTATGGGTAAATAGTAGGACAGACTGATTTCTTCAGCCTTGGTGAGGCAACTAGTCTAGGAGAAGGAAAACTCTGAAATCAAACCTGTTAAACTCCGCTTAAAAAGATTGACCCTGTGTCATATCCTGCCCGAGCGGAG
Organism: Sepioteuthis lessoniana; assembly: GCA_963585895.1. Lineage (NCBI taxonomy): Eukaryota > Metazoa > Mollusca > Cephalopoda > Myopsida > Loliginidae > Sepioteuthis > Sepioteuthis lessoniana. Next base: position 49,538,015 of record OY757934.1, on the reverse strand, counting down.
GGGTGTTATTTGTCGCTGACTCCCACCAGACACGACTTGACACAAGGTCTAAAGCCCGAAGGCCAATTAAAGTGCCCAAGCGGAAGGGTTGGTAAATAGGATTTCCATTAAAAATCCCCAAAAGCACAGAGACACGTTAAAATGTTAACCATGATGTTACTATCATATACATTATTTCTGTCTGATTAACCTCGAAGAGAATAAACATCTTGTTACGTTTTCTTCGTGTGATAGAAAAATGAACGAATTGATTCATGAGAAACTTAACGCGAACCAGAAGGATATTTCAGTTCGGTGATATTTCTCTCAGTCGTTCACCATTATTTTTCAGACACGCCAAAATATTTGATGATGATCTTCCAAACACAGGTTTTGGGTTTTTTTTTTCCATGTCCAGTTGACTTGCAATTATTAAAACAGTTATTCGACAATCACCACACATCACTGTCCCAGTCGGCTCATGCTGCAAAATACACCGACTGCATCTCTGCAGAGGGGTAAGACTCCCAAACGAGTGTCCAGGATATATCACTAATGCTGGAGCTTTGGGGGATGCGGAGTACCTCTTTATTGCCTCGCTCCCTGTTCCACTCCAGCTCGGAAAGGTAGCAGTTGATACGGTCCTTTCTATAGGTTAAATAGAACTAAACTGTGTCGTTATGCTAAACTGAATTAGTTGAAATAGAACTATTTTAACATTTAAACAACGTACTTATGCTAAACTGAATTTTTTCAAATAGAACTGTTTATATGCATAAAAATGGATTTGGCCTTAATTAACCTACAATGTTTGGTATGCTATAAAACTAAACCAAACCACACATCATCGTTCTTACCTGCTCGTCGTTAACCTCAGTCATACTTATTGAAGGCCTCCCGCTTTTGGAGTCATTTTCTCACTTTCCTCTTTAAACACCCTGTGCCACTCAAAAACATGTGTAGGCAACATGGTTTTATCTCTATACACTCACTGAACCATTTCAAGTTCTTGTGACAAAGTTTTCGCAACGAGACCAAAAATAATTTCCGGTTTATTCGTTCCTCAGTACTCATAACTGAACAACCTGATCAAAGGGAAAGGTAAACAAAAACATGAGGAAAAAATTTAAAGGTTGCAGAAAGTTAAGACGACAGTTACATACTGCCAAAATATCATAATTAGATATTACCACAATCCACGTATCCCTCTTTCACCCATAGCTCGAACGGCACATTTAACTCCGTTGCTTTTCTGACAGATCCCATATCTGTGCGTCTGGGATTGATTGATTGCTTTTAACGGTGGGTCAACCCCTTTAGGGTTATTAATGTCAAGAGTTTAGGGAATCGCGTTCATTAGACGTTTATATTTACATATTTTTTCAGAAGTTTTTTTTAAGAGGTTTTTTTTTTTGCACGTAATCTTAACGACTACGACTAATTTTTAAACAGATCCATAAATGTGACCTTAACTGGTACGACCACATTCGGCCAGAAAGGACCTGGAAGTAATTGCAATGAACAGGTATTTCTCACTTTCCAGATCTTCAGAACAGAAGCCTCACGCTCAAATGCTGTCAAGTGTCATACCCAAGGCACCACATGAGGGAGGTGGGGTTTACCACACTGAAAAGGACATAGTGAGTGTATTTTAAGCCTCACTAACGGAGTTGGTCTGTGTTTTTGTTTTTGTGTGTTTGTGTGTACAGATACACATGTCTGTTCATAAAAAATAAATACTTTTCAAAACATAGGGTATCTCAATATATAAGGGACCCGTGTGACTGCTAATAACACTACTACTAATAATGTTGTGTTCTTTTTTGTGTTAGATTTGAAAATAGTATACTATAAAAACTATTAATCCTCGATCACAATGCCGTGGACAAAAGAGGAAAAATATTTTGCGTCACTTATAATTTGAAGACAAAATCATTCCTGCCTAGTCGACTGGGAATGTAGAATACACTGACTGCACCTCTGCAGAGGGGTAAGACCCCCCTCCCAATGAGTGCCCTGGATATGACACTAAACAATCTGATGGTGAGGTTCCAGCAGTGCTGGAGCTTTGGGGAATGCGGAGCACCCCTTAATTGCCATCGCTCCCAGGTCAACTCTGGCCCGACGTGGTATCACCTGATAGGGCCCTATCTATGGGTTAAATAGAACTAACGGCATACTTATGTATCGTTTAACTAAACAGAATAGCTTAAAATGAAAATGTTTTTGACAATTAAACCGTACTTACTTTTAAACTGCATGCGTATGCTAAACTGAATTATTTGAAATAGAACTGTTTTTTTACATTGAAACTGTACTTACACTAAAGTGATTTGTTTAATATAGAATTGTTTTGACATTTAACTCTGTAAACAAAATCTGTATTATACTAAACTGAATTAGCTGAATAAAAACTGTTTGAATAAACTGAATAGCTTGAAATAGAAATGTTTTTGATAATTAAACTGTGTACTCGTGCTAAACTGAATTGTTTGAAATCGAACTGATTATTTACATAAAAATGTATCTGGCGTTAAATGACCTGCAAAGGTTAATATGCCATAAAACCCAAACAACCAACCAACTACAAAATCATTCGAAACTGTCTCCAAACAGATGCAACCCATTAATTGATAATAAATTATTATTGTAATATACCCCACCTATGAACATTAATGGGTATGTCCCATTCCACATAGATACGTTGGACACTATTGTGAGGAGGTGAAAATATACTGTCTTTGGTAGTATTTCACTTGGTCGAGGCTGCCTGACGTGGATACCCGGGAAGCCCAGCATTCATGTCATACGGCCGACCCTCCTCGAACCTCAGAGGCCATCTCCCAGACTCTAATCCTTATTGGAGTTTATCGTGTGTCTGGGGTACGGCCCTGCGCACGGAGTCACCTCAAAAAAGGCCTTGTGCAAAATTCGTCCGGTTGGTGGGACGTACGACAAATAGGGAAAATATACTAAGAATTCACCACTAGCAGCGGTTACCTTCTTCACACGGTTGGCAAGTATTTTAATTTCTTAATGTTATAAAGATTTCCATTTCATTTCTAACCTCGATTTGGGTTATTTCTTATTCAGTAACCTTTTGTTAGGTAACAACAATTAGTGAGACTTCTGGTCTCAATAAAAAGATTTCAAATCCTGAAAGCGGATATAATAACAAATTAAGAAACAGCTCAAAGGATGTATTTTTAAAGAATGTATTCTAAAGGGCCGCTATTACGCTTGTCTTAGTAATAGATCATTATCATATTAATGGGTTGCATCAATTTTGAGACACTCTGGAGATACACAAATATGTACGGAGATGATGCCATGTGTGCTATCAACGATTTTTAAGGGAGACTATGTTGAAAAATAAACCTCATTTGGTCTCATTCCAGAAGGGTATCTTAGTCAGCCTATAAAATTTTCAGCTAATTCTCTTCTCTCTCTCTATATATATATATATACATATATATTGTCATCCACAAACAGATCTGTTTCGTTCTATCAGAACTCATCTGTGTGGCTAGACAAGCTAGATTCCAGAAACTGGGATCAAAACCCGGTTGACTCAAACGCCAATCCAAGATTCTACCGCTCAGCGTCGAGGAAACCTGCGAAAGCGAAGGAAATTTAAACGGTTATGAATCAAAATTGTTATTGTTTACATATATACGCTTAACGGCTACCGAGAGCTTCATTCATATGAAGAGCCTTGCATATACGCTAATGGCAACACAATTACTTCATTCACAAGAGAGCTCAACCTTACAGGGGTAGGGGAGCATATATATATATATATATATATATATATATATATATATTGTCATCCACAGACAGATCTGTTTCGTTCTATCAGAACTCATCAGTGTGGCTAGACACACACACACACACACATATATATATATATATATATATATATATATGTGTGTGTGTGTGTGTGTGTGTGTGTGTGTGTGTGTGTGTGTGTGATTAGACACTCAAGCAGAAAGGACGAAAAAGGAAAATAATCATTTTGTATAAATCGAAGGTGATTTGGAGAATTCAAGGTTTAAGATAAGCAGTCACCTACCTCAAAATAACGATTTGGCCATGTTTTCGGAGGATAAGGTTAAGATCGCTGAAAAAGTTTTCATTTTTTTTACTCTTCCTCGCACCGTTCTCCTCCTACTTCAGTTCCACTACCATGCAACCATTTGTGTATTGTAAGAGGAAAATTGAGTATTCATTCGCTAAAAACCTGAAAAAGAAAATGATAGGTTTGTTGCTTAGTTGGCTGGTTGGTTAAATTTAGACTTAATAATCATTTCAGGTAATTAAATTGATTGAATCATGCCTAAACATTTATATATAGTAAATATGATTTGTATATATCGATTGCATATAAGCAAGAGCTCTTTTTTTTTAACACAGAAAAATGATTTATAATATAGCTACATAACACCAACAATTTAATTTAACATCTGTCATTTGTTTGCTCACACACACACACACACACACACACACACACACACACACACACACACACATATATATATATATATATATATATATATATATATATATATATATATATAATTTGTAAATGAATAGTCTGTAGGTACTTTAATTTTTTAAATGAATTCAAAGTAATTTGTGTGCACACAATTAGGTATTGCTATTGTTTTTACACAGTAAAATGGTTTCAATTATTTCTGTCAAACGCTAATTTTTCTATTTGATATGAATCATATGTTTTGCACAATGTGAAGTGGTTACAAGTATTACTATTCAACACTGATTATTCTATACAACACTATTCCTTCTTTTATACAAATAATTCTATTTCCAACCCTTGGGACGGTCCAGAAAAACTTGGAAAGGTAACTAAGTAAACTGGAGTTCAAAAGAGGACTCGAGACCATCCAGACCACAGCACTGCTAAAATCATCTATAATACATAGAATAGTCCAGTTAAATATGAACACAAAAATAAACGTATAATTAAAATTCCTTTGATAATAAAAGCATTTTAAAAAATATTTAAAATTTAAAAGTCCGTAAATTAATTAACAAAACCTGAGAGACAAATCACAAATTGCAAAAAACAATCAATCTGGAATTTAGTCATATTGACTATAATGTAGTGGATCTGATTAGTTGCAAAAAGATTGGGGGATTAAAAGAAATGTTAACACCTTCATAAGAGTAGATTTATGGTTTAATTTCAAACAGTCTCCACATATTTACCATCCCTGTCAACATATTTTTGTAATCTCCCACAGAAGATTAAAGAAATTGTTAATATTTCTTTGGGAGTATCTTTATTTGAAAAGCCGAACTGACATTAAGGAGACCACTTGGAGAAGATTCCAATAAAGTGTTGACAGGCATAGTGAAAATTTGGAGAGTTTAAAATTATATCATAATGAACCCCCCATAGAAATGTTAACATTCTTTTAAACTCCCTGAATTCTGCTGCACTTTCTGGTGTCTGGGAAGATCTGAGATTAGAGAGAGAGAGAGAGAGAGAGAGAGAGAGAGAGAGCTCAGTTTCTAAATGATTCGAAAGAACGACATATTAGACAGAATAAATGAATACTATCCTTAAGATTAAAAAGGTCAAAATGTTGTCAACAAATGAAGAAGAATAATAAAGGGGATTCACTCTGAAAATATAATTTCTAAGTAATAATGATGATAATAAATACTTGAACCGTGCCAGAGAACTGAAAAAAATAACGGAACATGCGAGTAACGGTGATACCAATTGTAGATGAAGCGCTTGGAACAGTTACCAAAAGATTGGGAAGGGAATTAAAAAATTTGAAATCGAAGGACAATTCGAGACCATCCAAACTACAGCATTGTTGAGAATGGCCCGAATACTTCGAAGAGTCCCGTAGACAAAAAGAAACTTCCTGTCATTTAGACACCAGTGAAAGACCCCCAGCTAACACTGGTGTGAAAAACTAGCTCCAAGTAAAATAATGAAAATTATTTCAACACCTGATAGGAATGCATTTTGCCGATCCCAAACAATTCGTTCCATCCAAGAATTGGTTTTATTGGCTAAAATATCTGTGCTGGATATTACTAGTCTCATGAGCATTTTGCCGTGGTTTCTGGTGTCTGAAACTGGAGATAGGGTACAAAAATAGTCTTGAGACATATTTAATTTTTTTTTTTTAAATAGGAGAATTATATTATGAATTTGAATAACTTGTATAGTGGCTCGTACTACGGGACATCCGGTATCTTGGAAGAATAAAATACGTTGTATTTCTTAAACATAGGCAAAGAAATAGACATACATTTTTTTATTCTAATTTATAATTCCTCTATTTAAAAGATAAATAAGTCTGTTTCCTTTCCTATGAAGCTATGATTACACGGATGCGTATCTCTAATCCTCTTAGGAAGACGTATCCCTGGAGGTGAGCGTTTCCACTGTAAGAGTACGGATGTGACTTACAAAACACATCAGGTTAATTGGCTGCGCATTTACCATGACTAGTTAATTTGGCATCACTTGTGTGGGATATGGGCCAGTAGCTCCGTGGGTGAGTTTCGACTTTGTGTTATATACCCATAATATACGGATGTGTGGAATAGACATAGGGAATCTAAAAACACGAAACTTTACGAAATTGGTTTAGGTACGAAACTTTTTATTACCTTTGAGTTAAAAGGTTTTTCGAGATGAGGAGAGAGAGACACAATCTTTCTATGCTGACTGCTTATACATCGTCAGCTCTCAACCCAACCAACGCGCGGCGCCCGTAGTGCACAAAATCGTATGGCCTCGCCCAGCTCTGAAAGTCAACCTTCTTCTTCCGAGGCGAGAACTCAACTAACTGCTTTTTCTCAAATCTCAGCCCACGCTTCCGGTGCGTGATGTCACCCAAATACCCTGGTCTCAATTCCTATCTGGGATTTTTATTTTGACATCTCTGAATAACACATCCTCTCCGCATGCGCGTGAACATCTGCATTAATGTTGCACCTAAAAAAAAAACCCATGCGCTAAGCGAAAGGTTTTCAGCCTAACTAAACCGAAATACAAGATATATAAAACGAAATCCCTCGGCAATTATATTACATTTGCATTCTGTGATCGCTGGTTTAATGTCCATATACACTGCTGATGAATCCTTATAAGATCAAAACAACAATGAGTCCTAATAAGGTCAAAACAACAGTCCAGTGGTTCCTTAAATCGCGCGCAGTTCTTGCCGGATTTTCTTGTCATTGCAATTCAGTTTTAAGTCGGGAGACATTCAGAAATGTTATTGTGAATATTGTCAAGAAGAGAAACGTCTCCATCCCATTCAGTTTCTAATAGATTAAAAAATAAGAACGACATACCAGATTGAGAAAAAAATTAATTCTATCCATTAGAATTAAAGAGATCAAATCTTTCTATCAACACCTCAAGAGGTTTAAAGATACCGTAAGTTATTTGTACCAGTAAAGTATTCAATTCTCCAGACTGAAAGAAATTATATCTTAAAATTCAAAATTTGATAATTTTAAATTTAAAAATGTAAAATGCAAAACTAGAATTATAATAATCTACAGATTTATATAAAATGTTCTATTCGTCAAAAAGATGTCATGATATGAAAAAGAGAAAAAAAAAAAACAATTTAGATTTTATATAAAGCAATTAGAAAAAAAAAAGAAATATTCTTTTCTTTAAAGTTGATCGTGCATATATTTTTCCAAAGTTTTCTGACGAGGTTAGTACGAAATAAACATGTATCTTTAAACTTTCTGAACAAGGCTAATTGCTGATAAGCTGAAGCTGAAAAAGAGACTTTATAACCTTTCGACTGTTTGGCTTTTGTAACTAACAAAATGTACGCGATTCTATATTATAGAGCTTATCAGTTTTACCACTTTTGATTGTACAACGACCAACCAACCCCACTGATTAACTTGTCACTTATCTGTTTAAAGTTCTATTCGTTCACGTGTTTATAAACAAAGACATTCATTTACTGGCCGTTCTATTATTTGGGTGAGTGAAAAGTTTTACAAAGATTTGGTGACGTCAGGCTCAATTCATAAACTTTGAATGCATTTGCCGGGGTCAAAAACGAAAGGAACGACACTAGACCGTGGGATGCCGAGCTCGCCTGATACTCTTTGAATGTTGCTCGTCGGATTTGCCTTTATGGCTTGGAGCACGACCTCAGTATCCGCGGTTTTAAGCCTATTTGACCTTACCTGATCGTCGCTGTTCTGAAACGTCAACAAAATTTATTGAACCATCTGGTGATCAACGACATGTAGCAATGCACAGCGTGTCAGCGCACTAACTACCACAATATTACCAACCACGTTGGAAACCTTGAACAGCATGCGCTACGTGATATACCCACGGCAAACTAGCACGTACGAAAATATTGCAAAATGCTTGATCAACCCTAGTGCGACCAAATGCTAAATGTCATTTCTAGCTGAATATGATAAATATATACAAGTCAAAAGTTTTGCAAAATTTAACAAATTTTTCCGTAGATATATTTGACCCAGTTGTAATATTACGGACAGGCGCTGTCGTCAATCATTGAAGGTGTCACGAGACTAGCGCGTGCGGGCAGAATGACCAGCAAAGTTAGACGTGATTTTAAAATAATCACACATGTATCATCACGTGTTTCACTAGTGACATCTAACATTCACGTATCTTCGATTTGTTCTCCAAAATCTCTATAAACAAGTAATGAGATTTTGGAGAGTTGAAGGCAGTTGTCAAAACGGGAGCGTTAAAGGTTCCGGAAGCCCCGACCTGTCTGCTACGACCTATCTGTCAGGTGTGTGTCAAACAGCCAGCTCTCACCCACACTCCGTCACCACCGAGAGGAAGGGAGAATAAGGACGCAACTAAAATGAACTTTTCGAATTGCAGCGATCATAGCTGAATAATAAACGACTGCTATATTTTCTTCCCTTACCTTCGAGTTTGAGTATTTCTTTTTCTGCGGACTTCTTTCTTTATAGCACAAAACGTTAGTCCTATGGTACACAGTTATCTGGGATGGTAGAATACACCAGCTGCATCTCTGCAGAGGCGTAAGACTCCACCAACGAGTGTCCTGGATATATGACTCTAAACAATCTGATGGTGAGGATCAAATTATTCTGGAGCTTTGAGGAATGCTGAGTACCACTTCATTGCCATCGTTCCCAGGTCAATTCTGGCCCGAAGAGGTAGCACTTGATAGGGTCCTATCAATGGATCAAATAGGATTGTTTGACATTTCAACTGAATGCAAACAAATGACTTTTGAAATAGAACTATTTGAACATTTAACTGTATGTAAACAAATGACTGTTTAATTAAAATATTAGTGTTAAATAGAAATACTTGAAAACATTTAACTGTGTGCAAACAAAATAATTAGTAGTAAATAGAATAATTCATATTAGATAAAATACTTGAAACCATTTATCTGTTTACAAAAGAATCAGTTTGAGCTCGTTTAAAAATGTTATTAACAAAATGTGTTTACGAATCACATATATTTGATGTTTATGTATAGAGGATTCGGCTTTAAATAACCCACAATGACTGATATGCCATCAAGCCAAACCAAGCCGTGGATGTGTTAGATTGAAAGGAATAGAAAAGCCAAGACAAATTTACTGGAACGGTTTTTTGTAGAGAACTGTGCAAACGATGAGGTTTGAATGACCATAACTTGTTGTTTTGAAGAGAAAATACTACATTGTTTGGAATATAAGAATTTAAACGAATCACTCAATTCAGATGAAGAGAACAAATCTGGTCATCATTTGCAAACATAAGCCATACGGCAAATTGTCTTCTATTATAAACAGTACAAGAGACGATATAGATGATGAGAGCAGTATTAAACAAGTCCTGGCGACAACACCCCACGAGACTCCAACTATACGGACACTTGCCCCCCATCACAAAAACTATACAAGTTCGACGAACCAGACACGCGGGACACTGCTGGAGAAGCAAGGACGAGCTCATAAGCGATGTACTCCTGTGGACCCCCACTCATGGATGTGCAAGTGTGGGACGACCAGCACGAACTTACATACAGCAGCTATGTGAGGACACGGGTTGTAATCCTGAAGACCTGCCGGAGGCGATGAGTGATAGGGAGAAATGGCGAGAGACGGTCAGGGATATCCGCGCAGACGGCGCGACATGATGATGATGATGATATATACTTCATTGCAAATGTGAAGACTTGAACTCAAGGAAAGAATTCCAACAACTCTCGTGTGAACCTCCCAGAAATAAAGTCAATAAAAGTATCTTTGACAGTGTAATCCTGTGCAAGCCTAACACACTAATCATGCCACTACGTGCGGTGCTTAATCTTATCTTACGTTGTGATAAGGTCAGAATCATAGGACACCCAGTGAGTATCGTTTTCGTGAGTAATTCTCTGCTAGCCAAACTCATTAAAAAAATCGCACTTCTTGAGGTACTTAATGTAGTTAATTATTGGTCTTATCTGTGGCACAAAGTCAGAAGCATAGAGCACACAGTGAGAATCACACTCGTTAGTAATTCTCTTCTCACCTAATTCGCTAAAAATCCCACTACGTAAAATACCTAATGTAGAAACTTAATGGATTTATCTGTTTTATAAAATCAAAAGCATAGGGCACCCTGTGAGAATCGAACTCATTAGTGATGGTCTTTAAGCAGGTAAACTGTTATATGTCTGTGTGTGTGTATGTGTTAACGTGATGGGTTGAGCGTAAATGTGGATCTTATCTCAAAGATTTTGAGTCAACCCCTATCGTACCATCTCACACCTAACTCACCCCTGCCACTGTTTAGATGGACTCTCACTTGGCATATATGCTCCAATCAACAATATCATTGTAAAATCTTTGATAAAAGAAAATTCCTTTTTGTTTGTTTCTTTTTCATGTATTTTTTTCTTCTTTTTATACTTTAAATCGACTGCAACATGATAGCTTTAAGGATATTTTACTTGTTCTTATTTTCTTTCTGTCTCGTTCAACAATGGACATTTTTACATGGTCAGCAGACGGATCGTTTATCCTCTGACAATACTGAAGACAGTCGAATTTGCAGACAAAAAGACTCATGTACATGTGTTCGAAGTGATGGCACTGGCATTAACTTACATCATCTTGACACGGGACCCAAGCCCAGGTACGTAACTTGTGTTTCTAATGTTGATCCCAACTTGGATTTGTACGAAGTCGAAGGATTTGTAGACATTTCTTCGGTGTTTTGTGAAAAAAAAGTCGATATTCTGATGGGGTTCGTTAGTTTGACAGAGAAAGTCGATCAAAATTTTAATGGTTACAAGGTTTGGTTTGGTTGCTTTGTTTAATGGCATATCAATCTTAGTGGGTTATTCAATACCAAATATATCTTTGTTGAAGAATAGTATTGGTATTATCTAAACAATAACCGAGAGATGAGGGGTTCATACTTTTTCTTGCCCTGGGGCTGAAGAATACACCGACTGCTTCTCTACAGTGGAGTAAGAACCCCTTTCTAACGAAACTGTCTCCTTATGCTAAACTGAATTGCTTGAAATAGGACTGTTTTGATATTTTAACTGAGTACTTATGTTAAACTCACTTGTTTGAAATGAAACTGTTTTTGCATTCTAAACTGAATTGTTTGAAATAAAATTGATTCTGACATTGAAATCATGCTTACGCTCAACTGAATTGTTTTACATAGAACTGTTTTGACATTTAGCAGTGTGCAAACAGAAAACTGTATTTATACTAAACTGTATTGTTTGAAATTGCTTATAAGTTTAAAAATGGATTTGGCATTAAATAACCTACAATCGTTGCTTTGCCATAAAACCAAACCAAACCAAACCAAACTCTACTGTTCCTAAAGGTATTAGTCTGAAAGTAAACGTATTGCTGAGACTGGAGTTCGAACTCGCTTATGACGATGTCGCAGTCCATCACGTTTGCCTTATCGCTACGGAGGCTCCACCACGTTAATTGCTTCAAGTATTCCGATCAAATATGATGGAATTAAATAGCCTACAAAGGTTGATATGCCATAAAGCCCAAACAACAAACCGATCAACTGATACAAAGAATTTGCACAAAGATGTATGATATTATCTTTTAATAGTAATGATTACATGGTTTCAAGTAGCTATTTCTATTTAGTAGTTGTCATTTCTTTGCACACATTTTTATGCTTTCAACTATATCTATCCAATACTAATGATTATATGCTTTCAAGTAATTATTTCTATTTGATATTAGTAATTTTTTAGTGCAGTTGTATGATTTCAAGTATTTCTATCCAATACACTCATTGCTAGTGGGGTCTCCTCGTGGTGTAATGGTTAAAGCGCTGGACCGCAGAATCGTAAAATACGAGTTCGAACTCCAGTCACGCTATTACGTTCACTCTCGGACAAATACCCTTGGGAAAGGTAAGAAACCCCTCATCCTCCCAGCTATTGGTTAAATAGCACCAATACTCTCCCTTGAGACGGATGGCTTCGGCATTAAATGACCTAGAAAGGTTGCATATGCCATTTAAACAAAAAACTAAACTAATCATTGCTAGTATTTCTTCTTTCAAGTATTACAATCCAATTAACTAATTTCAAATATTCCTATCGAATACTCTCATTTCTAATTTCAGATACTCCTATCCAATACTCTCATTTCTAATTTCAAGTATTCCTATCCAATCCTCTCATTTCTAATTTCAAATACTCGTATCCAATACTCTCATTTCTAATTTCAAGTATTCCTATCCAATCCTCTCATTTCTAATTTCAAGTATCCGATACTCTCATTTCTAATTTCAGATACTCCTATCCAATACTCTCATTTCTAATTTCAAGTATTCCTATCCAATCCTCTCATTTCTAATTTCAAGTATCCAATACTCTCATTTCTAATTTCAAATACTCCTATCCAAAAGTCTCATTTCTAATTTCAAGTATTCCTATCCAATCCTCTCATTTCTAATTTCAAGTATTCTTATCCAATACTCTCATTTCTATTTTCAAATATTCCTATCCAATACTCTCATTTCTAATTTCAAATACTCCTATCCAATACTCCTATTTCTAATTTCAAGTATTCCTATCCAATACTCCAATTTCTAATTTCAAATATTCCTATCCAATACTCCTATTTCTAATTTCAAGTATTCCTATCCAATACTCCTATTTCTAATTTCAAATATTCCTATCCAATACTCCTATTTCTAATTTCAAGTATTCCTATCCAATACTCCTATTTCTAATTTCAAGTATTCCTATTCAATACTCTAATTTCTAATTCCAAATATTCTAACTCAATTCTCTCATTTTTAGAATGATTTACAGAATAAGTTACAGAATAAATAACAATGAATGCTATAAAAATCCCGATATTTAAACAAAACAATGTTTTTTGCATTGTAGCACAAAAAGTACAGAAAAATGAATGAAATGTTTATAATATATTGTGACGCTGCATAAATACTTATCCCAGGACGAGAGTCCATTTTATGCACATGTGACGTCGAGGGCAGTCTGGCACTGGACCCTCTGCAAAATAAGTCCTAGTAAAGACTCCTATTTCGGGCATTCGGTAAACCGGCAAATAATGTGGAGGTTAATTTGGGGCTAGACTGATCTCCGACGCTGGTAAGGGGGGTATCCAATTAACTTTCACATACATCACCAAGTCCTTTGTCTTCTTACCCGCTCAGATAACGGGAAAAAACGGACTTCAAGGTTAGAAAATATTAACTGCAATCAAATTTCCAAAATTCTCTTGTAATGTTTTTGGGTGGCAATAAGATGTTTTGCGATAATTAATGAAAGCGATACGAAGCTGAAACAGATATGTGCAAAAGAAGATGACTCGATAGAAGAAACAAGACAACCAATAGATTTCAACACAAGGGTGTACTTAAAATATAACAAAATTTTAATAGGCGACGACCAAACAAATAATGATAAGATTTAAGAAACAGTTCCTTTTTCTTTTCTCTTTTCCTTTTAAAATACTGGCAATATTAAGCCAACAGGAAGTATCAAACATAAATGTCTTTCAACAGTGCTTTTCTACTTTCTCCTTTTTTCTTTCTTTATTTTTTCTTTTACATGAGAAAATGTCTCAGTCACCGGACTGAAGCATGAAACAAAGTTCATTCACTAATTTACTATTGATGAAACAGAATCTTTTCAGTTTCTCTCTTTCTTTTTGAGTACATATAACTTTCCAATATGTAGAAGGAAAACAGTTTAAGTTGTACTTATCTTTGACGAGGTTTTAATGTTCAGGTTCCTTTCTCTTTTTTTTTTACGGGCGAGTGACATCGCCGGAATCGGCTAAATCAGCGTCTTTTTCCGCTGACTTCTGTCCAAAGACTAAAGACTCTTTTTACGGGAGACTTCCCCAGGAGTTGGCTGTAAATCGGCATCTTTCTCTCGCCGACTTCTGTCCGAAACTAAAGATTCTTTTCCAAATTTCTCTAACGGAAAAATTTTGGCTCTAAGGGTCTATGGGCCAATCATTTGACTTTTTCCTTCTCCCACTATTTCATCCAGTCACGATACTCGAGTGATCAGGATTCCTTTCTTTGTCCAACAGATTACTGGTCATGGAGTGCGGGTAGCTTTGACCTTCATTCTCCTCCCGTTTTAGCGGTCAGTCCTAATGCCTGTTGATTCAAATACAGAAGGGTATGGGAATTGATCTCCCCTTCCCTCTCTCGGTAGCATACCACGTCACAATATGCAAACCGCAAAAAATCTTCTCACAGAAGAAAGTCCTAGCCAATCTCGAGAAAGATGTCTGTGTGTATTTCAAAGTGAAGAATAAATTAGGAATGTGTGTGTGTGCTGGTGTGAAATTCAGCTATACTAACGCGAATAAACAACAGTTTGATTCTAAACATTTTGATTGGCTGGGCTGTAGAATATTGTTTTGACTTAATGTTTTACCGTTTTCTGCTGTCTGATAATTCTGGTTACTATAAGTACAATATATAATACATATATATCGAATATATACAATTTGTAAACACATTTTGTTAATAACATTTTCAAACGAACCAGAGCAAATTTTTTGTACACAATTATATGATTTCAAGTATTTCTCTCGAATAAAAATAATTCTCTTTACTATTAATCATTTGTTTGCTCACAGTTAAATGGATTTAAGTATTATTACCTAACACTAATAATTCTATTCATTGCCCACTCGACTGGAGCTGTAGAATACACTGACTGCACCTCTGCATAGGGGTAAGACCCCCTTATGAGTGTCCTGGATATGACACTGAACCATCAGATGGTGAGGTTCC